>CM035438.1:83392847-83425347 GCA_020310875.1 Ceratopteris richardii | reverse complement strand
AAGGCCTTCGTTGCTATCAGAGCATGTTGAAGGTTGGTGTATAAGGAGCTTCAAAGGAAGTTTAAGGTTAGGAGGTGAATGGGTAGGTCGGCATCCTCTTGAGAACACATTGGTCATTGGCCATAACTTGAGATTGAAAGTTGGGATTGATGTGAAGCAAAGTTATGTGCATTAAATTACATGGAGAGCTACAACTTCATAAAAAGGCACATAGCCTAGTTTACTCAACTAAAATTTCGAGAAACTCAATGTGATGTAGAAGTCAAATCTACAATCACTTGGATAGGAGGTCATACTTTTGGTTGTAAATTGAGTTCTAGAGATTGGATTGAAGTGATTTTAGTTGTTGTGTGTGGCTTGAGAATGCATCTACAAAATTGTAGAAGAACACAAATCTAGATTCAAAAGTATAGATTGATGAAAGCACAAAATATAGAGAAATAATGTTACAAGTGAGGATGAAAATGAAAACAAATGCTTGTTGTGCTTGTATCTTGAGTTGTGCACATCCGATTGAGGTGTTCTAAGTGTCGTTGCATAGTTAAGAAAGGGGTTTCAAATTTGATGAAGAAGAAAATTTTCTATTCAAACATTATCAACCATGAAACTACAAAATATACAGCAATACATTTTCACCATAGAAACCCTAATTTCCTTTGGAGGTTCATTTTGCTTTGGAACTTTTGTTAGAGAGATTTCTTTGGTGTGCAAGCTCTTAGTTTTAGAGCTTGAAGGCATTGACTATGTATGGTCTATGTGCATGCTCCATATGAGAGTAGAAAATCATATATCAAGTTTTGACATGTAAATGGCATTGTGATACTATTTTTGGTTTATGCCATTTCATCTTTGATTTGAGATCATGGTCTTGTCAGTGCATGAACAATGGCATTATGATCATATTTTGTTTATGCCTTTTTTATACAACTTTGTTCGCCTATTGCATGTAGTTTTGTGATAGATTGATTAGATCATTGGTTGGTACTTGCATGTTCTTTTCTTTGCAGGCAAATGATCTAGATTGAAGCCTCAATTGCACACTTGTTTCTCACTTGGATTAGCTTTTAGGTTAGCCTATGGTCATTAATTTGGTAGTTTTTTTGCCAATGTGATTCTTGGTATATGTGAATGATGATTCTCACATGGTTATTTTGGTTCTAGACTCCATTTTTTAGGGGAGATGTTTTTGAAATTTTGTATTTATGCTAGATAGATATTCTAGTAGGTTCTTTATGCTTGTGTGATAGCTTTGGATCACAGGTCATGCATAATAGGTTGGACCATTTTGCAAGATTCATTTTTTATGCTTTGCTTATCTCCATTAACTTGACTTGATCACAGGTCATGCATAACAGGTTGGACCATTTTGCAAGATTCATTCTTGAATGGTAGGTGTATTGCCATTGTATTGGTGTGTATTTTCATTAGTTTTTGACATGTGTATTTGCCATTTTGGATCAATGATAGGTGGTGATAGCTTACTCATTCTTCTTTTGTTATTGGTTACTTGTTTTGATTGCTCAATTTACAAACGATACTCTCTCAAAAAATTTTTAGGATCCTTTCACATCTACTTGGTCATTTTGGAGTAGTCAGTAGGTTTATGCTCAAGGTTTTATGTGCATGCTAGATGCATGGTTATGTGATATGTGGTTCGAATGTTTTCTTCTCCAGTGAGACATTTATGATGTGAGTTATGCATATGGATATGCAAGTGTGATCCTATTGGTGATAGGGCATTGTTTGTAGTCTCTTGTTACATTGCTAGTCTCTTGGTTGGCCACTATGGTGGTAACTTCTCAATTTGATGACACTGACTTTTCGAGGTGGAAAGATCAGATATGGCATACATTGGTTTATGTAGAATTACACATGTATATGCGTAGAGATGTAGAGGCCTCATGACATGCTCCACCATGTCTGGATGGATATGGATGCATTGGCCAACTCCACGCTCGGATTATAGCTTGTGGATTCTAAATATGAGTCTATGATGCATGAGGAAACGAGTAGTGCATTATGGCAAAGACTACATGCCATGAATGCAAGTCCATTGACTCATGTGAATGGTAGGTCATATCAATAGCTTCAATGTTGGCATTGTGGTTGTGAGGGCCATACTCAAAGATGTTGCTTCAAGAGGATGCAATGAGGAGGTCACAGACATGCATGTGATGAAGGTTAGGCAATGGTTTTAGGAGAGTCTATGATGATTGGATATGTCACTAATGGTGATATCACTTTCTCCTATAATGATTCATCTCAAGAATACTTTTTTTCACTTGATGGCACATGTACGGCCTGGTTGCTTGATGCATTAGCCACTTTCAATGTTGCTCTAGTTCATGAGTGGTTTTGTTGATTCTCAGGTGAGAGTGGTGGATGTGTGCACATGCTTGATGGTTCAACATATGAAATAGAGGGTGCAAGAGATGTATGCCTTATGCAACTTAGTGGATCATCGTTTACACTGAGACATGTATGTTATGCGCCTTCATTCCTTATGGGCTTGAATTTAGTTAGCTAGCTATAGGAAAGCAGATGTTATGCATTCATTGGTGAGCATCATTTTTTTAGTTGTTGTTAGGATAACTTATGCTTGTTAGAGGTGCTAGGATTGGGTAGAGGTATCCACTACAGGTACTTCATGTGAGAGAAAATCTTGTCTTACTAGGATTTCACCCTTATGTATGATGTGAGACTTGTCATGTCTCATTTTGTCTACCTATAGATAGGTCTATTGACATTCATGATGGACATGTATGAAAGGATTTAGATGCTTAGATTCATGCACATTTAGATCATGCTTTGAATGTTCATAATGCTTTTGCAGAGCATGGTCTAGTTGATCATGTGGATGCTCATATGGTGCCTACTTTAGATGATCAATAAGATGCTTTAGAGCATAATTTGGATGCTCATGTAGAGCATTGTGATGATACTTGATTAGAGGTTAGCCATCAAATAGACCTTGGTGTTGATATTTTACAATTAGCTCATGTGGAGCATGATGATACACTTGGTGTGATAGAGCAAGATAGCTCTTATGATATAGTGTATGGTAGAGCATATTAGATCTTAGTTTGCACAATGATACCATCACCCTAGCCAAGGATGAGTACCATGTCTACGAGCTCCACCTCCTTCATTTTCAATCCATAGAGACGTAAGGATGATATGAAGATCCTGAACGAGTGATGTGTGTGAAGGTGAATGTGAGAAGCACACTAATACACACAAATATACACACACATATACACACACAAGGTAAAGGCAATGGAAGAGACAATGAAAGCGAGAATGGTTCTATTCATTAACAAAATCTCTCCATACAATTTTCCATCAGAAATACAATCTTAAAAATGAGCTCTCTGGCTCTTTTTATAGTTCTTCTAAAAATATTGTTGGATTTCAAATATAATGTTTGGCATAGTTAAAAATTAGGTCCTAATATATTTTCAGAGGCATCAAATGGAGTCTAAAAAATATGAAATTTGGTATCTGCATTCTAGCTAATCTCCTCAAGCTCAAGGACTCCTTGACTTGCACAAAATGGAGCACTAATTTATAAAATCACGTTTTATAGTACAAGGTTAGTGATAAAAATTGTTGTTGAAGGTTAAAAGGGCATTATCATTTAAAAAAATTTGATGGAAATGTACCATGGTGGACTCTCCTTCTCAAGAGCTCCAAGATGATACCTTTGTAGTAGAAAATCAAGCTTTGGATGCCACACATAGTACTTCGTAGAGGCCTGTAGATTACGCAGATAACCATAGTACATAGAGAGCATGAACACAAATTTTCTTAGTTGTTACAAATGTGGTCAAACTTAGAGTATGTGGTTGACCATGTTACTATATGTTTATTAAAGAACATATACAAAAGTTTCACACAACCATTTGGCCTTTCACATGGATACTAATGATAACAATCTCCCACTTAAGGTAAATATGGCCAAAGTGACAATGGGAGAAAAATAAAGAATGATAAATAATACCTAAGTGTAAATATATACAACTTATACCTCCCACTTGATGGGCATGTTACACAATATACACATAACTATGTAAGATCATGAATCAAATAACCGCCATCAAGAGACAAGAGTGTCAAAGCTATCCAGTGGTAGAGCTTTAGTCAAAACATCTGCAACATTATCTTGAGTATGAACCTTCTCAAGAAAAATGCACTCAGTGGCTAAGCAGTCTCTAATGAAGTGATACCTCACCTCAATGTGCTTGGTCTTTGCATGATAGACTAGATTCTTAGCCAAATCAATGACACTTTGACTATCAGTGTGTAAATGAGGTACATGTTGAGGTAGACCCATATCACAAGTTAGATGAGAAAGCCACAACGCTTCCTTATATGCCTCACTTGTTGGAACATACATTGCTTCTATAGGGGAAACAATTGTACATTCTTGAAGATGAGATCTTTAAGAGATAAAACCTTTAGCAAAATGAGAAATGTACCCTGATGTAGACTTACAATTATCTACACAACTAGCATAATCAGAATCTATGTAACCAATAATGGATGTCTTCCCTCTATCCAAGCATAAATACTTGTCCTTAGTGCCGCTTCAGATATTTTAAAATCATCTTGACCGCTCCCCAATGCTTCTTGCTAGGATTTGACATATATCTGCTCACAATTGCCATTACAAATGCAATGTTTTGTCTCGTAGCTACCATAGCATACATGAGACTACCAACAACAAACTAATAACGAATTTTGATCATGAATTCATTTTTCTCAAATGATTTGGGGCAATCATCCTTGATCAATTTCACATATGTGGGTAGAAGTGTACTCAATGCCTTTCCACCCTACATATTGAGCATGTGAAGTACTTTGGATATGTACTCACTTTGAGACATTTATATGCATCTTTTACTCCTATCATGAGTAATGCACATGCCAAGAATATGTTTGGAAAAATCCTTCATATCAAGTGTCTCACTCAACTTCATTTTGAGAATTGGAAAGTCATAAGAGGACTCCCCAACCATCAACATTTCATCAACATAAAGGATTAACCATATCAAGAAACCATTGGAGCATCTCTTTGTGTAGAGACAATTATCTTCATTGCTTCAAGAATAGCCTTGAGACTTCATAAAAGCATCAAACTTTTGGTACCATTGTCTAGGGGATTGTTTAAGTCCATATAAGCTCGTCTTCAACTTACAAACTAGAATTTCTTTGCTAGGAACTACACAGCCCTCTAGTTGTTCCATATAGATCTCATCTGTAAGATCTCCATGCAAGAAAGTGGTTTTCACATCAATTTGGACTAGCTCTAAGTCTTCCATTGCAATGAATCCCAGCAACATCCGCAAGGTAGGCATCTTGACCACTAGAGAGAATATTTCCTCGAAATCAACACCATGTTTTTGCTTAAAACAATTTGCAACAAGTTGCACTTTGTACTTTTGAGAAGCATTATCTGATGTGAATTTAGCTTATGTACCCTTTTACATGGTAAAGATTTCTTGCCCTTTGGCAAAGTTACTTAATCCCAAGTACCATTCTTGTGAATAGAATCCAACTCACTCTTCATGGCATGCTCACACTTGACATGATCCTCTGTTTGCATAGCCTCTTTGTAGCAAGAAGGCTCATCAACATCTGTTAACATAAAAAAATGCAAACTTGGAACATATCTATCAAGTGGATATGAGACACGTGGAGAGCATCGCAATGGTTGCTAAACAAGAACATTTGCAAACATATTTGATTGGATATTCTCTTGAACATCCCTATGTGCAACATGTTTATGCATGCTAATTGAAGGACTAGTATCCTCAAACACCACTCTTTCCACTTCAACCTCCTTTATGGGTTGTTTATGCATCTTAGACTCATAGAAAATGACATTACTACTTCTAATCACTGGCCATGTTTCAGGATCCCATAAACAATATCCAAATTGTCCTTCTTGACCATATCTAATAAAAATGCATTTCTTTGACTTATGGTCCAACTTTTGTCTTAAATTCTTGGGTATATGAACATATGCTTTACACCCGAAAAATCAAAGATGATCATAATATGGTGGCTTCCTTGTCCATAACTCTCATGCTTCTTTTCAAGCCTTTGGCAATACTAGGTAAAAGGTTAATTACATGAACTACAATGAATACTACTTCTACCCAAAAGCCTTGTGAAAGTTTTGCATAATGAAGCATAGAAACTACCATATCCCAAATAGTTCTATTCATCCATTTAGCTATACCACTTTGTATCAGCGTATAAGGAGCTTTCGACTCTCTACAAATTCCTCTAGATTGACAAAAAAGGCCAAATTCATGTGAGGTATAATCACCCCCATTATTTGAATGTAAAGCATAAAGCTTATTTCCTTTTTGAGTCTCAACTAAAGCTAACCATTTTTTGAAAGTAGGAAATACCTCATCCTTTGAGTTGATATGATATACCCAGATTTTTCTAGTAGCATTATCTACGAAAGTCACAAAGTAAAGAGAACCACCCAATGAACTTGTGTGCATAGGACCACACTATTTGAATGAGATCTAAAGGATGAATTGAAGAGTCAATGTGCATCTTATGCACATTCCTAGTTTGCTTTCCATGTTGACAATGCTCATAAAATGAAAAATCTAAGAAAGATAACCCAGGCAAGTAGCCAGAATGAGAATATGAGATATATGGCCCAAATGGCCATGCCAAATACAACCCATAGGCTATTCAATAATAGCCAAGAAGTGTTCTTTCTATGATAAAAATAAAGGATAATGTGAGCAACTTTGATTCCTTTCATAATAACCATATTTCCCTTTGATATGCAAAAGGACTAAGCATAGAAGACCACCTTGTAGCCAAGTTCATCAAGTTGACCAACTGACCTCAAACTACATGATAACTGAGGTACATGTCATACATTATGCATAGTAAAATTTGAACCATCCATGAACTACACAACCACATCTCTAGTCCTGACAAGGTCACATTCGTAAGCAAGTCTCACAATACCAAGAGACTTTGCTTCAAAAGTAGAGAACATTCTCTATGTGGTGATGTCACATGGAAAGAAGCACCACAATCTAGTATCCACATGTGGGAAAGAGAATCAGCCATTAAGAGCCTCAGTAGGCATAGTATTGTCAAGTGTCACCACAACATCATTAGCAAAAATAACATTAATTTCTTCAATCTTCAGAGTTGAAGTAGATGGTATAGGTAGTTGTTTAACATGCTCATCAACATTTGATCCTTCACCTTTAGCATTCTTTAGCACATGGCAGTCTTTCTTCATGTGTCCTTTCTTATGAAAATAATGGAATTTGATATCACTCTTCCTTGATTTACTTGTACTATTATTATGTTGGCCATTCTTTTCCTTGTTCTTGCTCCAGTCACATTGATGATTCTTTCCTCGGTAGGAATTACAAACATTATGTCCATCTCCACTCTGAGTGCCAACCATAGATTTTCTACAAATCTCCTCATTGAAGAGTGCTCCACATATGTCATCATAGACAAGTTTATCACGAGGTACACTATTGCTAATAGTTGTGCAAAACATATCCCATGATGATGGCAAAGTGCATAACAACAAGACTACTTTCATCTCATTATTCATCTCCATTTTTTGAGCTTGTAACTGAGATAATATTGAATCAAACTCATTCAGATGAGCAACAACACTATCTGTGTCCTTTATGCAAAGGTCATATAACTTTCTCATTAGATGCACTTTATGTGATGTTGTTTCTTTTTCATATGTATTGAATAACTTCTTGCAAAGCTCCTCTACACTTTCACAATCCAATACTATATAGTAAACATTATCTACTAAGTGCAATCGAATGGTAGACCTAGCCATTTCATCCAACTCATCCCAATCATCTTCATCCATGTCAGCATGCTTCTTTGAGATTCTATTTCCTGGCTTCCATTTCCTCCTTTGAATCAACACATCTTTAATAATTCTTCCATAGAACAAAGTTTGTGCCATTGAATTTTCATGTCTCAAAATGGTCTTTTCCCTGCAAGTTAGAACTCCTCTTGGGAATGTTGGCACTAGAATCTAATCCTCTAGATGTGCTTGAGATCTCTGATGTCATAATGATAGAGAACTAACTAGAATGATAATGGATTCAGAAGAGTCCATACACCACTAAGGCTAAAAAAAAGGATGACTAAGTGTCAGATTCTCAAACAAAATCAAGAGTCTCCCCAGAAAAATGGATTATCAAGGATCATGCTCGATCTGCTTTGAATTTCATGGAGTGTTGTGTGGTGGGTACTGGTAATGTGCAGACTACATCATTTGTTCACATGCAAATAATTGTAGAAGATTGGCCTGCCTCATGATAAATACCTTTGAATGATTTTCGTAGAACGGAGTGTTGAACATTTCTTCAAAAGTTTGCTTGTAGCACAATTGGAGGTATTTGATTTTGCAATGCCAAACATAGCAATTTTTCATTGATGGTGTAGTAATCATGTTGTAGATGAGGTCTAGGTTTCCATGCTCAAATCTTGGAGTGGATACATGTGGTGCCTTAATCTTTTGGGACACTTTAAATGTAGTTTGCAAGAGATAAAAAATCTTCAACTGCACGTGTGGCGCTATGTCAATCATCTTGTGTAATCGAGGGAGAAAAAGCCTAATTGTCACCATCATATATGCAATTGTAGGGGAACCTTGAGATGGTGCTAAAAAAGGATAATTCATCCAGTCCTATCACTTAGGATAATTCTGAACTTTTGATTGTAAAAGTGGACCTAGAATGACGTTTGGGTATTGGACCATAGCAAACAAAATATGCAAAGGTGTCTTTGTCCAAGTCTACATCATTTGGGGACACTCCTGCAAAAGTTGTGCCCTCTAGTTTGGTTGATAGATTATGATTCTCTATGCTCAGAGAATAGGTCTTTAGGTTGGAATTGCCTTGTGTGAGTTGGAATCTTTCTAGTGACCCTCTCTATCTGTGTATTGTACTCCACCAAGATCATAAAATATGGCATGTAAAGAGTTTGCGATGAGTGCAAATTGCTTCCATGGTTTCGTAGAGCCTTTGTAAGGTGACCGTGTAGGTAGATCGATCCAGCAAATGATCATCTTCTATGTCTCTGTCTTCATCATGTTCATCTTGTGTGTCTTCGTAGTCTCGTTGGTCATGTTGATCTCTGTTATCTTCATCCTCTTCATCAATTATAGGTCTATCTTCATCCTCTTGATCAATGTGATTTTGTCCTTCCTCTTGATTAGTCTGTGAACTCTGGTAGCATGGTCGCTCATACTCTTGTGAGATGTATTGCATATCTGAGAACTGAAATTTGATGTTTATTGGTTTTTGAATTTCAAAATCAAAAGTGGTGGTGAATTCTTTTGTAATCGTATCAAACACAAGGAAGAAAAAGCTATTCGTAGTAGCTATTTTTTATTGTCTTATATCAGTTTATTTTGTAGTGGTGGTTCCTGTTGGTTATTCAACACGAATTTCACCTTCGCCTTCTGAAGAGGGTCATGAAAGGCAGGTACGGATGGGTAGAATCATGGGGTGTGGACCTGGAGGAGATGATTGAGGCAAGGGTGAGGACTTGATAGGTTGGAGGCAAGGGATAGTGCCCCACATGCACTTAGTAGGCTAGGAGGTTGACATACAATTGCTCTTCAATGCTTGTAGTTGGTTACATGTAAGCACCTCTAAATAAGCATGTCATAGGCAAGAAAAATGTAGACAATCCTCATAATGGTACAACAACTGAGGGTACATGAGGGGAAATCTAAGCCTTTAAGAAGGTCTTAGGTAGCCATATGCTCAAGTTGTTAGGGCCTTCCATCATCGATAGCTTGGGTATCTAAATTTGTTGAATTTTCTATAGTTGATTCCCTTCTTCTTTTTGATGATGTTTTGGTTTGATTTTCTTTTTCTTTGATGGTGACTTTGATTGTGGCGTAGTATTTGGTTGCTCACCCTTTCTCACGTAGAACAATTTTGGTATTGCTTCACTAGCATGGTGGATGGTGATCATTGTGCTTTGCGTTTCTATTGTGGTTGAGTGGTTGATGCGACACTCATCTTTGGAAAAGAAAGGACTTCAAACACTTGCATGACCTATCCATCAAGAAGAGAGGCATCTTCCATAACAAACCTAGGGATACATGAACCGTATATGGACTTATGATTAGAGAACAGAAGAGTCTCCAGTCATATGGCTGTTGATTTTGTGATGCCAAAAAGAGTTTACAGTTGTTTGGATGTTGATCTTTTGATGCTTGTAAGAGTACTCTACTAGATGAATATTGCTTTTGCGGTGCCATTTTCTCTAATTTTAGAACTAGAAGATCCAAAAGCCTTTGATTATATTGTTGATTTTTTGCCATTGATCGCAATAATTTGTAACTCTACTGTAATATGTTGTTGATTCACCTGAAGAAGTCATTTTTGGAGGTTCAAGTTGATTGCATGATCATATATCCAATCTTGGCCCAATATCAAAGGTTTTGTAAGATCTTCATCATGGAAAACTAATAGCTTTATTATCAAAGGAATGTCTTGTATGAGCATTAGACTTCCACACCTCTTAATCCATGACGTAAGAGCGACACTTTTTTACCGTTTTTATTAAAAAATGGTTTTTTATTTCTCAATTATTGACGAATATATAGATCAGCATTATGAATACTATACTTATGGATTTAAAACGCACATTTAGACAAGCACAGTGAATGTGTAGTTAAACGTATATTGTAATGCTCATAGGAATAGCAACAATTTCATAGCGATAATTTTTTGGGTGGGGATTGCAATCTTTTGCGGTAAGAATACAAGTCAAAAAATCCCAATCCTATTATAGTGTATAACCATTAAGAAAACAGAATCAAAGTAAAATCAATCATGACGATAAGTATCGTTTAAAGTAGAATTAATCATGGTGATAAGTATCATTTAAAATAAAAGCAATCTCGATGATAAGTGTCATTTATTGGAATTGATGATAAGTGTCATTTATTGGAATCAGTTCAAGAAGGTTTAAGAGTAAACCATAAAGTAAAATTCCAAAAGGGTGAAAAGATAACCACTAAAGAAAAGTTTGGAAGTGATAGAACTCATCTAATTTAATAAAAGTAATGTTAGGCATCAAGAATCCAAGTTGTTTAGAACCTGCTTAAGGGCTAAGGAATTTTAAGAGCAATAAAGATCCTTTAGGTTAAACAAGAGTAAAGAAATGAGATTACTTAATCTTAAGAAGTTCCCAAGTAGCCTTGAAACCATAGATAATAATACTCAAGTCTTTTGGATAATATAACCAAAGGTGTACTAATCCTTAAAGAAATTCCTTAGGTTTGGAATCCAAAAAGCATTAGAGCATGCTTAGACTTGAGTGGAGGAATAGACGTACAGAAAATCCTTAGGATAAGTTGTAATGTTTAAGAGAGAGAGAAAAGAGATCTTAAGATAGATACTAAGTCTTTATCACTTTCATATGATCAATACGAAATGATCATACCTAGAAGAACATTATCCAAGTGGTTGCATCACCTTCAAATAGTTGCATCAAAACAGATTACTTCCAAGGTTGAAGAGTTGTAAAGACTTGCTATTTATGGACTATAACCTACTCAGTGTTTCACTCAGAGCTCACTCACTGATTACAATTGACCCGAGAACTTTTAGCCATATCTAATTGGGCCCCTAAGCTTGCTATAGGAAGTTATTTCACTAATTTAGGATGAGTATGTACTGAGAAATAATCTTAAGGAGTTAGGGGTGTAATCCCGACATTTTAGGAGAATTACAAACAACAGACATAGGTAGATTGTAATGAACATATCTCGTAGATCTCTAAACCAAATGATGTGAGATTTTATGGCAGAGAACTAGATAGTGTAAGCTACATGTAACAAGTTGAATCACAGCAAAAGATTAAGTATACGCATAGAACTTCTCAAAACAAATTCATTGAAAATGAGAGTATGGAAGCAGGTAATAGTGAACATGAGATAGTTGCATAATCTGAAACAAATGTGTAATGTATTGAATGCATGATACAAAGGAGATGTTGTAGGCTTACTCATACATGTGTGGACTAAGTGTCCCCACAATCTTGAAGCTCAATGTGTCCTTCTTCTGCTCTCTATCTCGTGACTAGAAGTCATGAGATTTTATAGATAAATTTGAATTTGAATTTGGAATCTGTCACCTAAAAGTGATCATATCTTTTAGGCTCCTAATTAATTTGATTCCAATCACTTGGTTGTTGTGGATTACAACTCGTAAAGTTACAAGATTCTCTCAGGCTTTGCCTTTTACATTTATCTAGAGTTAAACTCAAGATATTTACAAGAGGTGTTCACATATCATTTATGAATATTCATGATCAAGATATGAAGTAAACCTTTGATCTTTTGGTCAAGCATCAAGGCTTGCCAAATGTACCAACAGCTCCCCCTCAAGCCTAAGATGCTTGAGTGTTCAATCCATAGGTATCTCTGGCATTCCAATCATTGATTTGAACCTGTTGAGTTTGCTTCCATCAAGTGCTTTGGTCATCATATCTGCACATTGCATCGGAGTAGATGCATAAGACAATTGTATTTCTTTGCTTGCTATTTTCTCTCTAACAAAGTGATAATGGACTTCTATATGCTTAGTCCTAGCATGAAAGATGGATTAGCAACTAAATGCAAAGAACTTATGTTGTCTCCAAATATGTATGGAGTACCAAACTCTAACCCTAAATTTGTATATAGGGTCTTTATCCACATTGCTTCCTTAGTTGTATTTTCCAATCCTCTGTATTTAGCTTTAGTTGAAGAGAGTGCTATTGTGGGTTGTTTCTTGGAATACCAAGAAATAAGCTTCGTACCTACAAAAGATAAATATCTAGATGTTATTCTTCTATCATCTTTTGATCCTGCCCAATCTGCATCAGTGAATAGCTTTACACTTAAATCAGATGTATAAGGATAATACAATCCTTCATTCATAGTTCCCTTCAGATATTTCAATATCCTTTTTGTTGCATCCATGTGCGGCTTTCTAGGAGTGTGCATAAATTGGTTGAGCACACTTACACAATAGCATATATCTACCCTAGTTAGTGTTTCATAATTCAAGCTTCCAACTAGGCTTTGGTAGCTTGTAATGTCTTCAATGGGTTCCCCTTCATGAGCACTTGTGTTGAAGCTCAAGGTCAAGGAAAAAGCATGGAAGCACATCAAGGAAGTGGACACACAAGAAGAAGGAGCAAGTAGGGAGCTCCAAGAAGCACCTGTCCAATTTTAAGATGAAATCCCTATAAAAATAGTGATTATTATCACTAAAAAACATTGTAAATACCATTTTCCATTTTTGTAACTCCATTTTGTTCAAGCCGAGGAGTCCTTGAGCTTGAGGAGTATTAGAACTACCATCCTACCGAGTTTCATAATTTTTAGACTCCGTTTGAGCCCCCAAATAAGCCCTAGAACCTATTTTTTAACTAGGCCGGACACTAGGTCTGGACAGGGCCAAAACCACTCAAAAACTATAAAAAGGGCTGGAGAGCTCATTTTTGAGGTTAGCTTGTTGTAGATTTCAGCTTTGTAAGAGAGCTCTTGTATAATCGAAGATCTTCCATTGTTCCACTCCTTGCTCTTACTTTGTGCGCGTGTGTGTGTATGTGTGTGCATGCTTGTGTGCTTTCACTCACGCACTTGTGCCATCACTTGCTCACGGTCTTCATACCGGTCCTCACGTCTCCACGGATTGACATTTATGAGGTGTATCTCCTCACGTTGGTACTCACCATTGTGCTAGAGTGACACCAAATTTGGCGACATTGCCGGGGAGAGAGCTTGGAGGACGAGCGTGTGACGGTAAGACGTAGAGTAGCAACGTTGGAAGGTAAAAAATCACCATTTTCAGTTCAGTTTCTGAGTTTTTCTCCTTCTTCATCTTCACCATCATCACCATCTTCTTCCCTCTTCACATTCTCTGATTTTTTTCCATTTTCGCCACTACATTCACTTCGTATTTCACTTGCGGCTGTGAGGAATAGGTGCTGAGGGTGCTCAGAGCAAAAGCGCTGAAGAAACGTGCTTGAAAACCTCTCAAAACTTAAGAAATCTGATTCAGTATCGTGGAGTGACAAGAACAGCGTCTGGTATCGCGCAGGAGGTATCGCCAGTTTGGAGATAGATTTTTGCACCTACAGGCTAATAGGAGTGACAAGGAGAACACAAGGTACTCATATTTGCAAAAATTTTTGAATTTGGGTGTGAAAATCTCCAAGTATCGTGTCCGGTTGAGTTTTGGTATCGCGATATCAGAATTCCCGAGTATCGCGATACTTGTCGAGGTATCGTATCGTGCACGCCCACTTGAGGTATCGCGATACCATTTTGGTATCGTATCGTCAAGTGTTGGTATCGTGATCGCAGTTGCCTCAGTGGTATCGTATCGCGACGGTCACAGTATCGTATCGTTGACCAAGTGGTATCGTATCGCCTGAGATTCTGGTATCGTATCGTGGTCCACCTGGTATCGTATCGTGTTAGTCTTGGTATCGTATCGCCTCCAATTTCAGTATCGTATCGTCCGCCAAGCTGGTATCGTATCGCCTCAAAGGTATCGTATCGTCCAATCCCGTGGTATCGTATCGCTCAAGAACTCAGTATCGTATCGTGTCATTACAGGTATCGTATAGCGAGGTTAAGTGGTATCGTATCGTGCAAATTAGAGATATCGTATCGTGACCACTTTCAGTATCGTATCGTCTAAGAGAGCAGTATCGTATCGTGGAAATTGGTATCGCCTTGGTCGTATCGTATCGTCTACATGGTATCGCCTGAAGGGGTATCGTGTAAGACAAAGGTATCGTATCGTGGAAAATCTGGTACCGTATCGCCTGTTCTGAGTTCCCAGAGAGATCCTCTTTCCCTGTTTTAACCCCCAAAACCCTGAACTAGCATAACTTTCTCATACGAAATCCGTTTGCTGTGATTTTGGTTTTGTTGGAAAGCTCGTGGGGAGTACAACCAAAACATCGACTAGTTACAGTAAAAATAATACCAGGATTATTAGATAGGTTATTTTGAAGTTGACCCTTAGGGAAATTGGAAAACCAAGGTGTTCCAAAGGATTTTGAGCAATAGAAGAGAACTTTGGGACTAGAAGCCAAGGCTTATGAACCTGCGATCTGGCAGACACTTAGGCAAGGATAGACAAAGCATTAGATCATCTGAGGCTAGTGTCAACCATACAGCCAAGTCTTGGACTCAACAGCTTAGTGGTTGTCCTTACACGCTAAGTTCAGAAACCAGTGACTCGGAAATGTCTTTTAGCATGGAAAGACCCACACGTAGCTCAGGCACTGCCTATTTACAGACACCAAAAGGTCCCTATAAGACCCAATTGGAGTATATCAGGACCAACCAATTAGGTGCTCGCATCTATGAGGATGGTCTAAGACGATCAGTGGTTCAACTCAAGAATCTTGACCAACCCTTTGGACTTGAACACCCAATGGTCAAGTTTGAAGAGGGTGCTTACATTGATAAGGAAGGAACCATGTATGTGGTTACCAACTTACCAGATAGGGCAGATGAGTTTGGAAATATCATTCCTGAGAATGAGATAGGAGACCTAGAGCAAGGAGACCTAGGAGGAGAACCCAAGACCCCGAGAGGTAAGTCTGTCTTAACCAGAGTGCTCACTCCAGAATGGATTCCTCAAGATAATAAAAGCATAGAACTATTCGTGAATAGAGAAACGGAGGAAGCCTTTTGGAGATTTAGGCCAGATCAACCCAGCCCAGTAGTCACCATCTATGAATTCAAGGACCCAAAGACATAAGGGAAAGTTGTCCATCTAGATCACACATCTCAGAAATTATTCTTGGTATCAGATCATGACAGACATGCTTACACTTGGCAAGGTGAATCAATTTTCCCTCCACCAAGATCTAATGTTTCCCAGGGCCTCCAAGGAGCCGGATCATCCAAGGGTCATGAAACCCACAGGGAAAGAACTAGAGAGAGACCGGAGGTAAGCTTTGCAGACACTGTAGGCAGAGACAGATCAGGATATGGAACGGAAAGACCTGAAAGGGAGAGACATAGAGTTTATAGGCATCAAAGAGATGATCATGATTTCCCATTGCCTAGACCACGAGAGCACTCAAGAACCCTTAGACCCTCTCAAGTGGTTAAGACAATGAAGAACTACTTTGATGGATTTGGAGATCCTTATGATCATGTGGCGGAGTTCAAACAAGTGCTAAGAGCTGAACAGGTTGAAGACTTATTCACCCAGTTCGAGGCATTTGGTTTGACTCTTAAGGGTACTGCCTTAGCTTGGTTTCAACCTCTAAACAGTCGCAACTATAGAGAGATAGGTCAGCTGCTAGAAGAATTCATTGTGGAATTTTCCAAAAGCGGTATCAGGCATAACACATCATCCTTGATCCACAGCTTCAAGCAGACACCCCAAGAAACAGTGCGACTCGCAAGAAGAAGGTTTAGACAGTACTTGGAAAGATGCCCTGTACCAGAATTACCCACATCAGCCAAACAGGTGGCACTGTTTTTAGATGGCCTATTGAGCACAAAATTAAGGTCATATGTATACTTGAAAGAGCCTAGATCCATAGAAGAGTGTGTACGGATATGCATTGACATAGAAGACAACTTGGGTGAGGAGTTAGGACTATCCAAACTCTATAAGGACTCTGATAGTTCTACAAGTCATACCTCTAGAACCTCCACTGAGATAGATGAGATAGCTGAGCAAGTGGCCAAAAAGCTAGGAGTTCAAAATAGACAAATGCCAAGGGTCACTTCAGTGAAGCGATGTTATACATGTGGAGGAGATCACATGGCTAATGTTTGCCCGTTGACGACTCAACCCCAAGGAAACCCTAATGCTCTATATTGCACCATTGAGAGGAAATATACAAATCATACGACCCAAGATTGTCCCTATAACAGGCAGGCTGTTAGACAAAATTATCAGCAACCTTACCAACAGGGTAGGTATCAGAATCAGTACCAACAGCCATATTATAGGCCACAATAATATCAACCTCAATACCAGCAGCAATATCAGGCACCATATAGGCCACAACCAGTCCTAGGAAACCAACCGCCAGCTCCTGCCAATGTGATCCCAGTTAAATATACGACGGCGGAGGAGAACCCTAATAGAGCATTGGTGTCACTAACCCCATTGGTCTCAGAAAATGATTCTCACGCTCATGGTTCAGATTACTTCCATGAAGATAGTCCACATGCTTATTATATAGAGTCACCTGAGCAAAGTGAGACTTCTCAGTGTCAATATGAGACACCACCTATGGAACAAAATTGGGAGCCAGAATACTCCAATGTCATGTATACGAATCCAAATCCTAGGCCCCAATTGAGACAAGTAAGACCACAAGCCCCTAGAGGACCATGCTTTAGATGCCAGGGCGACCATTTCATTCGTGAATGTCCCCACCAACTAGCTCTGGGACAAGGGCAAAACATCACAATACAAGGCTTTTGTCCTGAGTGCGGCAAGGAACATCTTCCTAGAGAGTGTCCCAGGAATCCCTCTAGTGCACCCAAGGTCACACCCATCAACGTGATAGGCTTAGTGGCAGATTCAAGTTCAAGTAGTAGTAATGTGGCTCCTGTACAGACAGTTACTAGGGCACAGGCTACACAACAAGCAAAACCATCTGAGCAATGGGAGTCAAGTGAGGCAGGAGAACTTAGTAAGAGGAAACCAAGAACATGGAAGGATACCAGAGAGAAGGCTAATCGCAAGTGGAACAAAAAGCTATCCGAGCTAGAAGAAAGCCTAAGGGATACCAAAACAAAAATAGAAGACATTGCATCTCAAAGCCCCTCACATACCGAAGCTCCATCCACTCCACCTCATTCCACCCCACCACCCATTGTAAATAACCCACAACCAGGGTCTGTTCTTGCAGATCCAACCCCAGAAGGCTTGGACATGATGTTCAAGGCCTACCAGGCTCATCTTCAAGAAGGGCCAACAACTGCAAACTTGGACAAGAGTTACCCGAGAGCAGATTTAGAGATTGAACGTATGAAAATGTGCATGAAAATGGTAGAACAAGCTCAAGGTATACTTGAGACTAGTCAAAAGTTCAATCAGACAAACTCTGTCAAACCGGATTTGCATTTCCAGGGCTTACTAGAAAGATTAGAGCAGTTGGTAAACAAACCACAAGTTTCTTTACCTCCACAGGCTCAACCAGTTATTGAAAGAGGAAACTCACCACCAATGGGAGCTTATGTTCCTAATTCCACGGATGCTGGAATACCTCCTTCAATTCAACAGTACTCTCAAGAGTTCTTGCGGGAAATACAAGAAGAGAAATGGGCCAAGGAGAGGGGTGATTCCCCTCCTATTCCTGAGATTGATGATCTTCATGATCAATTTCCCCAAGACATTCCGTCTATCTATGGAGATCAAACAGAGCAACAAGAGGATGAGAGATTAGATTTTGAATCCAATTCTTTACAAGAGTTGCCTCATTTCACAGGCCCATGGGAATCTGAATCTCTCCAGATCAGAGCTCCCACAATATTGGTAAGAAATGAAGACTCAGTGATTCCAAGAAACACTGATGTGGTGAAGAACACTAAGGTTCAATGTCATCTCACTGTGGAAGAGCTGCTCAAAGCAAAACCTGAGCTCTGGAATCATGTGAAGGATCAGGTTCCAGAACTTGAATCCAATATGCCAAAAGTAGGCTCTAAGCAAAAAGTTCTAGAGATACCTCTCGACAAGATAGGAGACATGAGCGAAGGTGAAGAAGGTAATACTTATCTTCCAATCACCTATCAACGTTACACAACCAAAGCAATCGTAGATTCAGGTGCTCGTGTTGCTATTGCGACCACCTCCTTGTGGAAGCGATGGGGCAAACCCACATTAAGACCAACAAGAATGAAGCTTCAAATGGCAGATGGTCATTTTGAAAGACCTCTAGGACTGCTCGAAGGGATAACTCTAACCACTTGTGGTGTAGAGTTTGAACATACATTTGCTATATGTGACTTTGAAAAAAATAATGTCTACGAGATGATCCTAAGAAGACCCTTCCTACGACAATTGCAAATAGTACAGGATTGGGGAACCAACTCCTTGTACTTACAACACTTAGGGGTCACCACCAAGGTCAATCTGAAGGATTACACCTTCAGAGATGTACCACCCCTACAGTGGAATCCTATCCACAAAGCAAAAGAAGATTCAATCTCTGTGCATTCTGGAAGTTCACCTGATCCATCCTGGCTGCATGAAGATACTCACTTGTGGATGTACAAGGTTGCGGAGGAAGAGGAAAAGCGTCTAAAAGCAAGAGAAGAAGGGACTTCCCCAGGAGATAGACCAATAAAAGACCCAGCCTATACACCGATGATATTTCCAGATGAGGAATTTGAGCCTCATGGTTGGGCAGAAATCTTAGCTACCATGGACATTGCAGTCAATGAAGAACAATGGACACCTCATTGTGATGAGGAGGGTTATGATATTTCAGTGTTCATGTGTCAGCCCCTGCTGGAAGAGTGTGATCCTAGTGAGTTCATAGAAGAAGAAGAGAATGACGATGATCTAGAATCCATTGTGATGGATACTTACTTTGACTCAGAGGAACACTATTTAGAAGACATAGGAGTGTTAACCCAAAAAGAAGAAGAACCCCTTATGAGTATTAAAACGATTAATTCAAAGGAAGAAAGTGAAGGAGGTCAAAAGAAAAAGAAAAGAAAAGCAGTGAAACAAGAAGAGGAAGAATCATTGTTTGAAGTACCAGAAAATTTCAAGAAATATGAAGTGGAAGACCGAAAAATTTTGGTACGGATGCCTAAGAGAGAGGCCATTATAGGAGAAGCATATGACAATAAAGAAAAGACCAAAAAAAATGTAGTGACCATTGAAGGGAACGAAGAACGATGTACGTACATAGGAGATGACCTAAGTGCAAAAGAAGAAGCAGAGCTTGTAGCTCTATCAAGGGAATATAGGGATGTGTTCGCATGGCACTATAGAGACTTGAAAGGAGTAGATCCAAAGATTTGCTCTCATACGATTCCGATGACCGCTGATGCCAAGCCCACCAAACAAAAGCCCTACACATATAATGACAATTATGCAGCCAAAATAAAGGAGGAAATTGACAGGCTGATTGAAGTTGGATTCATCTATGAGATTGAGCACACTGAATGGGTGTCCCCCATTGTGGTGGTGCCCAAGAAGAATGGGAAATTGCGAGTGTGCATTAACCTTAAAAAAGTTAATGCCGCTACGATCAGAGATAGTTATCCACTTCCAATCACCGAACATCTATTGGAGCGTGTTGCAGGCAAGGAAGTTTATAGCTTCCTTGATGGATTTTCAGGTTACAACCAAGTAGCCATTGCCCCCGAAGATCAACACAAAACGGCCTTTGCCACAGAATGGGGAATCTTTGCATTTCGTGTGATGCCATTTGGGCTCACCAATGCACCTGCAACATTCCAAAGGCTCATGTGTCATGTCTTCAAAGAGTTCTTGCGAAAGAGCTTAGAAGTATATGTGGATGATTTATGCGCTCATTCCCAAGAAAGAAGTTACCACATCCCTGAGCTCAGACAGATCTTCAACAAGTGTAGAGAATATCGAGTGTGTCTGAACCCAGAGAAGTGTGTGTTCATGGTACGACAAGGTAAGATCTTAGGTCACATTGTTTCTAAGAATGGAATTTCAACATATGAAGACAAGGTAAGAGCGATAGCAGAGTTGCCAAGACCAAGGAATGTTAAAGAGGTACAAGCCTTTATGGGCCATTGTGGATATTACCGTAGGTTTATCCACATGTATGCCATCATAGCTAAACCTCTTTATGGGTTGTTAACAAATTTTGAGTGGAACGAGGAATGCGAGAATTCCTTCAACGAGCTGAAAAGACGTTTGTGCACGGCACCAATATTGACTACTCCGGATTGGAGCAAACCCTTTCATGTCCATGTAGATGCCTCCAATCATGCAATAGGATGTGTGCTAGCACAACCCACAGGTGAAGGAAACCTAGATTTGCCGATAGCATATGCTAGTAGGCAATTAAATGCAGCTGAACGAAATTATACCACAACGGAGAGAGAAGGCTTAGGCATGGTATACGCTGTGAAAAAGTTTAGACACTATTTATTGGCCAATAAGTTCAAGTTTTTCACTGATCATCAAGCTTTACTATATTTGGTCAATAAACCTTGCAATACAGGCCGCTTGGTGAGATGGTTCCTCTTACTAATGGAATACGACTTTGAAGTTGTTGTCAGGAAAGGTAGAACCCATCTTAGGGCAGACCATCTTTCTCGTATCACTTCAGGAGAGCCACCACAAGGAGTGTCTGACGAATTGCCCGATGCTTATCTGTTCAATTTAGAAGTTGTTCCTAAATGGGCAAATAAGTTGGTACCAGTCCTAACCTTTGGGCCTGCAAATAAAAATGTGAAAACAAGCAAAGAAGAAATTGTAAGATCACAAAAGTATCAAATATTGGCCGGAAGCATGTACAAACAAGATCCAGAGGGTGTACTAGCTTGTTGTGTTGAGGACGACAAACATACTAGTTGGATGCAACAAGCCCATGAGGGACTGCTAGGAAATCACTACTCTAAACAACGAACATTGTAGAATCTAAAACGTTTAGGAGTGTATTGGCCTAGCATGGACAAAGAAATACAGGAGTGGATCCAGAATTGTCCAGTGTGCCAGAAGAGACCCCCAGTGGAGCATGCCACTCTTTATCATGTGTCATTAATCCCAGATTGGAGTGCTCCATTGGTTGAATTTATGAGATCAGGAACACTAACGAACGAGGCTAGTCTATCAAGAAGAAGAAGCATGGAGCAAGAGGCTCAAGACTATGCATTAGTAGGAGACAACCTATATCGGAGAGGCAAAGATGGATACTTAAGACTATGCGTTCATGAATCAGACTATTTGAAAGTCTTAGAAACTGCACACAGCGGTGTTGCAGGTGGACACTTTGGGCCTTACAGAGTAATTAAGACCATTCTATTCTCAGGACTTTGGTGGCCCACTCTTCATATGGATGCACATACTTATGTGAAGAAATGTGACACATGCCAACGTGCCCAATATCCGATAAGAAAAGATGAGATGCCTTTGAGGCCAATGATGGGAGGGCGCGCATTCTCGAAGTGGGGTATAGACTTTGTTGGTCCTATTAACCCCCCAGCTAAAAGCTCCCATGCGGAATACATTATTGTAGCCACTGATTACCTTACCAAATGGGTAGAAGTAAAAGCCACAACAAGGAATGATGCTCAAACAACGGCTAAGTTCTTATTCGAAAATGTGTTCACTAGATATGGGTTACCAATAGAGTTGGTTAGTGATAGAGGTACGCACTTCTTGAATGAGGTCATTGAAAATCTCCTTCAAGAATTCATGGTGATACATAAGAAGTCTGCCCCCTATCATCCACAAGCCAACGGACAAGCCGAGAGCACGAATAAGATCCTATGTAACGTATTGACAAAACTTGTAAATAATAAACGCTCTGATTGGGACAAACAACTTCATCATGCTGTTTGGGCATACCGAGTTGCCTACAAAACGGTACTCAATGCTACCCCATTTCAGATGGTCTTTGGACAGAATGTCGTGCTACAATTGGACTTCCTAATCCCAGCCTTGAAAGTAGCACAAGAGTACGAGTGGAATGGACACGAGTTGTCCTCCAGGATCTTTGATCTAGAACGCTTAGGTGAGACGAGGTTACGAGCAGCCGCAGGCATCTATGCTGCAAAGAAAAGACAAAAGGCATACTTTGATGCCCATGTGAAGGACAAAGGGTTGAAAGAAGGAGATCTAGTGCTGGTTTATACGCTAAAGCAACATGCCCGCAAATTGGAGAAACGAGGATATGGACCCATGATCATTAATAGACTCTCCACTAGTGGTGCAGTTCAATTGGCCACCTTAGAAGGTGATATCTTACCGAACTATATAAGTGGTTGTCGAGTCAAGTTATATCAAGAACCTCTTACAGAGGAAATGCTCATGAGACTCAACACTGCTAAGAAGCAAAAAGAAGAGGAGTTAAGGGTTAGAGAAGAAGCACAAGCAGAGGCTAGAGAGCACATCAGAAGAAATAAGCTACGGCGGCTGGGCCTAGATGTCAACACAAAAGCTCCAAAATATCACATGGACATGTGCCAAAAATCGTGCATAACTACTTCTCAAATAATTGATCGACGGCCCTTTGTGACTATAGAGGTAGGACAAGGAAAGAGTGTAAAGACTGTGAGAGCATTAGTTGATTCAGGTGCAGCAACTAGTGCAGTTCGACTTTCATACTGCCAAGTCCTGCAATTGGACATCAAGCCCATAGAAGCCTATCTCATAGGATTGGGAGGTGTGGAAACCTCTTGTTTGGGAGAGGTGGAACTTCCCATCTACCTTCAAGATGTTCCAATAAAAGTCAAAATGCTAGTGTGTCATGATGAGGACCTCACAGAGCCACTTGTCTTGGGTCAAGATTGGATTTACGACCATGCTGTCAACTTGAACCTAAGAAGTCAACTTCTTCATGTTTGGGCACATGAACAATGCATTACATTAGAATTGGAGAATTGCATGGCCACTGACCAAGACACCACACGCTCTCTTCTTTCCTCTAAGGCTAATCTTCTCGAACAAGATGTTGTAAATGTCAAAAGATCTATGATCCAGACGGACACAATCATGGAAGGATAGTCACAAAGGCAAGAAGAATCTTCTTCTTTTTCAAAGAGTAAAGCATCCACATTAGTCCAACCTCAGAAGCAAACAAAACAGTGCAAGATAGCCAGTCTATCAAATAGACAAAGAGCCTTCAAGAAGAAAGAAGTTATGGGCATGAAGCAGATCTGGGTAAAGAAAGGAGTGCAACCATCGATGTTGCCTCAAAGATTCCCACCCAACCAGATCGACCATGAAAAAAGAAGGACCAAGCACCTACGACAGGCTCAAGCACGAAGAATCCAACAAATTTGGGTATCGAAGCTATCAAAGAAGGCCGACCACAATCATGTACAAATTTGGGTGCCTAAAAAATTAGCTACAGCTCAACACGGGCGATTACAGATGTGGGTACCCAAGAAGCTCTTACATACACAACGGCCTATGCTCCCCACCATGCAAAAGGTCTCAACAAAGAAGCCAAGGAAAGCAAAGGGTAAGAACAAAACACAAAGAACAAACGAAGATAAACTCAACCCTTCTGCAAAAGTAAGCAGGCAATCATCAAGGATATGGGTTTGGAAGCCAAAAGCACCAACAACATCCACAGAACCAAAAGGCCAACCACACGGGATACCAAAGTTTGGAAAGCATCCAAAGATGAAGTGGCCTGAGGCGATCTCTACAGTACCAAACCCTATTCCAAAATGGGTTCCAATCCGGAGGATTACATCATTTCGAGATCCAATAGACACCTCCAATCAAAGAATTCATCAAGTATGCAAGTAACATCAAAAGCCTCAACCAGCAGCAACCATGTGCCTTTGGCATAACCCAGTCGTTTGCACCATTCAGGTCATGCATTTCCAAAGTATGCATCAATATAGGGCCACCTTACATGGCTGTGCATAGACACAATTGAGAAATCCCAAGCACATGAGACACAATTTTCACTTGCGAAATATGTTATTGATACTAACCTCTTTCTTCTTGTTTGATGCCATCGTGTGCAAAAAAAAAAAAGGGCAAAGAAGAGGACTGTGTTTGAAAATGCTCATCAGCGAACTTTCAGCAAGGACATCCATCAACAAAAAGGACAAGACGATGGTCAAACACCATGATGGAACTACAACACGAAGAGATGAAGATCAACGGACCCTTCACCATGGTAAGCCGTGTATGCTTCAACAACACTATAACCATGATCGATTAGGAAACCTCTTCGTCAGCATACCCTTGAGCACTTAACTCAAGACCCAATCTCTTGCACCATACTTTTTGCCATGCATTTTCCAAGTACGCATACGTAGGGCCACATTACAAGGCATGCACAAAGCACATAATTTGTTCAACCCATGCACTAATGCACTTAACCATCATACATTATGGGTTACAAGTACTTGGCATGAAAACTATGAAAGCCATCTTTGGAAGAATCAGAGGACATCAGGGCGACCACTACAAGAGCAAGGAAGCCATCCACGATCGAGAGTTGCTCATAATCAACATTGATCACCTCCTTTGAGCAACTAGTCGTTTTGGACAGCTCACAAATGCACCATCAAGATGGAATACAAGGAAGAGGTAAATACAAAGGAACTACAAACTGCAAGATCTAGCAGTGGCAAAGTAAAGAACTGGACAAACGACCAGGCTACATTGGGAAAATGGATCGCTCTTGTTGAACGTAACGGACACTACCTCTCAATGTACTACATGGAACAACCACGACAACAAGGGTCTGTCAGGGACGACAGACTCAAGAGGGGGGGGAGTGTTGAAGCTCAAGGTCAAGGACAAAGCATGGAAGCGCATCAAGGAAGTGGACACACAAGAAGAAGGAGCAAGTAGGGAGCTCCAAGAAGCACCTGTCCAATTTTCAGATGAAATCCCTATAAAAATAGTGATTATTATCACTAAAAACCATTGTAAATACCATTTTCCATTTTTGTAACTCCATTTTGTTCAAGCCGAGGAGTCCTTGAGCTTGAGGAGTATTAGAACTACCATCCTACCGAGTTTCATAATTTTTAGACTCCGTTTGAGCCCCCAAATAAGCCGTGGAACCTATTTTTTAACTAGGCCGGACACTAGGTCTGGACAGGGCCAAAACCACTCAAAAACTATAAAAAGGGCTGGAGAGCTCATTTTTGAGGTTAGCTTGTTGTAGATTTCAGCTTTGTAAGAGAGCTCTTGTATAATCGAAGATCTTCCATTGTTCCACTCCTTACTCTTACTTTGTGCGCGTATGTGTGTATGTGTGTGCATGCTTGTGTGCTTTCACTCACACACTTGTGCCATCACTTGCTCACGGTCTTCATACCGGTCCTCATGTCTCCACGGATTGACATTTATGAGGTGTATCTCCTCACGTTGGTACTCACCATTGTGCTAGAGTGACACCAAATTTGGCGCCGTTGCCGGGGAGAGAGCTTGGAGGACGAGCATGTGATGGTAAGACGTAGAGTAGCAATGTTGGAAGGTAAAAAATCACCATTTTCAGTTCAGTTTCTGAGTTTTTCTCCTTCTTCATCTTCACCATCATCACCATCTTCTTCCCTCTTCACATTCTCTGATTTTTTTCCATTTTCGCCACTACATTCACTTCGTATTTCACTTGCGGCTATGAGGAATAGGTGCTGAGGGTGCTCAGAGCAAAAGCGCTAAAGAAACATGCTTGAAAACCTCTCAAAACTTAAGAAATCTGATTCAGTATCGCGGAGTGACAAGAACAGTGTCTGGTATCGCGCAGGAGGTATCGCCAGTTTGGAGATAGATTTTTGCACCTACAGGCTAATAGGAGTGACAAGGAGAACACAAGGTACTCATATTTGCAAAAATTTTTGAATTTGGGTGTGAAAATCTCCAAGTATCGTGTCCGGTTGAGTTTTGGTATCGCGATATCAGAATTCCCGAGTATCGCGATACTTGTCGAGGTATCGTATCGTGCACGCCCACTTGAGGTATCGCGATACCATTTTGGTATCGTATCGTCAAGTGTTGGTATCGCGACCGCAGTTGCCTCAGTGGTATCATATCGCGACGGTCACAGTATCGTATCGTTGACCAAGTGGTATCGTATCGCCTGAGATTCTGGTATCGTATCGTGGTCCACCTGGTATCGTATCGTGTTAGTCTTGGTATCGTATCGCCTCCAATTTCAGTATCGTATCGTCGGCCAAGCTGGTATCGTATCGCCTCAAAGGTTTCGTATCGTCCAATCCCGTGGTATCGTATCACTCAAGAACTCAGTATCGTATCGTGTCATTATAGGTATCGTATCGCGAGGTTAAGTGGTATCGTATCGTGCAAATTAGAGATATCATATCGTGACCACTTTCAGTATCGTATCGTCTAAGAGAGCAGTATCGTATCGTGGAAATTGGTATCGCCTTGGTCGCATCGTATCGTCTACATGGTATCGCCTGAAGGGGTATCGTGTAAGACAAAGGTATCGTATCGTGGAAAATCTGGTATCGTATCGCCTGTTCTGAGTTCCCAGAGAGATCTTGTTTCCCTGTTTTAACCCCCAAAACCCTGAACTGGCATAACTTTCTCATACGAAATCCGTTTGCTGTGATTTTGGTTTTGTTGGAAAGCTCGTGGGGAGTACAACCAAAACATTGACTAGTTACGGTAAAAATAATACCAGGATTATTAGATAGGGTATTTTGAAGTTGACCTTAGGGAAACTGGAAAACCAAGGTGTTCCAAAGGATTTTGAGCAATAGAAGAGAACTTTGGGACTAGAAGCCAAGGCTTATGAACCTGCGATCTGGCAGACACTTAGGCAAGGATAGACAAAGCATTAGATCATCTGAGGCTAGTGTCAACCATACAGCCAAGTCTTGGACTCAACAGCTTAGTGGTTGTCCTTACACGCTAAGTTCAGAAACCAGTGACTCGGAAATGTCTTTTAGCATGGAAAGACCCACACGTAGCTCAGGCACTGCCTATTTACAGACACCAGAAGGTCCCTATAAGACCCAATTGGAGTATATCAGGACCAACCAATTAGGTGCTCGCATCTATGAGGATGGTCTAAGACGATCAGTGGTTCAACTCAAGAATCCTGACCAACCCTTTGGACTTGAACACCCAGTGGTCAAGTTTGAAGAGGGTGCTTACATTGATAAGGAAGGAACCATGTATGTGGTTACCAACTTACCAGATAGGGCAGATGAGTTTGGAAATATCATTCCTGAGAATGAGATAGGAGACCTAGAGCAAGGAGACCTAGGAGGAGAACCCAAGAATCTATGAATCCTTTGTCCTGCAAAAATGTAACCAATCTATGATTCCAAGCTCTAGGAGCTTGTTTGAGACCATAGAGAGATTTCCTGAGTTTGCACACATACTCAGGATGTACATCATCAATAAATCTATGATGTTGTGCCATGTACACCTCCTCTGAAATCCAACCATTCAAAAATGCATTTTTTACATCTAATTGATAGATGTTCCAATTCCTTGGAGCAACTATGCTTAAGAGAACTCTGATTGTTGGCATCTTTGTCACAGGAGAGAAGATCTCTTATTAATCAATCCCTTGGGTCTGAGCAAACCCTTTGGCCACAAGTCTTGCTTTGTACATGTTTATTGATCCATCAAAACTCTTTTTTACCTTATAGATCCATCTAGATCCAATAATCTTCATGGATTGGTTCTTGGGAACTAGGTCCCAAGTCTGATTTTTCTTGAAGTGCTTGTATCTCTTCCTCCATTGCTTCCTTCCATTCAGATTTCTTGTTTGCTTCTTCAAAGGTTGATAGTTCTTCTGAATTGATATCCTGAGCAATATAGATTGAGTGTTTAGTGACTAAAGAGGTGGCATATCCATACCTTTCTAGCTTCTTCTTTTCCCTAGTTGACCTCCTTATTGTTTGTTGAGAGGATTCTGCTATATCCCTCAAGTCTTGCATCTTCTCTTTACCTTTGTTGCTCCATACTTTGAAGTTCCTCCTAGGTGTTTTTTTATCATCATCAAAATCACTTGAGTCTTCACATTGTTGACTATTTACCTTCTGAATTGTAGGAAAGTCTTCTTCTAGGTCATAAGGTAGTTGGAATTTTTTGTTGTTTTCATCAAAGACAACATCTCTGCCAACAATAAAACCTTCAGTACTTGGATTATACAACCTGTACCCTTTTTGATTGAGATCATAACCTATGAACACACATTAATCTCTGCCTTGGGATCCATTTTACCTCTGATCTCTGATGGAACATGTGCATATTCTATGCACCCAAAAATTTTGCAATGTTCTAGGCTAGGCCTTCTTCCATTCCAAGCTTCATATGGTGTCATTCCATCCAATTCTTTAGATGGGAGTCTGTTGATAAGATAGGTGGTTTTGGATACAGCCTCTGCCCATAGATAGTTGGGCAATTTCTTCTCATTGATCATAGACCTTGCTGCCTCCACAATGGTCCTATTCCTCCTTTCTGCTACTCCATTTTGTTCTGGAGTATATATGGTGGTGATTTCTCTTTTGATGCCTCTATCTTGGAGATATGCATCAAACTCATGGGAGAAGTATTCTCCCCCTCCATCTGACCTTAGCCTCTTTAATGTTTTCCCTGACTGATTTTCAACAAGAGCAATATATTTTTTGAAACAATTGAATACTTCATCTTTGTGCTTCATAAAATAAAGTATGGTCCATCTGCTACAATCATCAATGAATGATACATAATACCTGGATCCTGAAATTGAAGGGTCTTTGCTAGGTCCCCAAACATCTGTGTGGACTAGCTCCAATAGATCACCATGAATGTAACCTTTCTTCATAAATGGTTGTCTATGAGACTTCCCCAATTGACATGAGCAACATTTGTATATCATATGTTGCTTGGATATATTTGGCAATCCAAGCACACTCTGATCCCTACATATTTGCTTTAAACTTCTTTCTCCTATGTGAGCTAATCTTTTGTGCCACATTTCTAATTCTAATAAGGTTTGTCCTCCATAATTGAAAAGTGCTATATTTCTAGTATCCTGTACTTCAAACATAAAGATTCTACCTATCTTTTCTCCTTTGGCTATCTTTCTGAATCCTTGTTGAGGATCTTCAACAAATGCTCCATTTCTTGTAAACCTTACCTGCAAGCCTTTTTCTACAATATTTTGTCCAACACTTATCAAGTTCTTGGTTATGGTAGGTATATACAATACCTTACTAATTAGATTCATGTTTCCCTCTGAGGTTCTCACATTCCTAATCTTTTCAACTGAGTGCCTTGTATCATCTCCTGTATGAACCTCATGTTTGTTCCTTGGATCCTCCAAGTCAGATAGTAATGCCACATTTCTTGCTACATGATTTGAACAACCAGAATCTATATAAAACACATGTTCATCTACTTTACCTTGCCTCATGGTCATGTTCATTAACAAGAGTGAGTCTTCTTGTGCATGTTCTTCAGTATAATTGTTGTAGTCTCTTCTTCCTCTATAGCCTCCTTGATTATTGTAGTTGTTGTAGTTGTTGTTATAGTTGTTGAAGTTGTTTGATCTTCCTCTTCCATAGCTTCCTCTGTTGAAGCCTCTTCCTCTCTGATTTCTTGGGTTCCTGAAACAGTTCTCAGTTGTGTGGTTAGTCAATCCACATATGGCACATGGAGAGGTGCTTTGGAATCTCCCCCTGCCTTGTCTACCTCCTCTGCCTCTTCCTCTTGTACCTCTATCTCTTCCTGCAAAGTTAGCTTGGGAGGTACTAGCTTCATCATCAAATTTCTTGCCTTTACCTTTACCATCCTTACTCTTGTTCTTATCAGTGTATAGGGCAGAGGATTGATTACCTTTTGAGTTGTCATTGTTCTTCACAAGCTTGGCTTCATGATTAAATAGTTGTCCCATTAGAGTATTGAAGTCAAGTATCTGCATGTCCATATATAAATCCATTGTAGTAGTGAATGCTTCCCACTTGTCATTTGATTTGATTCCATTGATCACTTGTCTCACAATTTGCTCATCATCAATGACTTCTCCAATGCTTCCAAGTTGATCAGCTAGGTCCTTCATTTTAGTGAAACAAATGTGTAATGTATTGAATCTATGATACAAAGGAGATGATGTAGGCTTACTCATACATGTGTGGACTAAGTGTGCCCACAATCTTGAAGCTCAATGTATCCTTCTTCTGCTCTCTATCCCGTGGCTAAAAGTCATGAGATTTTATAGATAAATTTGAATTTGAATTTGTAATCTGCCACCTAAAAGTGATCCTATCTTTTAGGCTCCTAATTAATTTGATTCCAATCACTTGGTTGTTGTGGATTACAACTCGTAAAGTTACGAGATTCTCTCAGGCTTTGCCTTTTACATTTATATTGAGTTAAACTCAAAATATTTACAAGAGGTGTTCACATATGATTTATGAATATTCATGATCAAGATATGAAGTAAACCTTTGATCTTTTGGTCAAGCATCAAGGCTGGCCAAATGTACCAGCATAGATATGGACTGTTGAGAAAACATATAAGTTAGATGTTTTTATCAAACACGATAAAACTTGATTTATCCAAACCAAATTCAAATGAATTTGAAGATAGCTTTCAAATTCTTGAAATAGTTTGAATATCTATCTCGTTTGATGGGCTCATGCACTAGTAATGCACATAATTGGACCTAGATAGCAATTTGGCTGGAGATACTTAGAATCCACCCACTCCACAAATTTGTGGTATGGATGTTCAATAGATGCATAGTGAAACAATGAATTGGGCAAAGGATGTGGATAGGGATCAGACCACACATGGATTCCCCTCCTTTTAGATCCAGTTAAGATAAGGTTTTCCTTTTGAGTGAAGAGATGAATCAAATAGATGAAAACGATGCTCCTCAATTTGGACTGTGGGCTTGGGTGAATGTTATTATATAATTATACCTTAAAACATATTTTTGAGGATGAATATGTTCTTCAAAGGGGGTTAAAAATAGCTTGACAAGATTCAAATTAATAATAATGTTAAAAACTTCTAGAGTGTTAAACAAGTTAAACACTTAGCATAGTGGTTAAGTCTTAAGAATGACCAAGGAGTAGCTCTTGGGTGCAACTCTAACTCTCAACATGAGGAAAGTATTTTGTCCAAATACAATCTAGAGTTTTCTAAGAACATCCACTTCAATTAACCTTAGTTAAGTTGAAGAAGTTAACCTTACTTAAGTTGAATTCAAAGGGACTTAAGTGATGAATACATCAAACATTGATACACTCCGTTGAAAAGTGTTAAAGTAGTGGTGGAGGTTGTATATGCATATGAAGACACCAAATAACTCTAGAGGTCACGATTAATCCGAATGATAATTTATATTTTTCGGATTTTTAGAGTAAGTGTTTTCTTCATTGTTACTTTTGCATGGGTTCGATCGATATACCTTCCCTACGTCCCAATCAACTCGCGACGGTAAAAGAGAAATCTCTCTCACACACACATTCGCATGCCGTTCTGCCGGCATGACGATGTGAAAGAACATCACAGCCTGATTCTGGTGAACTACGCGCGGTCCGAATCCTCTTTGCTTCAGGCTTGCGGTGTTGAGTCATCGGTCCGGCGTAGCCAGTACTCGAGCCCCCTTCGCTTGCGTACACACATACACGAGTACTTTCGGCCGCTCAAAGGATGGTGATGGTTAGGCCTGTCAGAGGATTTCTGCATCAAGCAGTGCCGATGCTTCTCGACTTCCAAGCATCACATGCAAGTATGCCTGTTGGTCAGCGTACCTGGTTTCTTCAAATTCAAGCGCCGGACATCGGCAGCACCTTGCCCTGGCACT
>CM035438.1:83370347-83387847 GCA_020310875.1 Ceratopteris richardii | reverse complement strand
GTATATGCACATCCACATGCATGCACATGGATGCAAATGGAAATGCATCCACATACACATGCATGTTTCATACATATACACATGCATATACATACATTATACACATATATACACATATATATGCATATACGTACACACACATACACATGCACACACACATGCACATACCTACATATACACACACATACACATGCACATGCACATACATACATATACACACACATACATATACACACATACACTTACGTACATACATATGAATGTATGTATGAATGTATGTTTGTATGTATGTGATGAATGTATGAATGTATGTTTGTAGGAATGTATATTGTTGGTGTAAATCACAAGCCTACACATTTGGCTTGGAAGTTATCATGAAAGCTCTACATACATGAAGAACCATAGGAACATATGCTAGTGGTTAATACCACTTTATCTCATTTGTAAAAGTCCAAATAACTTGGAATCTTTTGTAATCACCTACCAAACTGAGTCTATTTGATTGAGAGAATATCTCCAAGCTTTTAGGACCTTGATCATAGGAAGCCAAAATTTGAATTTGAATTCAAATTTTTGCACATATCCTATAAAAGATGTACTTGGAAAAGTCGCGGGGAGATCACTTTACTCCCGAGCTTCATTCTTCTGTAATTGAGTGTGTGTGAGGACTATACCATAGCCTACACCTCTCTACACCATTAGGCAATGCTATCCATGCCAATGGGATTGTACACAAGTGTTAACTAATAGATACATTTACATCATTCATCTCTGTGTTCTCTACTAGTCTACTCAAAAGTCTGTCAACTTGTCAAGGGCATATCTCGGTCACTACTACTACAAATTCAGTGATTCAAAGCTTGTTGGATTCAGCTTCAAGTCTAATACATGCTATCCAAAATTGAAGACATTCCATTGAGCAGATTCAGAGAAATCGTCGTCGAGGTGCTCACTGGTCTATTTCTGCTACAGTCCTAAAAGTCGGGGGTATAGCTAAGTTTGCTAAATTAATTTCTCTGAGTATAGTTTGTCATTTTACATCATTCCACTTGCAAATGGTAGCTTACTAAGTTAATTGAATACTCTTAAAAGGAATTTTATCAATTGCTACTGTGTTGGTCACACTGAGCAAAACATTCAGCAGGTGTCAAGACCAAAATAGAAGGTTTTCTTGAGTTTGTGACTTCCAAAGTTATCTGTTTTGATTCAATCATTGCACACATCATTTCCAAAGGACATAGGCCATTTCTTGGTGTCATTGGAAAGCTAAGGAAGTCTACTAATCAAGTCTAAAGCAAGAGAGGGCTGGCACAAAGCAGGTTTAGCAGGTACTCAGTTTCCTAGATCATCCATCCATCTTTCCCAACATATACACTATACATGATGAAGATGCACTTTCACACATATACACATATACACATGCACATACACACACATATATACACACAAATATATGTGCACATACACTTATTCATACACACATATACACATGCATATGCACACATTTCTACAACCACATAAAAAGACTTACATGCATGCATTATTGCATATACATATACACACACACACATTAACATATACGTAAATACATGTATATGCACATCCACATGCATGCACATGGATGCAAATGGAAATGCATCCACATACACATGCATGTTTCATACATATACACATGCATGTTTCATACATATACACATGCATATACATACATTATACACATATATACACATATATACGCATATATATGCACATACGTACACACATATACACCTGCACACACGCACATACCTACATATACACATATACATGCACATACACACATATACACAGAGTTACACATATACATGCACATACATATACACACACATACTTATGCACATGCACATACTCATACACACATATACACTTACATATGCACATGCACATACATACATATACACACACATACACATGCACATACATACATATACACACACATACATATACACTTACGTACACACATATGGATTTTATATATATATATATATATATATATATATATATATATATATATATATATATATATATATATATATATATATACACACACACACACACACACACACACATATATATATATATATATATATATATATATATATATATATATATATATATATATATATATATATATATATATATATATCAATGTAAATACATATAATCCAATGTCATAATCAACTAGAATCCTAATCATCATCATCATGATCATTATCATCATCATCAGCAGCATCACGATCATCCTGATCATCCTCATCCTCATCATCATGATCACCCTGTAACGAACGAGATCGTCCCTCCTGTGTCTGTCTGTCCACCTCATCCATATCTGTCTCTCCATAATACTCATGTATTACATATAACAAACATAAATAAGTAAAACAATTAAACCATTCATAAAAATAAAATAATTATATAAAATTTAATAATACTCACAAAGGCATTAGGATGATCTTGCATATACTCGCTCAAACGCCGATATCCAAAATGTGTAGCATACTCGATCTCATGTTTCATAGGATATCATCCATAATCCTTTCGCTGCATTGAAACAAATAAAAAAGATTAGTTGCTTGCATTTTAACTAAAATAAAAAATATACTCACAATAACACATATAATTACATATGTAGCTACAAAACCATTATGGCCCATTTGGCCTAGGTGAGATGTGTGGCCCGACTCCACTCTCTTCTTTGCAGCAGCCTATTTATTCAAGAAAAAAGAAATACATAAATTAAATGTAAAAAATTACTAAAATATATAAAAATTATAAATATAAACTATTAATTTGTGTACCTTCTGCTGAGGAAATAACTCTTGAAGATGTACCTGTCTACGAAAAAACTGCCACGTCTCAGGTGGTATGTTAGGTCGCCTCTTATTTTTTTCCACCATATAATATCTCCTGTTAATTTAATCTCAAACAAAAAAATAATCAGAATACATACACATATATACACACACATACACATACACATACCCACATACACATATACATGCAAACATATATGCATACATATATGTATACATATACATACATATAACATAAACACACATATACATATCCACATATACATGTACACACACATGCATGCATATAGACTCATTCATACAAAATACATGCATTTATCCCATAATAATGTGTATTTATGTATATGTGAATATGTGTGTATGTGTAAATGTGTATATGTGAATATGTGTGTATGTGTAAATATGTATATGTGAATTTTTTGTGTATGCAAATAATCAGATTATTAATATCAAATACCGTTATTTGTAGATTCTGATCAATCAGATGGAACTCCACCACCGTCTCCTCATCGTGCAAAGACTATATACTGTAATTATATCAAACATTTAATTTTAAATATATTTGATGGATACATAACTTATATATTTTTTTGTTTCTTATTATGTGCAGATTCTGATCAATCAGAGGGTACTGCACCACCTCCTACCCATGCAACGTCTTCACATGTGTCCTCCGATAGGAATTATGATGAATTTTACTATCAAGAGCATATTATATGTTGGTGTAACTCTTGTTATGGCACATATCGAAGACCACGATTGGAATGTATTGAACATGAGGCAGAGTATGGTACTTTTGAGCATGCACCATCACCTGGTCAACGTGATAATGCTTGTGTATGTATTTTTTATATAAATTAATGTCATTATTTTATTTAAAAACCCTATACAAAATCAAATTATTGTTGATATACAGGAATACTTGCTCGATGATGATGATGATAATTTTTCTCATAATGTTAATATACCTCGTACACGTCATGGACTTGCTATTCATCAATTACAAGCAGAGGTTTCTAGAAATCCTCTACCTCCTGGTTTAGAGGCTGAAACGGCTAGAGATTATCCATTGCCAGCTCGTGATTGTTCTTTAGTACAAACATATGATAGAAGAAGATATGGAAGATGGAATAGAGGACCACTTTCTTTAGATGGAGAGGTTTTCAACTTTTGGGGTAATCGCTATATGATTGCTCCATCCACTATTACTAATGCTGGTCGTGGTCTCTTTATTGTAGAGGATTTGTATGTGCCTCCGAACTCTGAAGTCACTCTTATGTCATTTTGTGGTCCTATATATGGATGGGGAGATTGGCATCGACTTTCACGTTATGTTCAAAGCATGAGTACTTATGGAATATGCTTGAACGCAGCATCCCTTACTAGTAGAAGGATTTTACATGTAGAAAATGAAAGATTATATATTGATGGAGGACCTTACACACATGGAAATATAGTAGGTTTAATAAATAGTAGTCGCGGATTACATAATAGTTCAAGGACTAATTGCACATTTGAGGAGCGTGAAAATAGTCATGAATCACCATACATGAGTAGAGATGTATCAAGATACATAGTTGTCAATGCTATTATTACATTACATGTCGGTGATGAACTATCAGTGCATTATGGATGACGTAGACCTCCAAGAGCACCTTTTAGCTAGAGAGAATAAAAATATTCTATCCATATTTAATAACTTATATACTTAATTTTATATTTAAAGTTTACTTTTTATTCATTTATGGAATACTAATGAATTTTATTTATATGTGTAGATTCCAACGTATGATGTTGATGATATTCCTCCACACCATTCACAATTGTCAGTAAGACCTCATTTATCAGAAGCTTCTATGAGGAGGCTACGCAAAAGTAATCCTGCAGAATATGCAAGGTTGAAAAATCTATATTCAAAAGACGATAAAGTACAAGATTTGTGTGACAATGATGAAGATGATGGCATGGCAGATTTTACTGAGGATTGGTATCAAAATGACAGTGAGAACATTGATATTTCTAAAAATGAGAAATATCTTCGAGAGGAATGTCTAAAGCATGTATATGAAGGAATTCGTTTGACACGACTAAGTGTGAGCTTACTTATTCTCAATCTTCAAAATCATTTTGGATGGAGTAATGTATCTGTTTCAACACTATTAAGGTATAATTTTCAATTTTCTATATATATATATATATATATATATATATATATATATATATATATATATATATATATATATATATATATATATATATAAATACATGCATATATAAACATACACATAATATACATGAATGCATACACACATATAAACATACACACACATATACACACATACACATGTTATGAGAGTAAGGTCAAATTATACATACCTGTATCGAATGAAGATGTTTTGTCCATCTAGCCTTTAGAATTGTCCACCCAACCATTAGAATCTTCTTGACACATTTGTTTCTCCTATTTTAGTTGACCTAATACCTGTGCTGCTAATTATACAAATATTAAATAGCAGTTACCAAGGAAGGTGTTAAGCCACATGTAAAATGGGAGGAGCTAATTTATCTTGAAGATTTTGAAAGATGGAAAAATAATGTTAAAGGATGGGCAAACAAAAAGTGTCCATTCAATGCATGTTTTTATTCTTATTTTAGATAAGGTAAGAACAAGAACTTGAATTGAATGGACACTTTTTGTCCACCCATCTTTTAAAACTATTAATGCATCTTTCAAAATATTCACAAAAATTTTGATCCTCCCATTTTACATATGACTAAATACCTTCCTTGGTAACCATTATTTAATATCTGTAAACAGCTTAGCAAGACAGGTAATAGATTGACTATAAAATGCGAAACTGCCAGACGATTCAATGGTCTAGATATGAAAATCTGCAAGCCACAATATACAAAAAACAATTAAAAACGAAATCAAATATACACAGCTACACATGCATACATACATATACATACATATATACACATTCATACATACACACACATACATACATACATACATACATACATACATACATACATACATACATACATACATACATACATACATACATACATACATACATACATATGTATACACACATACATATACATATATGCATACATATACGCATATATATATATACATACATATACACCTATAAAACACATATACATACATATATACATATACACCTACACATAAGCATACACATAAAATTATATGCATATATATATATATATATATATATATATATATATATATATATATATATATATATATATATATATATATATATGTATATGTATATGTATATTTATTTATTTACTTTTTTTAATATATCTTTTTTTTATGAACTTACAGGTTATTATCTAAAAAGTTTTTACCAAGTCAGAATATTCTTCCTACCTCACATGATGAAATGAAGAAGATAATCAACAATCTTGGTATAGATTATCAATGTATACATGCATGTCCTAATGATTGTATTTTATATAGAGGTGAATATGTAGACTCTTTGACATGTCCCAAATGTCAATCTCCTCGATATAAGGGCGAAGAAGGTAAAATCCCAAAAAGGGTATTGAGATATTTTCCATTGGCTCCATGGATTAGACATATGTTTCAAAGCCCCGAATTATCAAAGCTTTTGACTTGGGGACAAGATCATAAAAGTACTAATGGAATAATCAGAATTCCTCATGATAGTGTTGCTTTTCAGCATATTGATTCTACATGGCCTGAGTTTGCACAAAATCCACAGAATCTAAAGTTAGGAATTGCATTAGATAGGGTTAATCCATTCTCCATGAAATCCAGTAAATGGTCAACATGGCCAGTGGTAGTCATAAACTACAATCTTCCGCCATATCTTAACATTAAAAAGGAACGTTTAATGCTTTCACTTTTAATCCCAGGCAAAAGACAAGTTAAAGATATGAATATATGTCTTGCTCCTCTCATTGACGATCTCCAAGATTTATGGAGAGGTATTAATGTCATTGATGTATCAAAAAGCATCAATGAAAGACATATTACGGTTCATGGTATTGTGGCTTGGACTATTCACGATTTTCCAGGATATGGTGTTTGTTCTGGTATTGATGTAATTTTTTTTATTCAATATGCATGTAAATAAATATGATTTAATCTAATTATATTTTTAGCATTTTCATGATGTAGGAATATCTACTAAGGGTTATAAAGCTTGTCCATATTGTGGTGATTGGTTGAAATCAATCTATAGTAAGAATCTCAACAAAAATATTTAACTTCGATATCGACGATTCTTGTTTGATGATCATCCATTAAGATCTAAAAGAGAAGCGATACATTTTAATGGAAAGCTTGAAATAGGTCAGTGTCCAAAACCTATGACACCTATGGATTGGTATAAAAAATGGACAGATGGACCTCTGATATATCCAGAATCAGAAATCTTCAGTGATAATTCAGATAATGAGTATGTAAAGAGAGGTAAAGGAAAATTGGCACTCGTAGAGAACATATCAATATGTTATTCTTTGGAGTATTGGAAAGAGTTAAAAGTATGTCATCTTCTTGATCCTATGCATATATTCAAAAATATTGGTTATTCACTATGGCAGCATCTTCTTGGACTAAAAGATACCATAGCATCAAGGAATGATTTGAAAGATAAAAAATCAAAACCAAAGTTATGGCCAGTTTTTGATAGACATCGATAAGAAACGACTTATGCACCTACTCCTTGGGTACTTACAACAAAAGAGATACATACTATCAACAATAGAATTCAATTGATTAAGACTCCTACAGGATATGGAGCATCTTTTCAAAACATGTTTACTATGGATGATAAGAGCTTATCTGGGTTAAAGACCCATGACTGGCATAACTTTTTGAAACATATTTTACCTTTGGTTATCGATGGATGTACAACAAAAGGAGTACGAGATGTGATCTATTGTCTTGGATCACTTATAAGGTAATTATGATAATTTTATATATAATATGTATGAATATTGGATATCTTTTATTTTTGAATTAACTTCTTTATAATTGTTTTTATGATATGTATAGGTGGATTACATCAAAAGAGATTGACAAAAACTCGATCCCACAAAAAAAATGTGAATGCAAAGAGCTACTATGTTTGATGGAGAAAGAACTTCCTACTTCATTTTTTGATATCCAGGTTCATTTATTAGTCTATCTTGTAGATGAAATAGAGATTGCAAGTGTTGTTAACACTCGATGGATGTTTTGGGTCGAGGAATTTATGGGAATATTAAAAGGTTATGTGTGACAAAAAGCGAAACCAGAAGGATCCATGGCAAAGGGTTGGATGCTTGAAGAGTGCATGTATTACGTTAGTGAGTACCTTGAAAGAGTTCATGAAGAAGCTCCACGTGCATGGACCAACGAGTCTTCTTCAAAAATAAAAGATGAGGTATTATCAGGTAAGGGAGTTCCATTCTTATTTATAGTTCAAGAAAAAAATGATGTTTCTACTTTTGTAGCATATAATAGCGAATGCATGCAAGCATTCCTTAGCGAGTACGAACATTAACTTCAAAATCTCCGAAGTAAAAAGCAAAAAAACAAAAGATATAGACGTAATCTTGATAATAATGAGATTACAGATATATCTTCTTTCACGGATTGGCTATATAGTCGTTTGCAACGCGCCAACGCAAATAGTGAAGAAATCTCAGATGAGCAGAGAGAGTTAATGATAGGTTGTGAACGAAAGGTAATTTTATTTTAATAATATATATATATATATATATATATATATATATATATATATATATATATATATATATATATATATATATATATATATATATATATATATATATATATATATATTAGTTTCTATTTACTAATTGAATTTCTTTTGCAAGCTCGAATGTTCACTAATATGTGGGCTTTTGGACAGCATGTTAAACTCCACGCCATTGATTCTTTACGTAAAACAGAGGATTCTAGTATTGTTGTTTCTTTCAAGCAACTATCACGTGCTAGCTCAAAAGACACGAATCTTATAGATGGCGAACTTGGTTACGTAGGAACTATTGTTGGTATCTACGAAATTTCATTTCGTACATTCAAACATGTAGAAAAAAGTTTATATTTTTTATGATAGTTAGTTGTTTTTTTAAGCACCTAATAATGGGTTTTTGTTGTTATATATTTTGATAGGTCATTTTGAAGTTGACTGGTTTTGAGCCGAGTATAAAGGTAGTAATTCCACATTAAGAAAGGAATTATCTAGGTTTTGGGCAATTGATTCTTCCAAGGTAATGTGATCTACTAAAGAACCATATATTCTTCCTAGGCATATTGAACAAGCATTTTTTTATAAAAACCCATATGCTAATCCTTGGTGGCAAGTCATTCATGTGCAACCTAGAGGTAGGTCATTGTTTGAACAGTTTATTGTTAGAGAGATCGAAGAAAGTCCTCTTGATGATTCAACATCAGATAGTGATACATCAACATCTGAAAGAGAAATTAGAATCATTATACGTGATAATGATACTAATCTTTTTGATGAAGAGGATAATTCTCTACATGTTGATTCTACTGATGAGGAAGAGGAGGTGTGTATACGTGTGTGTGTGTGTGTATGTGTGTGTGTGTATGTGTGTGTCTATGTGTATGTGTGTGTGTCTATGAGTGTGTATGTGTTTATGCGTGTTTATGTGTCTATGTGTGTGTATGTGTCTATGTGTGTATATGTATGCATGTATGTATGCATATGCATGTGCATTATGTATGCAAATGTGTGTATGTGTGTGTATGCATTATGTATGCATGTGTGTGTATGCATTAAGTATGTGTATGTATGCATGTGCATTATGTATGCATATGTGTGTGTATGCATCTAAGTATGTATGTATGCATATGCGTATGCATTATGTATGCATATGCATATGCATTATGTATGCATATGTATGCATGTATGTGTATGTGTGTGTATGTCTCTCTATGTGTGTGTATGCATATATGTGTGTGTATGTGTGTGTATGTATGTGCATGTATGTATGTGTGTATGTGTGTATGCATGTGTGTGTGTATGCATCATTATGTGTGTATGTGTCTATGTGTGTATGTGTGTGTGTATATGTGTGTGTGTATGTGTGTGTGTCTATGTGTATGTATGTGTGTCTATGAGTGTGTATGTGTTTATGTGTGTGTATGTGTCTATGTGTGTGTATGTGTATGCATGTATGTATGCATATGCATGTGCATTATGTATGCATATGCATGTGCATATGCATATGCATGTGCATTATGTATGCATATGCATGTGCATTATGTATGCATATGTGTGTGTATGTGTGTGTATGCATTATGTATGCATATGTGTGTGTATGCATTAAGTATGTGTATGTATGCATGTGCATTATGTATGCATGTGCATTATGTATGCATGTGCATTATGTATGCATGTGCATTATGTATGCATGTGCATTATGTATGCATGTGCATTATGTATGCATGTGCATTATGTATGCATGTGCATTATGTATGCATGTGCATTATGTATGCATGTGCATTATGTATGCATGTGCATTATGTATGCATGTGCATTATGTATGCATATGTGTGTGTATGCATGTAAGTATGTATGTATGCATATGCATATGCATTATGTATGCATATGCATATGCATTATGTATGCATATGTATGCATGTATGTGTATGTGTGTGTATGTGTGTGTATGTCTCTCTATGTGTGTGTATGCATATATGTATATGTATGTGTGTGTATGTGTGTATGTGTGTGTATGTGTGTGTATGTATGTGCGTGTATGTGTGCATGTGTGTGCGTGTATGTGCGTGTGTATGTGTGTATGCATGTGTATGTGTGTGTATGCATCATTATGTGTGTATGTGTCTATGCGTGTATGTGTCTATGTGTGTATGTGTGTGTGTATATGTGTGTGTGTATGTGTGTGTGTCTATGTGTATGTATGTGTGTCTATGAGTGTGTATGTGTTTATGTGTGTGTATGTGTCTATGTGTGTGTATGTGTATGCATGTATGTATGCATATGCATGTGCATTATGTATGCATATGCATGTGCATATGCATATGCATGTGCATATGCATATGCATGTGCATTATGTATGCATATGCATGTGCATTATGTATGCATATGTGTGTGTATGTGTGTGTATGCATTATGTATGCATATGTGTGTGTATGCATTAAGTATGTGTATGTATGCATGTGCATTATGTATGCATGTGCATTATGTATGCATGTGCATTATGTATGCATGTGCATTATGTATGCATGTGCATTATGTATGCATGTGCATTATGTATGCATGTGCATTATGTATGCATGTGCATTATGTATGCATGTGCATTATGTATGCATGTGCATTATGTATGCATATGTGTGTGTATGCATGTAAGTATGTATGTATGCATATGCATATGCATTATGTATGCATATGCATATGCATTATGTATGCATATGTATGCATGTATGTGTATGTGTGTGTATGTGTGTGTATGTCTCTCTATGTGTGTGTATGCATATATGTATATGTATGTGTGTGTATGTGTGTATGTGTGTGTATGTGTGTGTATGTATGTGCGTGTATGTGTGCATGTGTGTGCGTGTATGTGCGTGTGTATGTGTGTATGCATGTGTATGTGTGTGTATGCATCATTATGTGTGTATGTGTCTATGTGTGTATGTGTCTATGTGTGTATGTGTGTGTATATATGTGTGTGTATGTGTGTGTGTCTATGTGTATGTGTGTGCGTCTATGAGTGTGTATGTGTTTATGCATGTGTATGTGTCTATGTGTGTGTATGTGTCTATGTGTGTATGTGTATGCATGTATGTATGCATATGCATGTGCATTATGTATGCATATGTGTGTGTATGCATTATGTATGCATATGTGTGTGTATGCAGCCAGTATGTGTATCTATGCATGTGCATTATGTATGCATATGTGTGTGTATGCATGTAAGTATGTAAGTATGTATGTATGCATATGCATATGCATTATGTATGCATATGCATTATGTATGCATATGTATGCATGTATGTGTATGTGTGTGTATGTCTCTCTATGTGTGTGTATGCATATATGTGTGTGTATGTGTGTGTATGTATGTGTGTATGAGTGTGCGTGTATGTGTGTGTGTATGTGTGTATGCATGTAAGTATGTATGTATGCATATGCATATGCATTATGTATGCATATGTATGCATGTATGTGTATGTGTTTGTATGTCTCTCTATGTGTGTGTATGCATATATGTGTGTGTATGTGTGTATGTGTGTATGTGTGTATGTGTGTATGTGTGTATGTGTGTGTATGTGTGTGCCTGTATGTGTGTGTGTATGTGTGTATGCATCATTATGTTTGTATGTGTCTATGTGTGTATGTATGTGTATGTGTGTATATGTGTGTGTATGTGTGTGTGTCTATGTGTATGTGTGTGCATCTATGAGTGTGTATGTGTTTATGTGTGTGTATGTGTCTATGTGTGTGTATGTGTCTATGTGTGTATGTGCATGCATGTATGTATGCATATGTGTGTGTATGTATGGGTATGCATTATGTATGCATACGTGTGTGTATTCATTATGTATGTGTATGTATGCATGTGCATTATGTATGCATGTAAGTATGTATGTATGCATATGCATATGCATTATGTATGCATATGCATATGCATTATGTATGCATATGCATTATGTATGCATATGCATATGCATTATGTATGCATATGTATGCATATGCATGCATGTATGTGTATGTGTGTGTATGTCTCTCTATGTGTGTGTATGCATATATGTGTGTGTATGTGTGTATGTGTGTATGTGTGTGTATGTGTGTGTATGTGTGTGTATGTGTGTATGCATGTGTATGTGTGTGTATGCATCATTATGTGTGTATGTGTCTATGTGTGTATGTGTGTGTATATGTGTGTGTATGTGTGTGTGTGTGTCTATGTGTATGTGTGTGTTTCTATGAGTGTGTATGTGTTTATGTGTGTGTATGTGTCTATGTGTGTGTATGTTTCTATGTGTGTATGTGTATGAATGTATATATGCATATGTTTGTGTATGTGTGTGTATGCATTATGTATGCATATGTGTGTGTATGCATTAAGTATGTGTATGTATGCATGTGCATTATGTATGCATATGCATTATGTATGTGTATGTATGTGTATGTATGCATATGTGTGTGTATGCATGTAAGTATGTATTTATGCATATGCATATGCATTATGTATGCATATGTATGCATGTATGTGTATGTGTGTGCATGTCTCTCTCTATGTGTGTGTATGCATATATGTGTGTGTATGTGTGTGTGTGTATATGTGTGTGTATGTGTGTGTATGTGTGTGTATGTGTGTGTATGTGTGTATGTGTGTGTGTATGTGTGTGTGTGTGTATGTGTGTGTGTATGTGTATGCATTATGTATGTGTATGTCTGCATGTGCATTATGTATGCATATGTGTGTGTATGCATATATGTGTGTGTGCATATATATGTGTGTATGCATGTATATGTGTGTGTATGCAACATTATGTGTGTATGTGTGTATATGTGTGTGTATATATGTGTGTATGTGTGTATGTGTGTGTGTGTCTATGTGTATGTGTGTGTGTGTCTATGTGTGTATATGTGTGTGTGTATGCATATGTATGTGTGTGTAAGTGTGTGTGTGCATACCTGGCTTCAATCATGATATGTGTGTGTCTCTCTTGCTCTCTCTCTCTCTCTCTCTCTCTCTCTCTCTCTCTCTCTCTCTCTCTCTCTCTCTCTCTCTCTCTCTCTCTCTCTCTCTCTCTCTCTCTCTCTCTCTCTCTCTCTCTCTCTCTCTCTCTCTCTCTCTCTCTCTCTCTCTCTCTCTCTCTCTCTCCCTCCCTCGTTCTCTTGCTCTCTCGCGTCCAAATCCCAGCACAAATGTGCCGAGAGAAATCGAATTTTTTTTTTAACTTTCTAGAGCGTCGCTTATGTGACGCTCCAGAACACAGGATGTCGCTTATGCGATGCCAGCCAGTTTGCCAATGTCACAAATAACATCGCTAGTTAGCAACGCTATTTGCGACGTACACTTTTAGCATCGCATAAGCGACGCTAGCATTGCTTATGCGACAAAGGCCCGAAAAAAAAATCCGAAAACAACACCATTGCTTATGCGACGCTAGCATCACATAAGCGATAATTCTTGTTTTTTTTTTTCAATTCAGGGGCATGCTACGGCCCCCTATTTCTTGTAGTGTCCTCTTTGTATCAAGTCCAAAGGAGGACTTTATTTCTTCAAAGCTTGAAACATGGAGATTCATGAACCAAAAATTGGAGAACGGCTCTTCCTAAGGATTAGAGGATGGACAAAACTATGATCAAAGCTAAGTATTTTCCAGTTTCAATTTGGCCTTAATGCTTGATTTATTTTTTCTTCATTAGTCTACACTTAATCCTAGATGCACATTGAAATAGCCAAGATTTCAATCGATTAATTCTAGATTAGGATAATGAAACAATCCACTTCTCATTCCAAGCATTAGTTTGCATTAAGAAAAGACTTGGTTTAAAAAAAGGATCCTCGTGCATCAAAGAATGTATTTTGGTAGTTTAATTCCAGATTTCCTTTCCATTGAGTAAGCTTTTTATTGCATCACAAGGATATGTTTTTATATCATAGTGCATTAGGACAAAGGAAAGGATATACATGCATCAAGATTGCATGATATACATTCTTAGTACAAGAGAATCATGCATCAAGCCCATGCATGATTGTTGCATTATTTTTTGGGCATGCAAAGAACATGCATGCATACACATGTGAGCATATGCATTTGCATGTAGGCACATGCATTTGCATGATAGAATGGGAAGCTATTTGCAAGTAGATATGATAATGTACTCTCTTAGTATTTAGCTTACTTTATAAAGCTCGCGGCTTGACATTAGGGAAGACAGAGGACTACTTAATTGCAAAGACATGCTAGTTCTAGTTTGCAGCTCAAGTAATTAGTCGATTCCTTCCCAAGTTGATACTCCGCTATCAAAAATCAAATACTTAATAAGAATTAAGTATATTTGATGTCTTACTAGGTATAAGTAGGCACTAAGAGAAAGTTAAGTATTAAATTTTCTTGATGACCAAGAAAAATTAATTACTTGCAAACCTTTTGCGATGTATGATGACTCTAAGTCCCGGATGTACTTAGGGGGTCATGTAGATAAAGCTTATTATGATTACTCTAAGTATAAGTAATATTTATAAAGTCCTACGGATAAGCTTTAGTGGAACTATTGAAGTTTTTTCTTTTCATCCTGATGAGTGATAAACTTCAAAGAGATGAATAAACTTTAGCCTCACTTGAACTTTAGTGTTCAATAGTTGGATGCTAGGTTCCATGACTGTATCTCTAGTCAAGATGCAAAGCTTTCAAAAAGCATGGAAACTTTATTAAGCATTTTTCTGAGGATAAGAAACGTATGCTTGGTTTTGTTTAAGCTAATTAGAGCTTAAAGAAGAAACCCAAGTCAAATTAATCTTTGGGAATCAAGATATTTTCTAAAAGATATGTCAAAGTAATCTTTAGGAATTAAGCTACTTCCTAAAAGAAAACCAATAAAGGAAATAGCCTAATTAACTATTTCCTTAGTTAAAAAAGGAATACCTTTTGGACAAGCAATAAAGCCTTAAGTCTTGTTCTTGTTCAATAGTCAAGATTTCTTTTAGAAAGATGAATCATTGGCTTAGTATTACTTGAATCCTTGGTAGGAATCTAAAGTTTTTGAAAGAAATATATCTCCCTAGATGTGAGACTAGAATATTTAAAGTCATTTTTATAGTTAGTAAGTAGTTCCCTAGTAGTCCCAAACCACCAGAAGTGGTACTTAAAGTCCAAATGGCTGATATCACCTGGAAGTAAGATTCTTAGCTTTAGAATCAGAAAAGCATTAGAACATGCTTGGACTTGAGTAGGGGAAAGATCTCTTAAAATCCTATAGGTAAGCCAAAAAGCTTAGAAAAGCTCAAGAGATCTTGATCAATCTTGGCTATCGTTCTCCAAGAATTGCGATTGGAACTACTATGAAGTTTGAGAAAGTATTGGCAATCAAAATAGTAAGTTGATCCAAGTTTGAACAGAGTAGATATTCCAAGTAAGTAGTCTACAAACCGTGAAGACGGTAAATAAGTCTGTGGAAGGTGTAACGTAAAAGTTTGCCTATCCTTAAAGGGATTTTGGGTACAAATCCAAAGAGCATGAGTGGATGCTTAGACTTAAGCAATAGAGAGATTCCTATAAAGTCCCTAGGGTAGCTACTTAAAGATTTATTAAGAAAGGAATCTAAAGACAAGGAGTCAAAACTCTTGTCGCTACAAATTGGTCAAGTATAACCAATCAGACTTGAATTTGATAAATTCAAGAACTTGGAATGATAGTGCTTTTTTCTTTTGAAAAATTTAGTAAAGAAGAATGGATATTCTATCAAAGGTTTTCAAGCTCCCAAAGAAAAGCACAAGATCGTGAAACAATCATGTGAAGGGATCAAAAACCTAGAATATCAAGTTAGAGGTAATTCCTGAAACTTCAAATTCTTTTAAAGAGTTGAAGTAAAAAGGTACTCTACCAAGATACGTTTAGACTTTAGGATAAGTATTACCCACACATTAATGTGAATATAAAATAGGGTGGTATGGGACACCAGATTTTATACTCAGATTGATGTAGGAAAGATGGTATGGGACATCGGACCGTGGGATGATAATAATCTTTTAGTCTGAAAATAAATTTTGAAGTTAGATCTGATCTTCAAGGAAATTAAAACTTCCAAGGATAAGTTGTAAATTCAAGGAGGATAAAATTATGATCTCAAGATACTTCAAGATCAAGTTTGTAAGAAGATACAAAGTAAGTAACTTTCAAGATCTTCTTGAAACACTTCAAGCTAAAGTGTTGATGATTCAAAAATATTTGATAAATTTTTGAAAGAGTAAGACTTTGACTTTTGAACTCAACCTTTCAACTAAGGAATAGGCTGACTAAGTCAAACGTCAAGATCCTAGTGTAACTTGGTAAATTCAGTCCTTTCATTCAAAGCAATGCTCAAGAAATTGCATTGCATATAGGCATCAACTTAGTCTCAAGTGAAGCATTGTTTGAGAAAAAAAACTCATCAATAGAACTTCAGTGGGTCGACACACTGATGTTGGATACCACACTAGTATTTTGTGGATAGGTTGATGTTTAGATTTACTCTACAAAATTTTTCGAGAATCGAGTTCCTTTCTCTTAAAGATAGAATAATAAAAGCTTCAATACCTTGTTGAAACAAATCATCAAGAAGTAAAAGTCTTCGGTCATCCAGTATTTGACTCATAGTAAGTTTGTATCTTAGAAGTTTGAATTAGTTATACAGATTTTTAGTTATTTCCTTCTGCTTTCCAAATCTTTTAGAATTGACTCGGATATGGTATCTGATTCCTTTTTGCAAAAGTCTAGGGTTAGCCGATTGGAACTAGATAACTAAATTAAACATCCTCGATAGATGTTTTGTACAAGAACTTATTCCATCTTCAAAAAGATAGAAATTCCAAGTTTAACTTACTCATTTGAGTTTGCTTCCAGTTACTAGCCGAGCTCTCATAAATTT
>CM035438.1:83327847-83365347 GCA_020310875.1 Ceratopteris richardii | reverse complement strand
TTGGACTATTCTCAAAACCATGTGCAATCAGATAGGCATATATCTTTTCATACCAAGCATGTGGTGCTTGCTTTAAACCATATAATGCCTTCTTTAACGTGGACATCTGGTTTTCATGCCCTTTTTGCACAGACACGGGGTTGAAAAACATACACTTCTTCATGCAAGTCACCATTCGAAAATGTAGTTTTAATGTCCAACTAATGTACATTCCAACCATGATGGATTGCAAGTGCATAGATGCTATGAACAGTAGTCATACGGCATGTAGGTGCAAATGTCTCATCAAGTGTTTCATTAAGCTTATGCTTCAGCTTGTAAACCCACTTAGTGCCAATGGCCTTCTTGCCAATAGGCAAGTCACATAAAGACCAGGTACCATTCTTCATTATAGCATCATATCCAGATTGCATAGCAGCCAGTCAATTTTTGAATTTTGTGCTTCATCAAATGAAACAGGCTCATTGTCATCATAGAGACTAGACAGAGTCATAGCATAGCAACCTGATGCAAAAGACGCACTATGAGAGCCTAAAAAAGTATGATATGATAGAGGTGCATCTAATTTGTTGTCACGCAAAGTCTGCACCAGCCATTTTGGCATAGGTTTTGCCTGCTCAATATCAACTCTCTCATCAACAAGTGCATCATGTAAATTTGCATCAAAAGTGGAATGATCTGCATCATCAGATGAAACCTTGAAAGGCTGAGAAGTTGCCTCATTAGGACCAGCACTAGAATGTCGACCTGTAAAAAGAGGCAGCAAAGTATCATACATGTCTTTGGATCTAACAGAGGTCTCCTTAGTACATGAAAGTAATGGTTGAATAGCATCTTCCACAAAACAACATCATGGATAACCAAAATGCATTTAGTTTGTGGATGATATAGACAATCGCCTTTACTTTCAGAACTATACCCAAAAAAAATACATTTTATTGCTTTATCATCCAATTTTCTGCAATTTTGTTGAGGCACTAATGCATATGCCAAACAACCAAAAACACAAGATGAGCAGCAGATGGCTTGCGACCATGCCAAGCCTCCTACGGAGTGATAGACTGCAGTGCTTTATTGGGATACATGTTAAGTAATATGCTACACACATAACAACCTCAAGCTAGAAACTATGTGGTAAGGCCTAGCTCTTGACCATACTCCTCGCCATGTGCATGAGTGACCTATTCTTTTATTTAGAAACTCCATTTTCTTGAGGTGTATACGACATTGTACACTAATGTTCTATCCACACATTCAGTTAGAAATGCATTAAAGTCAGAAGACATATATTCCCCCCCTCGATCAAAACCGAGGGTGCCCATTTTACATGCTAACAAATTTTCAACCAAGACCAGAAACTATTTGAAGCACATAAACACTTCCGACTTTGCTTTCAATGGATATACCCATGCATGCCTAGAAAATTCATCAATGAAAGTCACAAAGGAAATATAATTTTTAAAAGAGGGTGTCTTCATAGGACCACAGACATCAATGTGAACAAGCTACAATTTCTGTGTAGCTCAAACAAAACCATCTTTTGGGAATGAGGAATGCCCCATTTTGCCCAAAATATAGCCTTCACATACATGTTTACTAGGTGCCTCAAGTTTGGGCAAAGATGACACCATTTCAGATTTCTGCAGGTGTAGCAAACTAGCAAAATTCAGATGACCAAAGTGTGCATGCCAAAGCTTTGCATCTGACAACATCTGAGAATCATGTACTACACATGCTAAATTATTCATAGATTTCTCAAAATCTATGAGCTTATATTGCCCATGAGATAAAATGCTAGAATCAATAATCACATTGCCATTTGACAGATCATGAATTGTACATCTATCATCAACAAATTTCACAACCAAGCCAATCTTGGCTAAAGCTAAAACTGATAACAGATTCTTCTTGATCCCTGGCATAAATAAAGCATCTGACATGTAAAACAACTACCATCAATAGTAGTCCGAATGATCTTACCAACTCCCATAACGTTATAAAAAGGAGGAGTTGGTGCATGTGACAATATTCCCTATAGGGGCAGGCTCGAGTGAAGAGAAGAAACTACACTACGAGGTAATATGTTTGGTCACCCCACTATCAAAGTACCAAACATCTGAGTCTACTGCAGACATGCACTGCTCATGAGAAGATGGGTCAAGACTACGTCAAACAATAGTAAACACCCATTCTTCATCTTGCACAGACTCTATTTTTGGTGTAGAGGCCTCTGCAACAACCATTCCAGCCTCTTTCTTCTTTGCCTCTTTAGTAGCCATTTTTGGACAGCTCTTAATGAAATGATCATTTGCTTTACAATATTTGCAGAACAATTTCTGTTTTTCAGATTTCTTCTCATCTTTGTCTTCCTTCTTCGATTGTGCAGAATTAGGAGATTTTTGCTTACTAATAGAAGAGCTCCATTTGCCTTTGCCCTTCTAACTAGCTATGAAAGCTTGATCTCCAACATGCATAATAGAATTGTTTTCCCTAGACTGATCTTCCTGCAACAAAAAAGAAACTAACTCTTCAAATGTCAAGGCATTTGGATTGCCTTTCATCATCAAACGAAGAGTAGAAGCAAAACTCTGATATGGGTCGAGAAGAGCATTCAGAATACTCTGCACAAGTGAACTGCCAGGAAGGACTTCATCAGCAGAAATCAACTGTTCCTTCAAATCCTTGATCTTTGTCAAAAAATTGTCCATAGAATCACCTTCATTCATGTGCTCACTCTCCAACTGTTTTTGAAGGTAAGCAACACGAATTAGAAGCCAGGTGATAGCCTTGGGAAAGTGTCCACATGGACACTTAAAAGGACACATGGAAGAATCATATGATATGCATCCCTTAGACCTTTGGTATATATATGGGTAGAGTTGGATGGGTGGATACATGATCACTCACTCTCTTTGTGGATATTATACTCTAGAATGAAAGCTTTTACAACAGTGGTAACCAGAGCCTTGGTTTTCTCAATTGCAAGTACTCATTGTACTTCTTGATCTTTGTACAAGACATATCATCATGAAGCTTTGAAGCTTGTCTCTCTTTAAGTTAAAGTCTTTCAATTTTTGCACCATCAGTTTGTTTGTGCCTTGGAAGTCTTACACCATCAGTGTCTCTATCTTGACAATTGTGCCTGCTCTAGACGGAGGTTTTTGGTTCATCTACTAAAAAGATTTCCCGAAGGCCCACGTCTATTGGCTAATTGAAGGAGTTGTCCTTGTGCTATTGAGCAACCCTCAAAGGAATTGAGGAGGGTCTATAAAAACCTCCCCTTAAAGGAAATAAGGAGGCAAGCTCCCCAAATGGATGGGTGATTGAAAAGAGACATTCCCGCTCCTCGATACTGGTGTGAAAACCATTTGCATGTGTGCCCCAGAGAGAGAGAGAGAGAGAACTTCCATTATTCCTCTCTCTTAAGAGTTGGAAGGAACAAGAAGAAGCTCTTCTTCTTATACACCTCCAGGGCCTCTTTAACAGAGCGTAAGGGATAAATCCCTTGCCAAACGAAGCTCCATAAAGGATTACAATTTTAGCTTTATTTCTCTACATATTTGGGAATCCAAAATCCAAGAATTAGAAGAACTTGAAGAGCACTTTGGAGGACATAGCCAAGCTATTTTTCCCCAAATGTTTAGGCAAAGGGAGATCATCCCTTTGACCACTAGTGAAGATTTTGTTTAATTTTTTTCCAAGAGGATAAGCCTTTCAAAAGGAATCTCAAAGAAGGTGTTCATTCACTTTGTGCCCAAACTTTTTCTCAACAAAGAGTGATAAGATTTTGAAGATTGGCAGGGGAAGGAAGATCCAAAACACTAACATGTTCGTGGAAGGATGACCGGAGTAGTGAATCATCCAAGGTAGCCAAACAGACCTACAACTAGAAGGAAATCTCAAAGGAAGTTGATGAATTACTCAGTTTTTTTCTATCTTGTCTTTCTTTGAAATTAGGAATGGTTTTGTTTTTCATTTGATTTCCAAAGTATTCAATGGAGTGAGATTCATATGCTAGCAACAAGATGGGGACCCTACACACTTCAATTAACAAAGTGAAAGGAAAGATGGGATTGATCTTAATATGATCTATCCAAATTTACCCCTATTTGCCCAAATGGCTTCCTTGCGCATATGACAAAGGTCTTTTAGTTGCTCTTAGTAAGCTTTCTACACCTATCAATAGTATGACAACCTTTTGACAATATTTGCATCAATGACGAGTAAAGGACCGGATCCTCTTTTACCCATCCAAAGTAAACTATCTCTAAATAATAGAACTGAGGAATTAAGTGCAAATCATTAGCCTACTTCCATTAGGTCTAGAAGTCTTTCCTTTTGCAAAAGAATTAAAACCACGGTTTTTAGGGGAAGACAAAAACTAAAACAAAGGTGCAATCTTGATATTTTTGGAAAAATGGAAACACTTACATTGATTGAAAAACACGCCTGAAGCCTACTAGATATTGGAAATAAGTTTGTCCCTTGGATCTAAGGCTTATAAATGGTAGATGAGCCTAAAGAAATCTCAAAGGATTTCTGAAACTTGGAACCAATTCGAGAAACTCTTTAAAAACGAGTTCCTGCTAGAAAATTACGACAAACAAGACTAGGAAGAGTGGACAAGGTCCTCCAAAGAGGATCTCTCCTCTCCTTGTATATTTCTCATTTTTGAGAAATAGTTCTCAAACTTCAAAACCTATATGATTTCCATAAACTTAGAGGTTTCATCACTGGCCTCGACAAGCAGATCAAGCATCAAGTGAAGAGAAGTGCTCCTAAAACTTTGGAAGATGCTATAAAGTTAGCACACATCTATGAAGATCATGCAAAAATTGAAACACAACCACTTCATCTTGTCGAAAAAATAAAAAATTTTCAAAAGAAGTAAACAAAACTTAGGCACTTTCAAAAAAGAAAATTTCAAAACTCCATGATTTTTACGTCCAAGACTTTACCCTAAATTCTGGGAGAAAGCAAAGAAGAAAAATCTTTTTTGAGTAGCTACACTTTTTTTTAATTTTGAAAGATGTTATTCTACCCCATCATCTTCATCCCCAGCTTCAATTCACATAATCAATTCTACCAATTTTTTGTAATTTTTGGTACTTTCTTCTTCCCCCTTTGAAGATTTTTCATCCTTGAAAAATGTAGAGTATATAGCTTCATTGAAGGTTGTCGAGTCAAGTACTATGACTCATGCTAATCATCTGCAAACTTAATATTCACTTTATGCTTATCTCAACCTTGAAAGTATCCTTCATAAGAAGATGTACTAGAAAAGAATTCTCACTACAACATATCAGGGGGATACCAGCCCCTATACCGGCACAAATACATGGCACTATTTTTGCCCCATCATGGGTATAAGCATTGATATGCGTGCCATTATTATATCGTTGCTATGAACACCAGTATGCACATCGGTATAAGCATCGGTATTTGGCTGGATGTACCAATGCTCATACCGGTGCTTATACCAACGACCAAATCTACAATTTTCTTTTTGGGAGAGTGTGTTGTCTCTTGTTGCGGCAACATTGCCATGTTGTTGTGTAGCAAAAGACAATACACTCTGCCGAAAAAAAAATGAGTACATGTAACATGTACTCTAGTGGTTGCTAATATAGTGTTTAGATGAGTGGCAACTAAAATAGGATTTGATAAAGCAAAACACTATCAAACACAAAAGAGATGATTAGAATGAACCATGAACCGTGTACAAAAGTGTGATATAGAGATATATATTCCATGAATGAACCATGTACAAAAGTGTGGCAAACCATTGACATATATGAGCCAAATATAAAATGTGGCAAAGCACTACCATATAGGAACCGGATACAAAATTATGGTGCACCATTGCCATATATGAGTCTAATACAAAATTGTGGCAAAGAACTTCCATGCATATGCCTAGAGGAATCAAAACCTTTATGCCTACAGTCCTGCAACAAAGCATATGCATGAAATGAGACAAATTGGCATGATATTTATAAACAACAACTAAAAATACTAAACCAAGTTTATAAGCTCACCTCATCATAGATGCTCCCATGAAATGATTGCACCGCATCCCTCCAAGTCCTCCAATAGTGCAACCAATCCATGATGATATCCATAACCCTCCTCAGTTCACGTCAGAGGATGACCCCCTGCCAACTCCTGTAATAAATATGCAAAATGTTAGATGAACATACATGACGTGCTTAACACAAGCAAATTCAATAATCAAAATGATACTTGCAAACTCGTAATGCATAGTGTCATATCTATTGTTACCCAAATGTGATGGTCTTACCTTATCTAGATGTGTGGCCATCGCATCTCACTACTAATGATATCGGTCAAGAGTATGTTGCTGCTCATCGTGAATCAATTCCCACTCCTCAGAGTCTAACCATATAGGCTTCGGTAAGCCTACTCTGAAATCATCACGAGCCTCGGACCATCGATGGGACATCACCTCACATGACGTGTGTTGAATCCACTTTGAGCTGACAATAGGATGCCCAAGTGTTGGTCGATACTCTTCATAGATCGACTCTGTGATATAATTTTTGGAATCTTTATCCTGTTCACTCCATTTCAACATGAGAGAATGTCCAAACTGTATGGATTGAAGCTATCGTATGCATTGATGAATGGATTTTTCGATCGCATCCATCATCGGAGCTCCATCACGTATATGATACATCTTGGAGTCATCATGGTCATGAGCACCCCAAGGAGTACATGGAGATGCCATCTGATCCCATGTGGAGATGTTAGGACATTTAATATATGATACATTTATTTATATATTCTAATTTAAATTCTGAAACCCTAAGCTTTATTTTTAAATATATAATACTAAACAAACTTTTTTTTTATTTTTTTTATATTTAATTATGTATATATAAAAATCCTAAAAATGCTAAAGACCTATTTTTACATACATTTAATTAAAATATTTACACATTCTATTTTTACCTAATTTTTACATATATTTGATTATATAAATTAATATTAATCCTAAAACTTTATTTAGGATGTGTTTGTATGTAAAAACCCAAAAATCCTATTTTTTTTATATTTAATTATATATATATATATAAACCCTAAAAAATTTTAAGATCTATTTTTTAGATATTTAGTTATATATGTTTTACATGTGCATGTGCATGTGTGTATGTATATGTGTGTGTGTGTACATGTATGTATGTATATGTGTGTATGTAATATATATGTGAGTGTGTATGTATATATGTGAGTGAGTGTGTATGTATATGTACATATGAATACATGCATGCATGCATATGCATGAATATGCATGCATGTATGTAATATGTATGTGAGTATGTGTATGCATATGTGTGTGTATGTATGTATGCATATGCATGTGTGTATGTATATGTGTGTGTGTACATGTATGTATGTATATGTGTGTATGCATATGTGTGTATGTATGTAGGCATATGCATGTGAGTATGCATGTGTGTGTACCTATATGCATGTGTGTATGTAATATGTATGTGAGTATGTGTATGCATATATGTGTGTGTATGTATGTATGCATATGCATGTGTGTATGTATACATGCATGTGTACATGTATGTATATGTGTGTATGCATATGTGTGTGTATGTATGTATGAATATGCATGTGAGTATGCATATATGTGTGTGTATGTAATATGTATGTGAGTATGTGTATGCACATGTGTGTGTATGTATCTATGCATATGCATGTGTGTAAGTATACGTGTATGTGTATGTGTACATGTATGTATGTTATGTGTGTATGCATGTGTGTGAATGCATATGTGTGTATGTATTTATGCATATGCATGTGATCAATATGCATATGTGTGTGTGTATGTATATGCATGTGTGTATGTAATATGTATGTGAGTGTGTATGTATATATGTGAGTGAGTGTGTATATATATGTGAGTGTGTATGTATTTGTATATATGAATGCATGCATGAATATGCATGTGTGTATGTAATATGTATGTGAGTATGTGTATGCATATATGTGTGTGTATGTATGTATGCATATGCATGTGTGTATGTATACATGTGTGTGTACATGTATGTATGTGTACATGTATGTATGTATATGTGTGTATGCATATGTGTGTGTATGTATGTATGCATATGCATGTGAGTATGCATGTGTGTGTGTATGTATATGTGTATATGCATATGTGTGTATATGTATGTACACATATTCATGTGAGTATGCATATGTGTGTGTATGCGTATGTGTGTGTATGCGTATGTGTGTGTGCATGTATATACATGTATGTAATATGTATGTGAGTGTGTATGTATATGTGAGTGTGTGTGTGTGTGTCTATGTGTGAGTGTGTGCACGTATGTGTGTGAATGTATGTATGCATATGTGTGTATATGTGTGTGTATGTATGAATGCATATGCATGTGTGTATATGTGTGTGTATGTATGAATGCATATGCATGTGTGTATATGTGTGTGTATGTATGCATGCATGCATATACATGAGTATGTGTGTGTACCTCTCTTTATCTCTGTCTCTTTCATCTCTCTCTCTTTCATCTCTCTCTTGCATCTCTCTCTCATTCTCTCTCTCTCTCTTTCTCTCTCTCTCTCTCTCTCTCTCTCTCTCTCTCTCTCTCTCTCTCTCTCTCTCTCTCTCTCTCTCTCTCTCTCTCTCTCTCTCTCTCTCTCTCTCTCTCTCTCTCTCTCTCTCCCCCTCCCCCTCCCTCCCTCCCTCCCTCCCTCCCTCCCTCCCTCCCTCCCTCCCTCCCTCCCTCCCTCCCTCCCTCTCTCTCTCTCTCTCTCTCTCTCTCTCTCTCTCTCTCTCTCTCTCTCTCTCTCTCTCTCTCTCTCTCTCTCTCTCTCTCTCTCTCTCTCTCTCTCTCTCTCTCTCTCTCTCTCTCTCTCTCTCTTTCATCTCTCTCTCTCTTTCATCTCTTTCTCTTGCATCTCTCTCTCATTCTCTCTCTCTCTCTCTTTCATCTCTCTCTCTCTCATCTCTCTCTCTCTCTTTATGTTTCTCTAGATCTCTCTCTTTTTCTCTCTCTCTTTCATCTCTCTCTATCTCTCTCTCTATCTCTCTCTCTCTTTCATCTCTTTCTCTCTCTCTCATCTCTCTCTCTCTTTATCTCACTCTATGTCAATAGAGAACAAAACAATCACTTACATCGATGTATTTCTTTGGATCATTGTCGTCAAAGTCCACTTAACGTTGCCCTTCTTCAAATTCCAAAGAATCAATGCCAAAAAGCTCCTGCAAAACTAAGGAGAAGAGAAATTAGAAAAGAGAAAACACAGAGAAAGAGAAAGGGTGCTAGAGTATGTGCGATACCTACCAAAACTTCGAGATCGAGAGAAAAAGAGGGGTGTGTGTGTGTGTGTGTACACATTATGCTCACAATGCAGTTCGTGTACACAAACTCCATAGTAGTAGAACTGAGTCCAAAACACGAGCAAATGTCGAATTTTTGATCTCGCATCCGGTTAAAACACATCATTGGTATGAGAGTCGATATGCGTGTTGGTATGAGCACCGATAATTCCAGGTAATTACTGGTGCTCATACTAACGCTCATACCGATCCCTGTATTTGTGCCTAAAATTTCCAATACATATACCGGCCATTTATTTTTAATGGCTATACCAATGATCAAATGACCATCGATATAGCCTCTGTACTTTTTTCAACCATTTTCAACGGTTATGCCGATGCTAAGGGATGACCGTCGGTATGGACAATGTTGGTATGCCCCTCATATATTGTAGTGTCTAGGTTTGGTATTCAACCAAACATCCTCTATAGGTATATTGGCAATCAACTTTTATAAAATATTTATGAACCTATTCTTAACTTTTGGAGACACTCATGAACTCTCATGTTTCCCAAACATACAAGTTCATTCTTTATTTTCCTTAATAGAGTTGGTTTTAAGTTTTGGTTTTAAGTTTCAAGATTTTACCATAGTGACATAATGAAATTTGAAGATGTTTCGATAGCACTATTAAGATGAAATAAGAATATCTTTCCATTTCATCTTTGGACTTTTTAAAGCTTTTAAGTTCCTTCCACTAGGAACCACTACATATGCTAAAGTACACCTATCTTGGCTTTCATCTTGATATGAAAATCTCTTGATTGAATGAAGCCATAAAGTAATTGTGAAACTCTCTAAAGAGGAGGGAGATTTAAAATTTTCATGATTTCTTTAAATATTTTACACAATTAAGAATGGTAAGTAAACTTAGGTTGAACTTTTATACTCTATTTAAGTTCAATTGCTCGTTTTCCACTTCCATCATTATCTTTGATAGAGTCAAACGAGCGCTTTGTATCATGAGAATTTTTAAATCATGTTGGGGTGCAATCTTGCTTAGGGTGTCTCATTAAGTGATCCCTTTGGAATCTCTAAATATTTCTTATACTTAGAGTTAGCAATGAATATGATAGGTTCTCTATATTAGTGTATACATGACATTGGACCCATGTCATAATGAAAAAGCTTTGCATCGAGAAATTTTCTAAGACGTCAAAGCACCTAGACCAATTTGGGTGCTAATTAATTCATGTATATGCTACCTCTTTACCATTGTTATGGCAAGGGAATCTATCCAAATGACACTTCCTACTTATTTCTTCTAGGAAGGCTTTTACTTATTGCATTTCTAAGCAAGGCCTACTCATTACATAATCTAAACTATACATTAAGTGTAAGTGTCACTTTGAGAAGGAATCTTTAGGTACTTAGGTTGCAAAATCTAACTAGTATAATTTTGCTAATATCTTAGGTTTTCTTATTCCCAAAGGTATTTCTACCATTCAAAAATAAATGATGTATTGAAGACTATGCTCACTTATCTTACCTATTTCCATCAGGTAAGAAAATAACAATTGAAAGCTATTCATGTAAATGCATGTATTTACATGCCTTCAATGATTCAAGCAATGTTTTGCCTCTTATATGGTCATGCATTCCATGCTTTTGTGTTATTTTTTTGCACTTTTAGGCATCCTTATGCTAATGCACATGCTTGTGTTCATCTAAAAAAAAATCTAAATTGAAAAGGAAGCTAAAGATGTGCAAAACCAAAATTGGAAGTTTGTGCATTAAAACCATCTTGTTGAAAAAGAGAAAATGCACAAACTTCCATTCTTTTTGGTGCATGGATGCGTGCAAGTGTTTGGTGTGCTTGATTTCTTTTCAGCACATGTGCGTTTGCCTATTAGACTACGTTGTCTTTGTATGCGCACTTGAGTCATATCAAAAATCAAAGTCATATCTCATGCCTCAATTCTGTAAGTGAAAAATAATGGAGGCTAAGGCAAATAATGGTGTGTTTGTCGTGCTCTTCAGTCATGCATAGCATAGCTTTTACCTCCTCCTTGGATGAGTCGAAAACATAGCACACAATCTAATTGCTTTGATTCCTCACTTTTAAATGAATCTATGGACTTAATTATGTCTTCTTATGAGGCACAAAGAAGCTAAAGTCTCTCGAAACGAAGCCCAAAGAGGCTTAGAGGAGATTGGGGAATGAAAAGTAGAACAAAAGAGCCTCAAAAGCTCCTTCAATTCACCTTAAGTGAAGAAAAATAACCCTCAAGCTAGCAATCATGCAGAGCTAAGCAGGGAAAAATTCACGCATTCACTAACGTGCTGAGAAAGGTACTCCAATAATCCCACATAGGATGTCAAGGATGATGACGGCTATTGTGCATGAGGTCTATTGTGGTCTAAATTAGGCCACCTTCAAGCGTTGCTTTTATGAGAGGGAAGGTATTGGGTCGATAGGCTTCAAAATAAGCTCACAAGCTTCCATGAGCTCATGATATATCCCACATGGAATGTTAAATTCACTAGGAGGAGGCTAGAAATAGTGCTTGTGAAGTCATATTATACAATTAGAAGAGGGAGAGAAGGTTGCAAAGCTCTCCCTCCTGAACTGTCTGTACGCAGCCTTCTCGGTGGACAATGCGCAACGGTTCTCCGATAGACTTTGGACCCTCAAAACACATGTCCTTCGCCGCCTAGGCCTATAATTATAAAATAGTAGTATTATAGCTTCTATTCGTATATTAAATACATATGTATCTACTTATATATTATATATAGATACACATATATGCTAATTTATTCTTATAGATACGTTAAAACATATATATACAAAGACTTATGATAGTAGACATTTTTTTTTTTAATAAAGGAAGCTCGGCCTTAGCCTACTCTCTCAGACTTGTATTAAATAAGAGGAAAAGAAAAGTATAAGTGAATGGGGCTAGTGCCCACAGGACCCCCCATGTCCCACAGACCAGGGGTAGATCTTACAAAGTTTAGATGGCATTACAAAGAAGGTTAATCACCCTCTCATCACCCTCGTGAGGGGCCCACTTGGGTTTAAGCTTGTTGTCGATCAGGATAAGCACTTTATGATGCCTGAAAGGGGGGGGGGGGTTTCTTGTAGTTGGCGATTCTTTTACCGAGGAGGAATAATGATTTCTCGATCGACCACTCTTTGGGGCTAGAGTCGCTGAAATTATAAGCACATCTTTCTCACCAGATCTTCCAGAGGACCTCCCCTCTGATGGTATTTCAGAGGGTCGTTGAGCAGCCGATAGCTTCATCCAGCAGAGCTTGCTTCTAGCTGATATTCATTCTGAAGTCTAATTTTCTTTCCAACAATCTGCCAAAGCTTGTTGGAGTTGGAACAAGTAAACAAGATGTGACCAACATCTTCAATGGACCGCTAACAGTGCTTGCACCAGGGAGACGCCCCACAAATTTTGCTAGCCTTTTGGTTGGTTCGAATTCCCCAGTGAAGAATTTGCCATATGAGGAAAAACTTTCTGTTTTCTATGAGAGGGTGTCAGATAGCCATGAACTTCATTTCCCATCATAGCCGTGTCCAAGAGAGGCACCACTTCTTGTTGAGGTTGACCTGAAAATCAATGATTCCTTTGATATTCAGGATTTTTGTTAGACAATTACCATTGTGCCAACCCAATGAACATGGTGACTCGTGTCCCATGAGGAGACGGACTTTGGAACGGTCCTAGGCAAGATGTCTGCTTTGTAGAATTCCATTCTTCATAGGTAATGTTGATACTAGGGTCGATATCCTCGAAGTTGACCCATTGGCAAGCCTTAATCATCCATTTTGCTACAAGTTTTGTAGCCATGCAGTCCAAGTCCAGAATGCCGAGGCCCCCACTATCCCTCTGGCTAGTGCAGATGGACCATTTGATTTTAGGAACCCCCCTCTTGTTGTGGTCGGATTCCAAATTGGATAGCAACAATATAGGCATGATAGTTATTTTTGTTTTCTGCATAAGCAATGTTCTTTTACTAGACGATACACATTCGACAATTAGCTCAGCTGAAAAATGAAGAAGCAAGATATTGTATTTCATTATCCATAGTTGATACGTCTTCCCAATAGTGTTTGTTGCCAATGGCCTGATCTTAACAATATTTAGGTTGATTTAAGCGCCTTTCGTTTGTATTATTGGACAAAAAAAATCCATTGCGTAAGCTATTAGATCCTTCTTTATTCTGGATGTTGCATGTGTGCATGGTTTATTTTCAAAACATGGTTTATTCTTTGTTGAGGAACTGTTGGATGGCTTATTTCATTAAGTTGTTGGTTTATGCTTTCTTGATTTTGACCTTTGCACACGTGAGCCATGTCCTAACCAGAAGCATCATAATAAGAGATTCTTGTATTAACATCAGCACAATATGAGTCTCATAAATAGAAAATGTCTTCGGTCAATGAAAATGGTCCATATATTGCTACAATGTATCTCAATCAAAACTGGAAAACTTAGCTCATCTTTGTGAGATGTCTCACAACTTAAATAAGAGAAGATAGTTGTTTTCTATCCAAAATAATCGACATATCCAAAAGATAGTTTAAAGATACATTGAGTATCAGTTTGAGAAGATAACGGATAATGGTTGCTAGATTTCATTATCATAAGGGTTATCAATTTGGCTTCATTTTTCCTCACATGTCAGCTTATTTCAAAGACTGTAATATGAGAATAAGTCACAAAAAATCCATTGTGTTTGTATTATATCTTGTTGTCGGAAGGCCTCGATGACTTATCAATTGACAATTGGTATAGGAAATACATTTGCAAAATATATTTGGATGATTCTCTTTTCCAACTCTTATCTGGTGTCTGTGACCTATGTTTCTTGAAAGGAAGTTTGTAAAAATTTATAATATGGAGATGCTCTTTCTTTACCAAGTTTTGAAATATTTTACATTTTCACGATGATATATCCACGCTATGAATGTGTTTCAAAAGCTAAATAATGTCTTCCACTCTTTGTCTCCTTTATTTGCTTCTCTTTTCTATCTCCCTGATATCCTATTCTCTTTTCTTCTATTCCTTTCACTGATTCGCCTTTCATTGCTCTCCCATTGATATTAAAGAGGTTATACATATTAGCCATGCACAAAAATTACAGTTTTTTCTAATAATTTAAATATGTAGTCTGTGCATATAAGCTACCCAATTTTCATTCATCCATGTACACACACAAACACGCGTACCCGATTGATTGGAAATAGATTACTAAAATTACATGGGTAAGCACTAACACTTTTATTCATATGATCTACCTACAAACAAGTAAAATATTTTTGTTTTCATAAAACTAATGACTATATTACTTATTTCTATACGAAACATGTAATTCAGGCAGATTCCTTTAGGATTATGGCACTACAAACATCTCATTAGCAAAATGTGCTAGTTCTCTGCATATGACACATATGTCATGCTTAAAACATAGAAACATATTTATGATTAGACTCAAAGATTATATGAAATAAGTAATAATCTTCCTATACAAGTATAGATGGTTTCATGGTTTCTATGCAATTACCTCATGAGTTTATCTAATTGGAAATCGATACATCTTAGCAAAGAATAAAGCACTTGAAATGTTTGGCCAAACCATTAAGAATTTTCATGAGATGTCTACAAAATGATATATTGTCTAAGGATCTCGATTAGATTTTCATACATAACTATAGATTTTCTTACACACTTCATAAGTGAAGGTTGTCCTTTCCTTTGATACATACGTTCGGATTCACTAAAGGATTTTGAACCACTATGTTTTAGTCATTGATATCTTCCAAACTTTTGTAAAATTTAAATCTTATAGGGTGGGAATTCGGAGCTTGTAACATTTTCATACAAGCATACTAGCTTACGTTTGTACTTTTGAGTACATGGATGAGTTATAATACTCCATAGTGGCAATGATAATTCTTTATCTTTGATAATTAAATGATGTTTTCCTTCTAGTGAAGAAGGTCCCATGAGCAGTTAAGAATTATTTTTCCCACTTATGATTGATATTAAAAGCATGTTTGAGATTTTAATACATATTAACATTTTTTTTATATCATTTATTAATTTATTTGAAGTACAATCCCTTTAGTTTTAAAATAATTAAATTCATTATTTGAGTGAATGTTCATGTAGGGTGTGACATTAATAACAACCAACTAAGCTTGTTGTACCTATTCACCTCTCTCACTATGCTCCTTCTTACTATTTGTTTGGGTTGGAATTATTGTTTGGGCTGGCTGGCAAGTATGTTAAGAGCTCGCTATTCATCAGAGGAAATTCAAAGAAAGAACTTGCATATTTATTTTAAAGATTGGTGGGTGGGAAAGCAGATAAACCGACAAAAGAGATATGTAAGCTCTTAAAGAAGAAACAACAAAAAGAAGAAGTCAACTACATGATAGATAACAATGAGGTGTAGTGCACTTCCACAGAGAATATTCAGCTCATTACCAACCACTTCACTCAACTCGAGGGGGGGTGTCCTCATCACTCACTGCTCAGAGGTAGGACTGCATGGATTCCATCTCTAGAATTAGATAAATAAAAGAGTTCCCCAAAACATCATGAATTTTCTCGACTCCCTTATCACCGACATAAAGACTTTATAGGTTATTGATGCTTTTCCTAGTGGTAAAAGCCTAGGGTCTAGATGGTCTCATCAATGACCTCTTCAAGATGTTCAAGAGTGTCTTAGTGAAACATTACTTTTGTATTGGAAGAAGGCCATGTGTTTGTTTTACTTTGGAGTTGTCCTCTCCAATCATCATAGCATAAATGACCACAACCTCAAACACTTAAATTGTTGATCCTGGGAGCATGTTAAGACCCTATCCCCTTCTTTGTCAATGGACTCCAAGACGTGTCATCAAAAGATTAGTAAAATCAGAGATTTCAAAAAAGCTCTTGATATTTCTCCTTTTTCATGTAGATCTACCTATAAGTAAGCTCTTTCAGTGTTTCTTGTACCTAAAGTGTGCTATTTTTTATAATGAAGAGAATGGTAAACTAAATTTCAAATTCTAGTATGTGTTAAAAGAGAATCGGGATTCTGATGGATTCACACAGTCCTACTACACCTACAAATACAATCATTGAAGTGATGTAGATCGCATTGAAAATGACAATCTTCAAATTCCTAATAGTGTTGGAGTTCCTGTTGCATCTACTATAGAGCAACTTCATCTACTAGTAAGCAAAAACCTACTAATGCTGCATAGGTGAAGAAGGAAGACAGAGGTAGGAAGAAAGTAGAAAAGTAGAAATTGTTTTGCAAATATTGTAAAGGAAATGATCATGTCATAAAGAGTTGTCCAAAATCGATTGCAAAAGAGGCAAAGAAGAAAGAAGTTGGAATGATTGTTGCAGAGGCTTCTACCCCTAAAACAGAGTCTGCTAATCTTGTGTAGAATGGAGAATGGGTGTTTACTACTGCTTGGAGCTATGATGCATCTTCTCATGAGCAATGCATGTCTACAGTAGACTCAGATGTTTGGTACTCTAATAATGGGGAAACCAAACATGTTACCTCGTAACATAATTTCTTCACTTCACTTGAGTCTACCCCTACAAGGATATGCAAAGCGTTGGCATGCATGCTTTGGTCATCTAAATTTTGCTAGTTTACTGCAAAATTTGATATGGTGTCCTCTCTGCCCAAACTTGAGGCACCTTGTAAACATGTATGTGAAGGTTGTATTTTGGGAAAAATGTAGCATTCCTCCTTCCTAAAATATGGTTAACTTCGAGCTACGTAGAAATTGCAGCTTGTTCACAATGATATATGTGGTCCTATGCAGACACTTTCTTTTGGGAACTACCTTTACTTTGTGACTTTCATTGATGATTTTTTTAGACATGCATGGGTGTATCCATTGATGCTGAGAAAAAATTCAAACACATGAATGGATTCCTATAATGCATGTATTAAAATCAATTTGTATGCTAACAAATAACTTATATACTTATATTCAACTAAAAACGGATATCCCGTTATAGAGGAATTTCAAAATTCTTAAGAAGATACATCCTTGGTCAATCTTTATGGAAAGCCAACCATATAAATCAAAGCACTTTTCCATATATAGGTTAAAGGTTAGTACATCTTGTAGTAAATTTGTAGTATGTGGTAATTGTTCTATTCGATCTTCCCATCCAAGTTTTCCTTTTACAATTTTATTTTGCAATATACTTTGTGTTCAAATAAACCACTCATTTTACTTCTTGGTTTTTGAGGTTAGGTATTTAGGTACTCATGCTTCACAAGTAAAAGTAAGTTCGCAAAAGGATTATGATATAACCATAATGATTTCTTTATGGTCAACAATAGTCCTTATCTACACAGATATTAATTTTGTAGTCACACTTTGAACTACATATAAAATAAAGATCGTAGAAAACTTTTGCCAAGATTTGAGATCCTTGATTAGATTTCAGGGTATGATTGTCTAGGTATAAGAAATTTTATGGCTATTAAACTTTAAGAAACCTCTTTTGAACTAGAGGTTACAAAAAATCATAGATCCCCAAATCCATTAACATGTTCAGATCGAGACTAGGTTCGACAATCTAGGTTTTGTGATACATAAGTTGGGCCTTCATAGCAATTAAATGAGAGCTACATTTGTCCATACACTTGGGAATAAGTTTCTACTAATGTTTGTTTTCAATCTCAAATCCACAAATACTAATCCATTCCAGCTTTTTGCTTTTGCATGATAATGTAGTAATAATATGTTATGACATCTGAAATACTAGACTCAATATTTTATGTTGTTAAAAGATTAGAATGAAATGTAAGGATTGGGAATTTAACTTGGTTGTTCAAGAACTAATAGAGTATCCAATGTTCGTCCCTAATACATTCCATTATTTCTATGTTGAGGAGAACAAGGTTTTTATAAGATCCACTTTGAATATTTAAGTTCCTTAGAAATGATTAGGACCTCAATGTTTTTTTATATATTCATAAGTTCAATTCATGGAATCCACCTTCATTAAACTAGATGCTTTAAGGATATCCAATATAGAATATTGTTGGAGTTAGATGTCTGCGGAAGCACACGAACAACACAAGGAAGAAGAAGAAGCTTGGAGCACAACACACAAGCCTGAATGTATTACCAGTAGAATGTACAAAGATAATTAGCCCATTAGGGCAATAGGCGTATATACAATCTCGGGAAAAAAAACTTCTAATGAGGGAAAAAAGTGCCCCGACGGTCCTAGAGTGTTCACACACATCACTACCTAAATATATCAACAGATCCCCCTTGGGAGTGATTTGGTGAACAAGGAGCTGGCACTCATGTATAAGGAAGTTTCAAGCTATGTGGAATCAATTCACAAAAGGAAGTAAGCCCAAAGCTTTGCAGAAAGCTTCAAACTTCTCCCTAGGCAGAGCCTTTGTAAAAAGATATGCAATGTTCTCCTGTGTGGGCACATATGCCAAGCTCATCTCCCTAGTAAAGAACCTCTCCCTGACATAATGATAATGCACCTCAATGTGCTTAGTGCGAGCATGGAACACATGGTTCCTCGCAACTGCCAATGCGCTCTGACTATCGGTGAAGATGGTGGTGGTAGAAGATTGACCAACACCCAAATTAGCCATAAGGCATCTGAGCCACACACACTCAACAGTCGCTATGAAAGCTTCCCTATACTCATCCTCACAACTAGAAGTGGCCACAATAGGTTGCTTCTTGCTCAACCAAGATATACATGGGCTACCAAGCATGAAGCAAAAACCACTAGTGGACACATGAGTGTCATAGCAACCAACCCAATCACTGTCTCAAAAAGCATGCAAATCTGGCAATAGTGATCCACACTTGGGATAAAAGAATCCAAGTAGATGGGTACCACTCAAGTAGCAAAAGATGCGCTTAACCATCTGCCAATGCTTGACACCTGGGCAATGCATAAACCTGCTCATCTGTGAGACAACAAATTGATTATCTAGCCGAGTAATGCATAAGTAAATCAAGCATCCAACAGCCTGCTTATATAGAACAGCATCAAATGCATCTCTAGCATCATGAAGACTCAATTGTAAAGTATCTCCATAGGAGTGGCAATATGCTTATAGTCTTCAAGGCCAAAATGCTTCAATAATGTGTCAATATATTTAGTTTGACACCAAGCCATTCCACCATCAACTTGCATAAAATGAATGCCCAAATAGTGATGCAAATGCCCCAAATTAGACATCTCAAATGAGGCATGCAAATCAGCCTTAAAATCAACAATATGCATGTCATGAGGACCAGTGAGCAGCATGTCATCAACATACACAACAATGATCAGAAGCACATCATTCGCATGCTTAACATATAAGGTGCTTTTAGTTCGACTGTTCTCAAAACCATGTGCAATGAGATAGGCATGTATCTTTTCATACCAAACACGTGGTGCTTGCTTTAAACCATATAATGCTTGCTTTATACCCACTTAGTGCCAATGGCCTTCTTGCCAGGAGGAAAGTCACATAAAGACCATGCACAATTCTTCATGATAACATCATATTCATATTGCATTGTAGCCATCCAATGTGCAAAATTTTGTGCTTCATCAAACAAAACAGGTTGAGTCTCATCAAAGAGACTAGATGCAGCCAAAGCATAGCAATCTGATGCAAAAGAGGCACTATGAGAGCCTGAACCAGTACGATATGATAGAGGTGCATCTAATTTACTGTCACGCAAAGTCTGCACCAACCATTTTGGCATAGTTTTTGCCTGCTCAATTTACAACTGCATCATGTAAATCTGCATCAGAAATGGAATTATCTACATCATCACATGAAACCTGCAAAGGCTAAGAAGTTGCCTAATTAGGACCAGCACTAGACTGTCCACCTATAAAAAGAGGCAGCAAAGTATCATATATGTCTTTGGAGCTAACAAATGTCTCCTTTGTACATGAAAGTAAGGGTTGAATAGCATCTTTCACAAAAACAACATCACGACTAACCAGACTGCAGTTATTCTATGGATGATACAGATGATAGCCTTTGTTTTCATAACTGTACCCAACAAAAATACATTTTATTGCTTTATCCTCCAATTTTCTACAATGTTGTTCAAACACTAATGCATATGCCAGACAACCAAAAACACGTAGATGAGCAACAGATGGTTTGCGACCATGCCAAGCCTCATATGGAGTGATAGGATGTAGTGCTTTAGTGGGACACCTATTAAGTACATATGCTGCACATATAACAGTCTCAAGCCAGAAACTATGTGGTAAAGCCTGACTCTTGACCATACACCTCGGCATCTCCATGAGTGACATGTTCTTCCGTTCAGTAGCTCCATTCTCTGTTGAGGTGTATATGGCATTGGACACTGATGTTTTATCCCACGTTCGACCAGAAATGCATTAAAGTCAAAAGACATATATTCCCCCCTCGATCAAAACACAAGGTGCCCATTTTACATGCGGATAGATTTTTAGCCAAAACCAGAAACTATTTGAAGCACATAAACACTTCGGACTTTGCCTTCAATGGATCCATGCATGCCTGGAAAAATCATCAATGAAAGTCACAAAGTAAAGATAGTTTCCAAAAGAGGGTGTCTGCGTAGGACCACAGACATCACTGTGAACAAGGTGCAATTTCTATGTAGCTCGAACAAAACCATCTTTTGGAAAGGAAGAATGTTGCACTTTGCCCAAAATACAGCCTTCACATACATGTTTACCGGGTGCCTCAAGTTTCGGCAAAGAGGATACCATTTCAGATTTTTGTAGGCATAGCAAACTAGCAAAATTCAGATGACCAAAGTGTGCATACCAAAGCTTTGCATCTGACATAGCCTGAGAATCATGTACTTCACATGTTGAATCATTTACAGATCTTTCATAGTCTATGAGCTTATGTAGCACATGACATAAAATGCCAGAAGTAATAATCACATCGCCATTTGACAGATCATGAACTGTACATCTGTCATCAATCACAACCAAGCCAATCTTGGCTAACGCAAAAACTGATAACAGATTTTTCTTGATCCCTGGCACAAACAAAGCATCTGACAAAGTGAAAGAACTACCATCAGTAGTAGTCAAAATGATCTTACCAACTCCCATAACAAGATAAGAGGAGTTGTTGATGCATGTAACATTATTCCCTGTAGGGGCAGGCTCGAGTGAAGAGAAGAAATTGCGTTGCGAGGTAATATGTCTGGTCACCCCACTATCAAACAAACAGTAGTAAATGCCCATTCTTCATCCTGCACAAGATTAGCATACTCTATTTTTGGTGTAGAGGCCTCTACAACAACCATTATGGCCTCTTTCTTCTTTGCCTCTTTAGCAACGAGTTTTGGACAGCTCTTAATGACATGATCATTTGCTTTACAGTATATCCAAAACAATTTTTGCTTTTCTAATTTCTTGTCATCTTTGTCTTCCTTCTTCGAATGTGCAGCATTTGCAGATTTATGCTTACTAGTAGAAGAGCTCCATTTTCCTTTACCCTTTTGACTAACCAGGAAAGCTTGATTTGCAACATGCATAATAGACTTGTTCTACCTAGACTGGTCTTACTGCAACAAAACAAAAACTAACTTTTCAAATGTTAAGGCATTTGGATTGCCTTTCATCATCAAACGCAGAGTAGAAGCAAAACTCCGATATGAGTCGAAAGACCATCTAGAACAGTCTGCACAAGTGAACTATCAGGAAGGACTTCATCTACAGAACTCAATTGTTCCTTCAAATCCTTGATCTTTGTCAGAAGACTATCCATAGAATCTCCTTCATTCATGTGCTCACTCTCCAACCATTTTCGGAGGTAAGCAACACAAGCCTCATTCCTAGCTTGGTACAATGTGGTAAATGTATCCCAAGCATCCTTAGTTGTTCTGCAAGAGCAAATGTAAGGAATAATGGCACGTTTGATAGACAAAGCTATCAATGCATGTGCCTGGGCATCTGTGCCATCCCAATGAATTTGCTCTATAGTAAGTGCAGCAAAAACCGCAGCATGAATAGGAATTTGCAGAATATCACCATCTTCGACACCTTTTGCATCAGTGTTAGTACCTTTAGTTGTAACAGTTGCAAGTTTGATAGGATGTTTTTCAACACCCTGCACAATGTTCCATAATCCTTTTGCAACCAATACATGTCGCATCATATAAGCCCATAACATATAGTTGGTACCATCCAACTTATCCTCAATAGCCAACATATGGAATACATCATTGCTTTCAGCCATGGTCGATGACTAAAATACCTTGATGCATAAAATTGATTGTATCTTAAAAAGTTGAACATAAACTTCCCAGATCAGTTCTGCTAAACCTATAGCAGACTTTGAGACGCTCATACCATCAAACCAAAACAGGTATATACCTTTGGCACAAAAAGACAAAATAGCTTGCACAAGCATTGGGATAGTGCGTTCAGAGGCCAAAACGAGCTCAGATCGCAATTTCATCACCACATAGTGAAGCTGTTTTGATCTCTAAAACACCTTGAGTATGCTCACCAAATTTTATGCGATTTTGAGACTGCAACCGGAGAGGTTTTGACGACATCCTAGATGAAGCGGCGACCTACTCTGATATCAATTGTTGGAGCTAGACGTCTGTGGAAGCACGCAAACAACACAAGGAAGAAGAAGAAGAAGCTTGGAGCACAACACACAAGACTGAATGTATTACCACTAGAATGTACAAAGAGAAGTAGCCCATTAGGGCAATAGGTGTATATACAAGCCGGGGGAAAAGAACCTCCTAAAGAGGGAAAAAAGTGCCCCGGAAGTCCTAGAGTGTTCACACACATCACTACCTAAATATATCAACAAATATGGGATCTATCGATCTTCTATTTTTTATGTGGTAATACTTGATGGCTTCATTAAGGTTGGTTAAGCTCCCTATAATCCGATTATAGACCCGCATGCACAACCAATGTGCTAGCATCAAGACTGAGTAATCTTAGTATGATAAAATATCAAGCAATAGAGTGGCCAACTGATGGTATGAAGAGCATAGACATCAAGTTGGAAGTACATAAACCCACAACAAGAGAGAGAGAGAGAGAGAGTGCAAGCACACGCACATGCATGCATAGGCACACCAGTATGCAAGAGGAAAGTGATCCAAAAAGATCTTTCTTGCTCAAGAAATGGATACAAGCTAACTCCAAAGAGTGTAATCCTAACAAATGAGAGCTCTTTCACTTTTATAGTTTATAGAAGAGCTTTTTCCACACTATAATGTCCGATCTAGTTTAAAAATTAGTTTCCAAAGCCTCTTTGGAGGCCAGAATGATATCAAAATATGAGTGCAAGATAATTCTAAAGCCGTTGCAGTTCTAATACTACTCATCATTTGAATATGGGCTCAATTATTGGTAAATTAGGGTTTTATGCAAAAAAAAAAAAACTTTTTATAAGTATTTTGGGCATAGTTTGGGGGAAACCTATCTTGAGCTGGGTTTTGATTTGGGAAAATTAGTAGACACCTTCAATCCTTCATTTCCTTGCTCTTTCTTCCCTTTGACTCATTGTTGATCCTTTAATTAGAGCTTTTATCACTTTGACTTTTTGGCCGATTTTTGGAGCTTCCTCCAATGCTCCATAAAAGGGCTAATAAATAACTTGGCAATAAGAAACTCATGTAGCATCTGGGTAAGGTTGATATCCAATAACAAAATCATATTGACTATTTGGGTATTGGTGAGTCTATTGGATGAAAAATGACGTAAGTGAATATACAAGGATGAACACAGTTAATGGATTCAATGTTTAGACTTTAGTCGCTACCATCAATTGGTTTTAAGAAGATATTATTAAAGTTGATTATTGTTTTATTGATAGAAATTCAAATTGATAAAATAGTAATCCTTATTTAATTAGCACCAATGCAGTCTAACCAAACTCCTCTAATCTATCCGCTAATCTGTTGGTCTTGTTTTATTCGAAATAATATAACAAAAGACTTTAAAAATGACTTGTATTTTTGTTTTGAGAAAAAATCGATTGGTTATTTTTCTTTTTCAATTTACTATTTTAACCCTGTATTTGCAATTTTTCTCCCTTTCTTGTTGACGAGATATGTTTTTTTGTTACATTGTTAGTGCCTTGGCATAAATAAAGTGCAATTGTTTTCGTTTCCTTCATTCTAAGGGAAAGCAACAATGACTCCCTTGTTCATGATCCAAATTACTATTTAATGGTGTATAAATTAATGATAATATATACTACATGGTGTCATGTTACCTGCATCCAACATTCCAAGTTTATGTTGAGATATCCATGCCCTTTTTATATCCACATGCATTCACTTAATCCCACATGCAAGGATCTTCTCGCAACTTTCATGCACTCTCATGCAAGGCCAAGTGGTATTTTACCCTCTAGTCTATATAAGGAGGGCCTCACTTCACCTCTCCTCATTGACTCATGCATTATCATTAGACCCTCTCCTTGAGGTGCAAGCTCCATTTTTCTTATGTAAATTTGCATTCCATAATTTAGTTCATTTGTATTTCATGTCATAATTATGTTATTTTTATTTTATTTTGAGCCTCCATAGTGTGTTTTAATTTGTGTGTATCTTGGGCCATGTTTCTCAACGTAGTACCAAAACATAGGTATTGTTTTGATAAGCATTTACTTTTGAATATTTGTTTTCATTATGTTCGTCATTAGCATATATGTCAAATCAATCGCTCCCTCGCTCCCATTTCACAATAGCTTTTCTCTATTGAACATGCATATTGTTCCTCTTTCTTTTTACGTGTTGTCTTTTTATAGTCATTCCTATTCTTAAATAAATGTTGTCCCTCATAACGCATGTTATGAGAGGTGTATTTGTGCTTTTCATGGGATGTTCATTAATATCCATTGAAATCTCCATCAATGGAACATCTACTTCACATAAAAGAATTGAGCCTATATAAGCTACAACTTTTGAGCCTCAAAATCAAGGCTATCAAGGAAGTATTGCAGCCTTTGGTCGTTTGCCATTTTGTAATTAATTTAGTTCATTGGAAACGACACAATGCAACAACAACAATGCATAAGGAAACATCTAACGGAACAACACAAGATTCCTTCGGAGTGATGAGAGGGTTACTCTCTCCATCAATAGTAGGAGCTACAGATGAAAAAATAAAAACCTTTGGTGGAGAGCTCTAGAACAATAGGCACACCAAAAGGACATTAAAGTGCAACAACTCACATCATCGAATCTACATCACAATTATGCAAAGGTCAAACCACTGTGTATTGATGAGCTGAGGAGGACTATGATGAGCCTTCATCCATAATGAATGTATGCATTTTACCTCATTCATAAAAATCTGACATGAGCTCATTGCTTATGTCATATAGTGTATACCTTATGTATCTTCAAAATATAGACCGTTGATTTTTTATTTTTTATTTTTTATTTTTTTGTGTGTGTGGAGAAGTCATGTTGGCACATCTAGAAAAGGAAAAAGAACACACAAATAAGAACGCAGATATAATTCAAATACTCATCCCAACCTCACATGTTCACATGGATGTATCCATCCCCGTTTGATATATTTGAGGAAAATATTTCATCAAAACACAGACAATTGATGTTAGGGATTAGACTCTACCACCCTAAAGGAATGGTAAAACCTTCCCTGCATGCATATTTTTGCCCCATATTAAAATCACAAAGACATGCTCTCTCTCACATCACATATGTATCCTACATCACATATATATATTTTTGTCTACCATCAACTTGGATTGATCCCCTAATTTACCAAAAGGAAAGTACATATGCTTTCCTTTAGTCTTCTATGTTTACTTCCGCCCTTTTTGTTGGACGAACTTCACTTTTCATACCATCCATACAATTTTGTGACTTTCCATCTTTTCAAGATAATGTGAAGAAATCGCGTAACATACACAATTAAGTCCTAATTTAAATGTCATCAACCGATCAACTTCATCACTCCCTTGAAAATAGCTTCCCTAGTAACAAATGCTGGATCTTTTCTATAAACCCTCTAAAACTAACTTATTTGCAAACAATTTGCATGTTCTAAGTTGCTCTACAACTTTTTATTTACTCATATATTCCAACGTCTAACTTATTCCATGATATAAAGAACAAAAAGAGAAATTAAATTAAATATTAAGAACTCATTTTTCCTTAGACAAACTTGTTACAATATGAGACCCACCCATTTTGAACTTGCATATCCTCTAGTAGGTCCCAGTTGAAGAATCCATGGTTGAAGAGTAGCCATATTTGCATTGCATCCTTCATTATGAACCGTTCTTGTGTGCTTTAGAGAGTTAAAATTGTGCTCAATCGTATACATCTCAAATCTTGGTTAGTGGGATGTTCCTTTCCGAGACATATTACAGAGTATACTTGTCCAAGGAGAGCCCATCTTAAAGTATTCACCCAATGAGGGAGGCTACATAGTGTTTCTCTCATTTTCTCCTCTTTTTCCTTCTCCTTATTGCTTAGTATGATGCTCAAAGTAACATTTCCCAAATGACTCCATTTCCAAAATAGGGTTGTAGGCTAGAATATTTGGTTCTTTCTTTTCCTTTGTTCTTGAAATTCGATACTTTATTAATGAGATCATCTAAAATAATCATTACTATGAAGGATATCCTCCTTACTAGTGGAGTAATCGTATTCCCCATCATAGTCCTATAAGTCTTGTACTAGATTGAAACGGCCAAGGTAATCGGCCTTGTTAATTTTTCTTTCAAGAGTAATGGGAGCTCTCTCGTTGACCTTGGATCCTCATACACAATATATTGATTCTTGCTATCCTTTTTCTTTCTTTTTATTGTTGTGAATCCATCCTTCCTGTAAGTTGTTTGGTACACCAATATAGTGGTATCCTCCACCAAAGTAGCATCATTGAGGGTTCTTGAAGGGAAGATCCTCCACCCATACTACTTTGGGAGGGGATCAAACCAAAATATGTTTCTCGTGTTCCAAGATTTTGATATCTAGGATTGTTTTTTCTCAAAGGGTAGTCACTTATCTTGTGTATGAGGTTCCACAATTAAAGCATACATTGGGTAATTGTTAATAGACTATTTCTTGATCAAGGTGTAGATTCTAGCCAAGGTTGAAGTTTAACTTGGTAAGTTCCTTACTTAAAACAGATTCCACACATGTTTGCTAGTGCCACCTTGTTAAAAGAGTTGTGTATGCATTAGCAGCCACTATCCAACCCATTGGGGAGATGATGTTATTGTTGAGTTGGTAAAAACAAAATGGAGGTCAAGAGCTCAACCCAAAGGGGCTATTTTGATGGTTTCAAGTTGTTCAAAATGAAAGTAGGGAGTCACTTCAAAAGAGACATAGTTGCTCTTTTGATCATCTATGTTCCCAATTGGAATGCTTGGAAAGCCATAACATCATCTTTAAATAATAGAAGAATATGGTTTGTTGTTAAAAATCGATACTTGTTCACAAATATGCCTTGTGGGAACCATTCTGCAAGAGATTGACAAATTACGACAACCACATGCTAGGGAGGTGGCTCTCCTCCCAACCTTATGCATGTATATATAGTTGCTCAAATCAACGAGGACCACAAATGTAACTAGACTCCACAAGTGCATGTGCAATCTCCTCCACACCTTTAATATCTTCCAGTAGAGTCTACTAGTGGTTGGAATGATCTCGACCACTGCTTTAGTACCTCCAGTAGAGTCCAGTAGTGGTTGGTGTACTCACCACTCGAGTTAAGTCTTGCTGGACTCAAGTTAATGATAACGCGAGTTAGAAGGCTCTAGAGCTCCTTGGACAAAACTCTCTCCCCATGCTACCCATGGGGTTGAACCCAAGACATCTTCCTTCATAACCTTGAGAACTGGTGCTTGACTTAGTCAATATATTCCTTAGTTGAAAGGATCATTTCAATGTCAAAGTCCTAGTTCTTCAAAAGTTATCAAATATTTTTTAATCAACAATATTTTATCTTGAAATGTTTCATGATTCAAATAAGAACAAGTCTTTGTCCTATTTGAAAAAGAAGATCTTGGAAGCTATTTACATCATTACTTCTACTTACTCCATCTTGAAGTATCTTGAGATCATGCTTTTATCGTCCTTGAATTTAAACTTTTCCTTTGAAGTTTTAATTCCCTTGAGGATCAAATCTAACTTCAAGGTTCATTCTAGGACTAAAAGATAATTATCATCTTACGGTGTGATGTCCCATACCATCTTTTCTACATCATTCTGAGTATAAAATTTGATGTCTCATACCACCTTATTTTATATTCACATTTATGTGTGAGTGATACATATCCTAAAGTCTAAACATATCTTGATAGAATTCCTTTTGACTTCAATTCTTTTAAAATAATTTTGAAGTTAGGCAATACCTCTAATATCATGGGTTTTGATTTCTTCACATGATCATTTCACAATCCCATGCTTTTACCTTGGAAAATTGAAAACCTTTGGATTGAACATCCATCCTTCTCTTTTAAGGTTTTCAAAAGGAAAACCATTTATAATTCCAAGTTCTTGAATGCCAAATTCAAGTCCAATTGGTTATACTTGACCAATTTTGTAGGGGCAAGAAGTATTTTCTTCTTATCTTTAGATTGCTTTTTTACTGAAGCTTTAAGTAGCTACCCTAGGTAGGATTTACAAGAATCTTTCTATTGCTTAAGTCTAAGCATCCACTCATGCTTTTTTGGATTTTACCAAAATCCCTTTAATGATAGTCAAACATTATGTTTTACCTTCCTCAAACTTAATTATTATTATCACGATTGCAGACTACATACTTGGAACTTTTAATCTCTTCATTCTTGGAACATCTTAGCACTTTCAGACTTTCCATTGGAAAAATGAAACTTAAGTGAAAATTTTCAAAAAGGAGTTTAATTGCCAATAATACTTGGGCAAACTTCAAAGTAGTTACAATCATAAGTTCTTGGACAAACATTTCCAAGCTTAATCAAATTTGGTTGACCTCATGATAAGAATAAAGACTAAGTCTTTTAACTTTAAGATCTTATCAAAAGCTTCTTTGCTTACCCACAGGATTTTAGGAATCTTTCTCTCAACTCAAGTCCAAGCATATGTTAATGTCTTTCATATCTAATGCTAAGAATCTCATCAATATTGATATACCTCTAGGTGATATCAACCATTGGACTTTAAGTACCACTATCGATGGTTTAGGACTTCTGGGGAACTACTTGCTATTGAACAAACTTGAAGAACTCAATATTCACTACTAAGGAGAATCTTATTCTTCGAGGACTCGAGATTCCTTTTAAAGAATCAAATAACCTAAGAAAATGATTCATCTTGGAATCTTTTGTAGTGCTAGAAGGATATTTGAAAGAAATTCTAGACTTTCAAATAGTATTCAAAAGCTTTACTGCTTTACTTGTGTTCATTTCTTATGTATCAAACTAAAGAATAAATATCACTTTTAAGATATGATTTGCCATTCCATTATGAAAGTTTATCTTGAAATTTCATTGATGTGATATTTATTCCTATTCTTTAGTTTGAAACAAAAATTACTATGATTGGTCAATCTTTAGATGTTAATGGAGTACTTTAAACATAATTCCAAAATCCACTTTGATTGCATAGTTTAAAGTACGAGCATCTTTTGATGATTGATCCAATATACTAATGTTACTATGAACACATAATTTTGAACTTTTTAGCTTGTTTAGGAAAAGTTCATAGATTGGAGATCAATTTCTTAGAACTTTGTATTCTCAAATGAAAAGTTCACAGTTTGATTCATGTCTTTAGAAACTTATCTCATTTCCTAAAGATCTCTTGCTTAGGTTTCCACTTGAAGTTTCAATTAACTTAAATGAAACCAAAAATTAACTCTCCAATCCTTCTAAAAGGAAGAGTTCTTTCAAGGTTTCCATGTGCACTTAGCAAGTTGCATCATTACCAGATATGCAATCATGGAACCTAACATCCACCTATTGAACGTCAAAGTTCAATTGCTGCTAAGGGTCAAACTTTGATTTCCATCACTCTTTGGGATGGAATCAAGTGAGAACTTACAAAAATTGCATAGTTTTTCTTGGCACTTTGCATCCTTAACATGGATGCAGGTTATGGAATATAACAACTATCTTTTGAACTTTAAAAGTTCAATTAGTGTAAGTTCCATTTAGCTTTGTTTGATTTTGATTATGTCTTGGGATAAAATCAAATAAGAGTGTTCATTAGAGAATGCGTAAGGAAGTTTATGTTGTGCATAAAACATTCTTTTAGAAAGAAAAATGCAAAGGAGAAATGCACCAACATTCTTCCATTTCCATGCTATGATTCATAGATGCATGCATGTGCTTAATAAGTGTTTCAATATGTATATGCTCTCCCATATAGATTTCATTAATTCGCATCAATATTATCAAAAAATGATGATTTCTACCATGCTTCAAGGATAATAAAGTGCACTCTACATGAATGCCAAGAGCAAAAACAAGTATTGATACTCTGATACCAATGCAAGAGACTGACAAATTACGACCACCATGTGCTAGAGAGATGAATCTCCTCCCAACCTTATGCCTTTATATATAGCTCCTCCAATCAATGAGGACCACAAATATAACTAGACTCCACAAGTGCACGTGCATCTCCTCCACTCCTTTAATATATTCCACTAGAATATACTAGTTATTAGAGTGATCTCGACCACTACTCTAGTACCTTCCACTAGAGTCCACTAGTGGTTGGTGTACTCATCACTCGAGTTAAGTCTCGTTGGAATCAAATTAACTCACATTAACTTGAGTTAAAAGGTTCTAGAGCTCCTTGTGCAAAACACTCTCCTCATGTTTCCCATGGGGTTGAGACCAAGACCTCTTCCTTCACACCTTGAGACTTAACCACTAGGCTAACTAGATTACTTTTCTAAGATAACAAATGAACTTATGCTTAAGTCTAGTCTCAAGGTCTTTGGCCATACACATGAGTGACCAAATGCCATCTGATTTTAGGTCTTTTTGAACTAGGATAGCTTTCAACATTATTGTCACTTGATGGGGGTTACTTGATTCATGATCTTACATAGTCACTTGTATACTATGTAACATACCCATCAGGTGGGAGGTATAGTTTCTATACTTACACTCGGGTATTCTTTATTATTTTTTATTTTTCTCCCATAGTTACTTTGGCCATATTGGCCTTTAGTGGGAGGTTGTTCTCGTTAGTGTCCATGTGAAAGGCCAAATGGCCACCAGACACTTTTGTATATGTTCTTTAATAAAACATATGGTGGCGTGGTCAGCCATGTACTGTAAGTTCGACCACATTTGTAACACCTAAGAAGTCTGTGTTCGTGTTTCCTATGTACTGTGTTTTTTTGTGTATTCTATAGCCTTTGTGCGGAGTACCATGTGCGACGCTTGGAGCTCAGCTTTGTACTCCAAGATATCATTGTGGAGCTCTTGAGAAGGAGGGTGCACTGTGGTGCATTGCCATCAAAATACTTCAAAGAGGAGTTGTTCGTACATGTGACAATATTTATTGTAGGGGTAGGCTAAAGTGAAGTGAAAAAATTATGCGGCAAGGAAATATCTTTGGTTGCACCACTATCAAAGTGTGAAACATCAGAGATACTACATACATACACTACTCATGTGAAGATGGCCCATAGATGCAAACAATAGTAAATGCCCATTCTTCATTTTGAACAAGATTAGTAGACTGTTTTAGGAGGCTTTTGCAACAACCATTCCAACCTCTTTCTTCTTTTCCTCCTTTCCGAATAGTTTAGGACAACTCTTTATGAAATGATCATTTGCCTTATAGTAATTGCAAAATTATTTGTATTTTTTTCTTTTCTTTTCATCTTTGTCTTCCTTCTTTCATTGTGCAACATTGACAATTTTTTTCTTACAAGTTGATGAGCTCCATTTACCTTTGCCCTTCTGACTAAATTAAAAAGGAAAATCCTCAAATATTTTGCAAACTTGATGATCCAAGAGTTCCAATGCTTTAATCTTTATCCAAAACTTCATCATTCTTTTGTGATTATGTTGTATCCAAGGGGAAATGATCTATCAACCAGGAGTATGATGGGCCAACCACTTGCCTCAAAAGCCATGCTTGATGTTTACTTCCTAATTGTCTCTCTTAGGGTGTGGTTTAACCATCTCTTGCCTTGTCATTTCTTGAGTCTAACACTCTCTTCCCCTTCTAGAGAGCATTGTGCTCAATGATCAATCCTTAATCTCCCCTTGAATTGATGTTCTCTCCTTTGCATAGTCTCTTGAACTTTTTTGTTCTCAACCTTGGTGTCTTGAACCTTCTTGTTCGCAACTTTGGTGCCTTGAGCCCTTGTTCTCAAACTCAGTATCTTGAACCCAGTTCTCATCCTTGCTACTTATCATGGACCCTCAATCTAGTGTTTCCATCAGAAAGTTCGTTCCGAGAGCTTTCCAATGATACCTTACACATTCGACCTATGATATGAGAGATACACTCTAATATTTATTGAGCCAACTTCTCAAAGCGACATACACTACTTTCTGTCGTGGACAATCGCTTTTTTTAGAGGCCATTGGGTGCCCATGAGCCTTGTGGAATCCACCCACCTTGCCCAAGCCTACTTCCTAGGCTCTAGCACCAATTGTTGTATCCAAGGGGAATTGAACTCATGACCTATTGGCTAAGAGTATGATGGGATGTTCTTACATTTTCATTTCTTGAATCTAACAAATTGCATAACAATTCACATTAACTCTTATGAAAATCTCCTTTAATTGTCAATAACTTACATGAATAAGTATCATAGGAATAGAAACATAGCAATAAACATCATAGCAATAAAAATTAGAATACTGTACATATCACTTGTATTCAACTTGTGTGAATTGTGTAAAGGGCGATCCAAAGTTTATGATTTTAATTCAGATCATCGAAAGTTCAATGATTTTCATTTGCCCCTAGCTTCGATCATTGGAAGTTTGATGATTGTGATGTACTTAATCATAATTCCAATGATCGAGGTTCACTCGATGTATAGCACATGTGCCCCTAATGCTCTGTCCGATGACTCAAAAAATATAATTCGATCACCCAGAAAAACATGCATGTACCCTCTCTATTTGTGAACATTGCAAAGGTAGCATCTTAGAAAAACTATTGTGTTTCGAGCAAACCTAGCCTTAATGTGAATTCACACTATCGAGTGGTAGCAAGGAATTATCGAGTTACTTCCATATGGCGAATGCTCATTCATCGAATCAAAGGCCACTATGTTTCGGACCCACATTGTTCTATGATAACCTCCCCCTCAGAAACAAACTCTCAATGGCTGGCTGAAACATGGAAAATCTACGGCTACAAAAGTTAGTACTCAAAATTTAACGATGAAGATAATTTATACTATCACTCGAATGCAGCTCTATTTGAATGGAAAGGGTCGAGAAACAATGTGCCCGATATAGAATGCTGTGTGGGAACAATGTGAAGTCGTCCTTAGGAAGTCATCGAGACTCGTCACTCCACCAGTATCGATTTTTTTTTCAAAAATTTAGATTTTTTAATCTTTATATTTTAAATTCTTATCGTGCACTTCCCCTTTCATTATTCAACAAATTTTTTGCTATTACTTGCCACTCGCAACCTGCATTTCTCCCGCCATTTTTCATCTGAACATTACAAGGAACCATGGGACGGTCTAAAGTCGCCGCGACTCCTGTGCAGCAGCAAGGGAAGGCATTGAAGCAGGCAGAGACATCTGTCCCCCGAAATAAACGGAAGTCGGATCAACTTGCCTCTCCTGGTGGTGGATCCCATGAGGAAGTTGAGGAAGTACGTAATACTACAGATCACGGAAGGCTAAGGCTTGCATTTCATCTTTATGTTCTTCTGATGCTAGAGCACAATGAAACGCCTATGCGCATTACTATGCACGTACAATGGTGGTCTTGGAGCTGCTGACATGTTTCTCCTGGGCGCAGGCTTCTCCCGATGGTTCTGCGGGAAATCATAAGGCAGATGTTGAGGTTGAGGAGACATCCTTCGCGCAAAGTTATTTTCGTGCACGAGAAGCATTGTCAGAAACAGCCAAGAATTCAGCTAAGAAGCTTTCAGACTTGGACATAGTGGACGAAAATGTAAGCCCCCTAACTATCGAAGTATTGTTTGTGTATGACTGGTCGGTCAGCTTGTTCATAGTCAATAAATATTCTACAACGAAATATCTGGCTTACTAAATCTCAAGATGTTAATAAAACGCATGAATGCCACAAGTGCAAATAAGTTTTTATGTATTAGTCTTACATGATGGAAAAAAGTTGTACCCATTTGGTATCCTTGTAAATTGACTCTCATAGGTGATACAATAAGAGTCTAGGTAGTGCGTTATGAAAGCATTTGAGTGGTACGAGGCTAATGGTATTTTACGTTTTTGGCGATTTTGTTGAATGTTGTCTGCTTGTCTTTGGAACTCTATTATATAGGGCTGATGGTAATATGTCTAGTGTTGTGGTTGACCACATGGTTGGCGCAACTAGTTACATATTGCCAATGTTGCAGTGTTTGGAGGGTGTTCTTAGAAACCCTTTCGCGTTTCAACAACATGCATTTGTTATTTTAAATATTTGAGATCCTAAAACATACACCATGTGACTCGTGACATATGATTGAATACCCAATTAAATGGATACACATAGTGTACACTATAGGTTTTATAGTATAAACACTATAAGATGTCTCTTGAAGGTTGATGCTATGGGAAGTTAGGAATAAAACTCTTGATATTAGGAAATTAATGACATCAATTGTCAACGATCATGGACACTTAGTTGACATGCATCGATCTTATATAATCACTTGCGTCAGCATTCGATCATGAATCATTAGTTATTTGATTTCACAATGATCAATCTCACATGATACATCAATTACATCATTGATCAATGATTATTCAATTTTATCATGAAATATAAGTCATTTTATTTCGCAATGATCAATCTCACATGATACATCAATTATCATTGATTAGTGATTAGTCAATTTTAAAATTATTAAACATCTATCTCACTAAATTACATCGTTGATCCTTGGCACTCAATTAATAAGCATCCATCTCACATAATGGCATCATTGATCACTCGTATCAATCTTGTGTAATGATATCATTGATAGCTCAAATATGATAATATTTTTAAATTTCATAGAGCAATTTTACATAATGAGATTAATCATGAGACTCATATGATCATTGATTATTTAAAGTTGAAACATCAATTGCACATTGTGCAAGCATTTGCCAACCAATTGTCACTCATCAATGATATGTCTCACATAATGACATGAACCTTATATTAGTGATATGAAATATAATTGATCAACTTATTCACAAACACCACTCTCACATGATGAATTTATTGATCACTTAATTTCTAAACTAAATTGGCATATAATGAAAACATTTATGATTCATCACTCAAATATCAAACATCAACCTCACATTAGGACATTTTTGATCATTCAGTGTTCAAACAATGAACATTGTGAATTCTTTATCCAAGTTGTGAACAATCGATAAGTGAGTATGCCTTTCTAGTTATGTACGGTTTTATATCCTTCTTCTCTTTAGCTAGAATCTTGAGCTAGGCTTCATTATGGTTGACTGCCCATCACTTCTTGAAGTGATTGAAGCTAAGTTCGTGCACCTAGTGTGTGTATGGGGATGTGTGTGAGCATGTGTTGATTTTTAGTTCTATACACACTATTGAGCATAGATGACGTTAATGGGGATGTCATAGTATTTAGCAGATATTCTGTGATGGAGCTGATGGTATATAATCTTGTGAAGTTATTTATTTCTTACATCTTTCCTCTCTTTATCTAGCATCTTGAGCTAGGCTTCATTATGCTCCAGTTTGCTTATCAATTCTTGAAACGATAGAAACTTAGTTTGTGCTTGTGGCCTTTGTTGTGGGGGTGTCTGTGAGCATGTGTTGAAGCTTGATTCTTAGTTTTATACAAACTATCAAGCATTAATGACTATAGTGGGATGTCATAGTGCTCAGCAGATACTATGTGTAATGGAGCTGATGGCTTTATAGTCTTCTGTTTGACTACCATGAGCTTATAGTTTCACTTTTTTATGGGTGAATGTGGGTCTCACTTGGACTCATCTTTTAATGTGAATATATTCAATATTATGTTACATAATGACATCAATCTATTATACATGATATTGAATATTATTACCCATAACAAAATTCAAATGGCAAAGATCCAAATTTAATTGTGATCAACATCATGTCACATCATTTATATATTATCAATAATCAATGAGTGATAAGTCTCAAGTGTCATGTTATCATGAAAATCATTTTTACATACAAGTAATACATGTCAAATAATACAAGCACACTATTATTCTCAATATTTAAGAATCAAGACTTTGACTTTATACCATATGGCACATCATAAACTCCACCATTTGTAGCATTGATCTTAGAGCGTTGTGACTTACTAGTAGTGGATGCATTGCACAAAATGATGTCGATCATCTATGCACATGAGATACAACTCATGTCATGCAGTGGCATGACACTTTTTGTAGATCATGATGTAAATATTAAGGCCCTTTATTGGAAGGGTGATTATATATATATATATATATATATATATATATATATATATATATATATATATATATATATATATATATATATGTATGTATGTATGTATGTATGTATGTATGTATGTATGTATGTATGTATGTATGTATGTATGTATGTATGTATGTATGTATGTATGTATATATATGTGTGTGTGTATGTATGTGTGCACACATGCATGTATGTATGTATATATACATACATACATACATACATACATACATACATACATACATACATACACACATACATAGTTGGAAACGAACACGTCCGATTCGTTTTTCCGGACTGATTGGACTTGGTTTCAGACGTCCGAGTCCGAAACCCTTTTTGGACTAGTATTTTTCAGAAATTGCTCAAGTGGACAAAATCCCCCCAAATTATTGTCATTTTTCATATGAAATTTCTTATGTTTTTAATTATTGCATAGAGAAAGAGAAAGATAATGATAGACTCTTCAAATTGCAAGAGAACATTCACAAAAAAGGATCTTTGGGAGGAAGAA
>CM035438.1:83252847-83325347 GCA_020310875.1 Ceratopteris richardii | reverse complement strand
TCGTGGTTTGGATTGTTGACATCATCGATGACATCATCAATTCATGAACATTGCATATCATTCAAGGAAATTCTCCCCTCCAAAGATTAATTATGAAATCCATGACAAAGAATTTCTTGCGATAGTGGATGCGTTTGATAGTTGGAGTCACCATCTAGAATGGACAGCTCGTTGAGTTATTGTCTTTATAGATCACAAGAATTTAGAGTATTTATGACCACTTGCATCCTCAATAGAAGGCATTTTCAATGGAAGGTAATCTCGACGGAGTAACTTTCTATCCAGGTTTGATTTTGTCATCACATATTGTCCATGAAGCTAGCAATGTCAGTCATATGTCTTATCAAGAAGATCTTACATTGCACCAAAAAAAGGCGAAGAGGCATTTGATCAACAAGAGAGTGTATTACTCAAGATTGAACATCTCCAGTTAGCAATATCTCTTCAAGCCATCAAGAAGATGCAACTTTGACCCATTTGATTCGTGAGACTCTACCACATGACAAATTGTTTTGTAACATCAAACAAAAAAAATTCAAGAAGGGAAAGTTCATGAAGTACATGAGTTTTAAGAAATCGATGGGTTACTATTCTATAAGAACCTATTGTATGTCCCTCTAGGAAAGTCGAAGATCCAAGTACTTCAAGAATGTCATGTATCCTTGCAGGAGGGCATTTTGGAATGAATAAAACAATAGAGCTCATATCAAGGGATTTTTGGACCTTGGTGACCTCAAATGTGGAAGGAAGTCAAAGAATATATCTTGACATGTGATTCTTGCAATAGATCTAAGGTATCACCTAGATTGGATAAGTATGATGCCATTCTTGTTGGAAGTGTGGTGGGCCCTAATAATAATATTGAAAGGCTTACAAGATCTTCCAACACATGAACCTTAACATACACACTTTAAGAGTCAAAATTAGATGAATGAGAAATTCAAAGTGTAATAGTAAACAGTAAGTTGAATAATTATCTACACTATCTTATATGAATGTCAAATAATGATGCGTGTAATGATATAAAACTGAATGTATGCTTATACAAAACGGAATCTAGGCTGAATTTAGGGTTCTATATACAAGTTATTGAGCATAAAGTGGCTAAGAGGTATGAAGATTATGTGTATGTGCAATTGAAGTGAACAGAAACAATTTAGAACTTTTCATACAACAAACCTGAATGATGAAATAAGGGTTTTAGAAACTTTAAATCGGAAATTGGCCTAAGTAGGAAGAGAAACTCCTTGTGTTGAAGTAGAAAGCAAAATGCTTTGGAACAATGGCAACAAAAAGAAGAAGAAGAACTGAATTTAGAGCTTGCTACTTATAAAACTTAGCAGAAGCCGATGGTTGGCTTGCAAAATCTCCTCCAAATATGCGCCAAAACTTAGGAACACCTTCTCCAAGTGGTAGAGCACTTCAATAGGCCTTGAGTGGTCAATGACGGATCCTCATCTATGACCCCTAAGCCCTTCTTTTATAGGCTTTAGAAGCTTTGACGAAAGTTTTGGTGTAAAGCTTGCGAAAAGCCAAACAAAAAAGCTTGCATTGAACTTGAAAAAACGATCAGCTTTTGAATAGCCTTAAAATTTCTGTTGGAGTAAAAATCTCCAACGATTCTTGAACTAGCTATGAGGTAGGCAAGAGAGTTAGGTTTCCTTGATGCCCATAACTTGAGGAATCATAATATGCAAAAAAGAAACTTTTCGAGCAGAAATTAGGGTTAGGGTTTTCTTGCATTTTTGGACCTTTGATGACAATATGTTATATACTAAATAAAAGCTCTCCTTAAGTACTATCTTATGTGAACAATGGCCAAGTACAAAAAAGTAGGGTTGTTGGAAATTAGGGTTTTGTGTTATTTTTGACGTTGTTTCAACCAATTGTTGTTATAGTGGATAGACTCATAAAGATGGTGCACTTCATTCCCCCTACCAAGGCAATCCGAGGTGCAACCACGACTAGGTTTTCTCATATACATCTTTAGGCTTCATGGATTGCTTGATGATTCGATCAATGATCGAGGTACATAATTCTTATCCAACTTTTGGAACAGTCTTTGCAAGCTCCTTGGTGTTCAAGTTAAACGATCTACAACCTATCATGCACATATTCATGGACAAACAAAACGAGTGAATTTAATCCTAGAACAATATCTTCGTTGCACCATCAATTATCATCAATATGATTGGTTTGAGCTTTTACCCTTTGCAGAGTTTGCATATAAAAACAATGTTTATGCACCAAGGAGACTCCCTTCTTTGCAAATAATGGACAACACCCGAGGATGGATGTACAATTTTTAAATCATGTCAAGAACCCAACTGCCAAAGATAAGTCCTAGTAACTCATGATATTCACCAAGAACTCAAGCAAGAGATACATAGAGCTCAAGAACAATGTAAATATTATGCATATCAACATCATGTTCAGAATCCTTCCTACCACATTAGGGATAAAGTGTGGTTACTCTGAAATAATTTGGAGACGTCTAGGCCTTGTCCAAAGCAAGACCATCAAAGATTTGGTCCCTTCACCATTTAGACCGAGATTAATCATGTCATGTTTAAGCTCCAGTTATCGAGTACCATGAGAATACTTACGAATTTTAGATGTATCCATGTCAGAACCATATCAGATTTTGCCAATGAGGGAGGAGAGATCTAGTCCTTTATCACCTATCGAGATTGATGATCATGAAGAAGTTGAAATCGAGCATGTCCTAGATTCGAGAATATCTCAAGGAAGATTGGAGTACCTTGTTCATTGGAAAGGGTATGACATCAGTTATCGTACTACGGTACTAGGGAACTTGTAGAAAACTTTCAAAGATCATCAATCAAGGTTCGAGAATTCCATAAGAAAAATCCAATGAAGCTTAGATAAAAGAGCGTAATCGCTCCTCTCATGGAACTTGTTGCTTGAACTGGAGGTGATGTCATGGACACAAAGGAAGTCATCTTGAACCTCAGATTCCATGTGATTTTCTGTATCTCATGATTGGTTTATAATTTGGAGAAACCAATGCTTCCGTTGTGTCTGAAACGTGTCAAAATCCTAACAACGAGTGACTACTTGCTTGATTATGACATCCAAAGGTCTTGTTTCGGGTTGCTGATATCATCATTGATATCATTACTTTTTAACCGCCCTTGAACAAATCCCATGAACACCTATAGAAGGAGGGGCTTGAGCACATACATCATTAGTCTTGCCAATGCCGGTCTTGGGAGCTGAAGGAGGTGCAATCAACAAGTAAGTTTCGAAGTTCCAGCTGAAGTTCTTGTCCTTGTCGTGTTCCTTGTCGTTGTCCTTACTAGTTGAGTTTTTTGGACACCTAGTCTTATCCTCTTGTAATCTCATAGTACGAGATCTTGTCGAGTTATTTCTTGTGTCTCTAGTGCATCTCCCTCAATGGAGTTCTTGTAATTTAGATATTGTGCTTCATACCTACGGTCCCTTGTATTATTTTTCCTACGTGGGTGAATTGTAATTAGAAATATAATCCCAAAATCTTGTCTAGTCTAGTCAAAGGGCACAATGTAGTGCTCCCTTGACACATAGTTGTTATTTCTAGTTTATTTTATTGCACAAAATTATAAAATGTTGAAGATTGCAAGGAGGGCATAAGATGGCACACAATTGTGTAGTCTTTTATGCTAATGGATCATGTATAACGCATGAGGCAGCATGAGCATTTACCTATTGAGCTAAAGAAAACCTATACGGTATTAGGCTTAAGCTAATACCTTTTAGGCTTAAGCCATTACACTTTAGCCTATCGGTAGTAGAGTCCCTATATCTTTGTGGTTCATGGAAAATAGCCATCTTTCCATTTTCGTCTTTGTACATAGAAAGGTTTGAACTTCTAGAATTTTTCTTACTAAAATCCAAAGGTCTTGCATGAGGCTAAGGTGGCAATCGTTAGGTTTATTATTAGCCATAGGGTTTGCATTTTTTTTTGAAGGAAATGAAAATCAGCTTCAATAGAACCTATTTTTTGCTCGACCCTAAATAAAATAATTTTATCATTTTTTTTTTTGATTTCAAATGAAACAATGCTAGATTGATGAGGCCCACTCAAATTCACCTCATTTAAGAGTTTCTTAACTAGCATCATAGACCCGTGAGTTTCAAGTTGGCGTATGGGTGTACCTTTAGATATGGAGGAACTAGAAGGTTGAGAATTGGCATGCATATGAAGTTATTCTCCTAATATTATGGTCCTTTTCAGCTCACAAGGAGGGTAACACGTGTATTATGAGTTTAACCTACCTCAAGGAATCGCCATACACCTCATATTCCACATTAGTCGTACGGGGGAGAGGCTTGGGGATATGATGATTTTCCTATGCTGTTGGATGAGATCACGAGTCTAGAGTTATGAATGTTATATTCCATTAGAGCTCGATTTGGTTGTGGATCATAGGGTAGGGAAGTCTAGGAGGGCTTCCTACCTAGACTATTTGAGTCTTTTGCAAATTGGTAGTCAATAGTTTGTTGAGAAGTTCGTTCCCCAATCCATTATTGAGGAAGTTGGCAGGGACAAGAACTAAAAGATAAGGGGGGAAATGTTATGTCCCCACTCCCCCTAGACATCTGGATGGGTGCTTTCAATTATGTGTTCGGCCACATGAGAAAGGATTGGCAAATGTGAACTGGCCCATCTACTTAAGTGAGTTCTATAAATAGTACTCTGCTCATTTGTGCATATCCTTGTGTACACACTTGATGTTCCTCTTTGGCAGAGTTACCCATACAGCCTTTCTGATGTGGACGTAGTGGTGTATGACACCAGCCCTTGAGGTGATGGCCACCTGCTCATAGCTGCAGGCTCCCAAGCTTTTGGGAGAGCTCATTTGGCTCTAGGACTGGGAAGTGAGTCTGATGTCCATCCTTCTATGTGTATTTGAGTATGGCCTGTGCTTTGTCTTGCTTGCAGGGAGCATCCTGGCAGGGGGGCTAACAGTCCTAGCTCATTTGATGTCTTGCATATCTTTCTAGACAATTACTGATGGTCATGTAGGAGGGTGTTCTTTTGTTCATGTTCCTGGCTAAATCCTTCCAGTTGTTTTTTACCTCAGTGCTGCAGTACTAGGTTTTCGATTTGTAATCGCTCTTGGAATATGTTCTGGATTTCAACTGTCAAGAATCATGAAACTATGAACACTTTGAGTATCTAGGTATGAGAATATGTTATTGGAAATTCACGAGTGGGAGTTGTTTTTACGTAGATTGTTTCTTACTTGCTCATCACTGCAATTATATAGACATTTTCCATTTAGGCAAGGATATCAGGAAGGAGAACAGATCCCAAACTTGATGCTGATTTCCTCTCGCCTTATGTTGTGAACGTTGCATCATATAAAACACATTTACATAACTTTTCTTGTTCCACCAAGCCTAAGACATTTGTAGAATGATTTACTGCCTCTTGTGCGAGAGACATAGCAGGATGGAATGGTTGGGAGTGATTTCCTGTTAGATTATTGCTATGATACTGTCATATAGGGTGGAAAAGGTTGTTTTTCTGGTACTGGTGTTTAGTGGTTTGTGAGACAGCTATTGCCTGAGGCGGTCTTTCCTGTCTGCCCCCTAACCATACAGGGTTTGAAATAAAAAGGCAAAGGTATAAAGATCTTATGCGTCTATATATGGTGTGCCTCGATTTCATAACAAAGATCAAAGATGACAAGCTGGATTTTTTAGGGAACCTTTTTCTCAGCAACAGCTCTGTTTCAATCATCATCATTGATTTCACACGCCTTCTGAATGATGAATTTCTTGATTTCATCTTGTGCAATGTCCTTTGTCATTGCTTGGGTACTGGAGCCTAAATTTCAGATGCCAGAAGTTTTTCCTCACTGTGATTACATCAACTTGTGTGCTTATACTAAGTTTCAAAGGAAGATGCTGATTATAGTTTTGGACCAAAATAGAGCACGATAACATCTTTTCTTCTTTATGTGAGGGAACTGAGAGGCTCTAATTTTGTTATATCATCTTGCATTCAAATTCAAAGGATTTTCCTTGCTTGGAAAGGCTTAGAAGTTCAAATTGCACTCTTAGGTGAGGTGGAAATTTATGAATAAAGTATGCAGTTTTTCAAATCATGCTTTCTTACTGGCTCCAGATGAAATCAGGAATTGCGAACCTCTCTTTCGAGAGTGACCTTCAAGCATGAAAAAGAGCGGACAACCTTGTTGAATAACTACAAAGCTTTGTATTCCAAATGGCACTTTCAATTGAGGTAACTCATGGCAATTTACTTACCCGATCTACTATGCTGTATATATCAGTCAGGTTGTCTTGTGAAATTGTTGATCATCAGAATGTAGGTACAGAAACCAATGGTAGAGAAAAACCAAAGGCTGTAAATGAGTGTTCAGTTATGGGTATGTTGGGGTTAGGAAGGGTGAAACCTGTAAGTAGAGCGTTTTTTCTGGTGACAGATTACAGATATCTTTTTAGTCTGATGATCTAGGTTATGTAAGAGGAAATCTATAGATTACAGGGTTCATAAAGAGATACTCAAGAATTCTCAAAAGCAAAAGATTGTAGTGGAATCATGAACAAGAATTGTCAGTCATCGTTAAAGCATTTGGATTTTGTAATGGCTCACCTGATAGATTTTAGTACAACAAATAAATGAATCATAACATTGTCCATAAAGATCATATGACTGACCATTCAATTAATAGGTCAATACTAAATGCATTGTGCAATAAGAAATGAAACATCATCTTGCATCAAGGTCCATGTAAAGTTTGAACCTTGATACATCCAAAAAAGAATTATAATGCATCTTCCAAGAGTGAAGACTCAAGACTCATGAATTACCATGTAAAGTTTGAACCTTGATACATCCAAAGAAGAATAATAATGCATCTACCAAGAGTCAAGACTCAAGACTTATGAATTGAGTCATGGGTCATAATGTTTGATCAATCGTTCATGTACACATAATACATATTGAGAAAGGGGTACCATTGTAGTCTCAACAATCACACTATAGTGGAATGTCCTTATGTAGTTCCTATCATAGATATCAAAATTATAAACCCAAATGTATAGTCTTGAGTTGTATCATTGTTGGTGGAAGTTTGAAAAGAGTAGATTTTCAATAAGTTAGAATGAAGAAGAACATGTTACTACCACATTAAGATTGTTGATCACAAAAGTGAAGTGTTGTTGCTAGAATTGCCTTTGGAATTCAAGAATGTTAAAAGCTTTAATTTCCAAGAATTGAATAACTCTATAACATGACCATGTAACCGATTTGAATATATAGTCGTGCCTTATCAAGTTCCATATCATTCATCTTTCTTTTGGATCTCCATAGACTACGGGCCACAATGTAAAGGATGATGGAGCCAATCTTGTTGTGCTTGTTGCTTAGATTTAATTCTATCTTTCTTGCCTAATAAATTACTAAAAGGAATGAAGGAGCTTCCCTTAAGAAAAAATCATAGATCATGTTAAAAGATGAGTTTTTTTAACTACATGTAACATATTTGACTAGAATCATGGGATGTATATCTGTGAAGGAATCGTTCAATTTATGAACTCATATGGAAGCACTAAAGTACTTCTCTTCATCATTTCATTCTTGCCAATATTATCTCGAGCTTGAATGTAGGAGCATATTGAATAAAAGCTCTCATGAGTAACCATTGCTTGGGTTGCCCCTTGCTTACCTTAAGGACCTTTGCATGTTGACACAAATAAAGATTGATTGAAGATTCCCATGTCTTGAGGAAGACATCCATGGAGTTGAGTATGGAGTGGAATGCATACTAACTTGGGCACTCTTTGCTTGTGGCTCTTGAATGTCATCCAAATTCATTAGATTTATATTGGCCTCATTCTTGCTCTTTTGGTTGAGATTGAGGATGAAGATTGATATAAACAAAACTATAATGGAATGCTCTAGTGGGAGGGTGTTGTTTCGGATTTCCTTAGTCATAATGCAAAAAATCTCATGTTTTTGAAAAAAATAAATTTAAATCTCTCTTACGATTCAAATCTTATGGTGTGATCTTTATCAAGCTTTTGATGATTTAAAAAGAAATAATAGAAATATTATCTTGCACTTGATAAAGATTGATAAATTAATGAAATCCATTATACATAGATCTATAATTTTTTTGTGTTCATGAGTTATATAATGATAGATAAACTACTAAAGGTAGAGTCCTTATATACATAGAAAAAGATAGATAATAAACCATAAATATGGGAGTAATTTTGAAACAAAATTTTAATGACTTTCTGTTTCACGTTTTTTTTCCCAAACAAAATCTTCATTTTGTTATTGTATTCTTGCATTCCGTAAAGATTGAAAAATAAAATTAGTTAACTAGAGTTTTTTTTCTTGTATTTCTTAGTAAAAAATGATAAATCTATTAGGTAAAGAGGTGGATTCTTTTGTAGATACATAGATAGGGATATATAGTAGACCATATATATGGAGACTGTAATAAAGTGATAGGTACAAGATGGTTGAACCACACCCTTGACAGGCAAGAGATGGTTGAACTACACCCTAAGAGGGAGGATTAGGAAGTAATCCTCAACCATGGCTTTTGGGGCAAGTGGTTAGCCCATCACACTCCTAACCATAGTGGAAAGCAATGTTTTAGCAACGACAACGACATGTTAGCAACGAGGGCAACATTTTGGAGCTGTGCGATAAAGTTATTTATTTTTCAAAACTTATATATATATATATATATATATATATATATATATATATATATATATATATATATACACACACACACACATATATATATATATATATATTTATATCTATCTATCTATCTATCTATCTATCTATCTATATATATATATATATATATATATATATATATATATATATATATATATATATATATATATATATATATATATATATATATATATATATATACATATATATATATATATATATATATATATTTATTTATATCTATCTATCTATATATATATATATATATATATATATATGTATGTATGTATGTATGTATGTATGTATGTATGTATGTATGTATGTATGTATGTATGTATGTATGTATGTATGTATGTATGTATGTATGTATGTATGTATGTATGTATGTATGTATGTATGTATGTATGTATGTATGTATGTATGTATGTATGTATGTATGTATGTATGTATGTATGTATGTATGTATGTATGTAATGTATGTATGTATGTATGTATGTATGTATGTATGTATGTATGTATGTATGTATGTATGTATGTATGTATGTATGTATGTATGTATGTATGTATGTATGTATGTATGTATGTATGTATGTATGTATGTATGTATGTATGTATGTATGTATGTATGTATGTATGTATGTATATATATATATATATATATATATATATATATATATATATAAACAAAGAGAGAGAGAGAGATTTCATGATTCATAACATAACCTTTAAATAACAATGTAACATCGTGATTCATAACATAACATTTAACAATGTAACATCATACATGAATGATGATACATCGTGCATGTCATTGATACATCATAATAAAAACATAGAGAATCACTAAGAAATCATATGAGTGATGGCATAAATCATAAGTGGGAAATGATAAATATGAAGTCACAAGTGCCATTACAATAGCAAATACCATAGCGGAAAGCAACATTGCCTATCATTTCCAAAATATGAATATATTTCAAGATGATAAAGCCCAAAATCATATATAAACGAATCTCTACTCTTATAAAGCTTTTTATGTCTTCTTCATTCTTCACATTTTTTGTATTGCAAGTATTGAAGATTTTGGGTAAGGTTATATATATTTTTTCAACTCTTCGAAGAGAAATATATTTTTTGGTATTTTTGGATAACAGAAAATGAATACAAGGCAACGCGTTGCGAACATAGCAAAGTTGTGGTGTCGAAGTTGCAGACCGTTCACAACGCGTTGCGATGCAACTATGCTCCTAACCAAGAGGTTGTGAGTTCAAATCTCATATAGTTCATTGCATTGGTACCAATGGCCTCTAAAAAGGGCGCTTGGGCACTATGTCATGTGAAAGGGTAGGAATTGGGAAGGCGGCACTTTGAGAACTCTACCCAAGAAAGATTGGGGTGTAACTCTCATTCGGTAGGTCCGATTGGTGCATGTAAGATATCGTTGGAAAGTTCTCGGAACGAACTTTCCAAATCTAGTAAGCTAGCTTTGAAATGTGAAGTCCTTGGGAAACCTTGGGTGGCACTTGATTGAGTGTTCAAGGCAGTGAACATGGATGAGATCAAGGTTCAAGATACTAAGGTTGAGAAAAGGGTTAAAGACACCAAGGTTGGGAACAAGGTTCAGGAAACTATGCGAGGTTGAGGACACCAATTCAAAGGTACCGAGGGAGTTCAGGGACTGATCAGCGAGGCTAGAGGGATACATGAGGAGATCATTGAAGACAATGATCAAGTAAGGGGGGAAGAATGTAATAAAGTGATAGGTAGAAGATGGTTGAACCTCACCCTTGATAGGCAAGAGACGATTGAACTACACCCTATGAGGGAGGATTGAGAAGTAATTCTCAACCATGGCTTTTGGGGCAAATGGTTAGCCCATGACACTCCTAACCAAGAGGTTGTGAGTTCAAATCTATATAGTTCATTACAGAAACAAATAGATAGATAGATAGAAAGAAAGATTGATAGATAGTTATTAGATAGATAGATCTTTGCAATGAAATTTTGTCTTTCAAATACTTTCACAAAATTGTAGTGGAAGATTGTAGATTCTAGTTCTAGTACCTTGTTTTATGAGAATGTTCTGTGTAGATGATCTATCATTGCCATGCATTAGTCATCTACGAAAGTATTTTCAAGGGGAGATGGACTAGTCATTAGATCGTGCATGCGATGTGGGGTCTCCAGTATTTGAAAATTGAGGTGGGAGCTCGACAAAAGAGGCATGTGATTGAGAGGACTCATTGGCCTCATTTTCTATTGGAGATGATCTACATAGCTTACTTTGGACATACAAAGTTAGATAGTACATCATGATTGGTTAGTACATTTGATTATGAGCCCATAGGAGGAGGACTCCATAGATGACATTGGGGAGTAATATTAGATTATGGTGTTGGCACTCTTGAGATCGTACATGATATTACCATTGACACTAATTAATGATCATCTCTTTCTTTTATTACAATTTTATGTTTGACGTTTTTGACTCTTCATTATATCATTTTGCTATGTTTTGTATGCACAACTAAGTACTTTGTTCTTAGTTTTCTTGCGTTAGAACCATTTTGTCATTCCTCTTTTGTGGGAGTCAACTTGGTTTTTTTAAGGATCAATCCACCAACACAAGCAAAATGTGTCTTTATTCTATCTACTCCTCTACTCCCTTCATAATAAAAAATGTTGCATGTCCATCTCTCTCTCTCTCTCTCTCTCTCTCTCTCCCCCCCCCCCTTCTCCTTTTTTGCTTCCCAGATATTTTTTATCCCTTTGTTCTTGGCATTTTGGGTTTCCAAACTTCCATTGTTGTATGACATATTAACAAATATTATGCTTAGCTTTTAGCATTGTCTATTGCCTTCAAAGTTAACTTTTATGAGCCCTTCTTTTTTGTGAATCCCCTTGTGGCTCAAGGGTAGTTAGGCTAAGTCTCAAGTCTCTCTCTCTCTCTCTCTCCGTCTCTCTCTTACAAATACACAAACCAATTCTAACCTTATGGATCATTTTGGCTCTCAAGAGAAAGGTTTTCTATTTGAAATGCAATCTTTATGGACATCATTTTGTTGTGATGTTGCATCGTCAATGTTGTGTTGTATTGTGTTTGTAATGTATTGTTTATCATGGTTGGGTTACTAACCCTTCACTTCCAAAAGTGGTAAAAATTCAGCTCATTGACTTTGTTAGAGGTTTTTATTTAGAAAGACTCTTTATTAAAGTGTGCACCTACTCTAGGGCATTGATGACGCGAGTAGAGATGTCATAGCTATTTGTCCAACCTATGCAGGATAAAGCTTAAATCTGATACTTCTTTTTTTGGACAGACATAGAATGAAGATGCACAATTTATTTTTGTTTAAAAATTACCTTTTTTATAATATTTGTGTAAATTTTTTTATTATAATTATATTTTAAAAATTGAAATATTGCTTATTATTTTTTATTTTGTGTAGTCTCTTGCTTTTGTTTTTGTTTTTTCTTATGTGTCTGTGTTTGTGTTCTCTATCTTGAGTTTGTAAGTTTGGATAACTTTGAACTTATGAAGGTACATATCTTTAGTTTGTATGCATGTTTGGATGGATGGTTGTATGTGCATGCAATCTTTATGGACATCATTTTGTTGTGATGTTGCATCGTCAATGTTGTGTTGTATTGTGTTTGTAATGTATTGTTTATCATGGTTGGGTTACTAACCCTTAACTTCCAAAAGTGGTAAAAATTCAGCTCATTGACTTTGTTAGAGGTTTTTATTTAGAAAGACTCTTTATTAAAGTGTGCACCTACTCTAGGGCATTGATGACGCGAGTAGAGATGTCATAGCTATTTGTCCAAGCTATGCAGGATAAAGCTTAAATCTGATACTTCTTTTTTTGGACAGACATAGAATGAAGATGCACAATTTATTTTTGTTTAAAAATTACCTTTTTTATAATATTTGTGTAAATTTTTTTATTATAATTATATTTTAGAAATTGAAATATTGCTTATTATTTTTTATTCTGTGTAGTCTCTTGCTTTTGTTTTTGTTTTTTCTTATGTGGCTGTGTTTGTGTTCTCTATCTTGAGTTTGTAAGTTTGGATAACTTTGAACTTATGAAGGTACATATCTTTAGTTTGTATGCATGTTTGGATGGATGGTTGTATGTGCATGCACATTATTTATATAGGTATGTATAGATGTATGCATGTACATTATATGTATGCATATATGTATGATTTGTGTGTATGTACAAGTATGTATGTAGCATATGTATATGATGGAGACAAACATGTACATGAATATGATGACATATGCATGCATGCTTTCATGTCTGCATGCATAGATAATTTATTTAAATTATCGTTCTTGAAAGAGAAACCTTTTAAATTGTAATATGTTTTTAAATTGGGAGGTGTATGTAACATGTGTATGTGATGCACCTCCCAATTTAAAAGCATGTTACAATTTAAAAGGTTTCTCTTTCAAGAGTTTAAATGGAATGGAAATGGAGCATCCGTAAGATAGAAGAGGGAGATGCACTCTCATATTATCAGCACCCCCTCTATGCTTCCATTTTGTAGAGTATGAAGGTTGCTAGGGTATGATAGCAAGGTCTACCATGAATGTAGCGGCAACAACGTGAGCACTAGAAGGAAAGTCTCCATGTGGAAATCCATAGCCTCCAAGTGGTATCGACCATGTGTGATTGGGAGGTACTCCATAAGATGTCCATCAAATGGATCAAGCGAGATGCTCCATGGGTACGCCACCAATGAGGTACATGAATGGTACCTCCATGCAAGATAGATATGATGACTCCTTGTGGTATGTGGGAACCTCGAAAGCTTTCACCATATCCACTGTGAGATTTGTGTCGCCAAGAAGTGGATCCTATAAGAATGAAATGTAAAGCATGAAGCATGAAATCATGATCATACAGTAGTACATCTATATGCGGTAGTCCTCCATGGAGTATACAAAGTCTTGGTATGTGTCTGTAGGACAATGAAAGCCCCCTTTGAATCGAGAAGATGGTCAGACAAGGATCTAATTAAGTGATGCATCCAAGTAGATGCATGAGTATCGTGTGGAGAAAAAGATGTTGGACTCCATGAATATAACACTGAATGCTCAGAATGTTGCTCTAAACGAGGTACGTAGACTTTCGAAGTTATGAATGGAGAAAGACGAGTGATTAATCTTGGAGTAAAGCCCAACAGAAGTTGAGGGGAAATGAAAGCCTTCGATTGTACGATGGGAGGTGTAGCTATCTCAAGTGTAAGCTCAGATTGTATCTTTGAGTCCTCATGCACCAAAACTGTACGATAATCTGGAAAGTCATATACAAAGAGAGCGTGCTCCACATAGTGTGACTGTCCTGTAGTGGAATGATCTTTCTCTGAAGTGGAAATGGGATGATCCAGATCTTAAGAAGAATCCAAAAGGGATGAACGCTTAGAGTATTCATCGAAAGTGTAGTCTCTGGTAACTTTAATTGAATGAGTCTTTGGGTCGTAGAATTTATATGCCTTCTGACGATCATATCATTGTAACCGATGAAAATGTATTGCTTAGGCTGATCATCATCAAGGCTTTGCACATAGGCATCATTATCAAAGACTATGAAATAGCCTTCACTCGGCTTCATGTGAAAGTAAACCTCAAATGGAGTTTGGTTCTTCAAGACATGTGAGAACCCTTTGTTAAGAAGATGCATTGGTATGTGTACGGCTTCACCCCAAAACTTTAGTGGAAGTTGCTTTTGATGAAGCATAGACTTGGCCATTTGGATTACACTTCGAATCTTCTATAAAGCAATATCTTGCTGAGTATCTTGCTTTGCTTGATACTTAATACCTTGTTGCTTCAAATACTTGGAGAAGTTGTGATTGACAAAGCCATTGTCTCCATCTGATCAGATGCTCTTCAAACTGATTAGATGCTCTTCAAACTGATCATATGATCTTCAAACTGATCAGATGATCTTCAAAAAACTTGGAAAGTCTTCTTGAAATGTTTGTGTCCACTCCTTAAACTTGGAAAGTGCATCCTCTTTATGCTTTAGTGAATAAACCCAAATGTACCTAGTGAAGTCATCTACTATCAGAAAGAAGTAAAGTGATTCACTTAGGGATGGTGTATGCATAGGTCCGCAAAGATCGGCATGGACTAATGCTAAGGGTTTAGATGAGGAAATGGATGCTTCCATAGGCAAAGGGGTAAATCTTTGAAGGAGTTTTATCTTCATATAGACTTGCGAGACTATCCCAAGCTTCTTTTGAAGTCTTAGAGGCAATGATATGATCCTTTGTTAATTCATCACATGCTAGGAGTTTTATCTTCATATAGACTTGTGAGACTATCCCAAGCTTCTTTTGAAGTCTTAGAGGCAATGATATGATCCTTTGTTAATTCATCACATGCTAGAAGAATTTGACCTAATGCTCTTTTGTCCTTGACGTTCCAAATGTTTCAAGACTCTAAGTCTCTAACAGTTCTAACGCATCTATAACTTCATGGAGAAGATTTGTGTACAAGTATGCATGCATGATATCTTTCCATAGATTATAGTTTTGACCGTCTAAGCATTCTTCCTTAGGCATAAATATGGGCGTAAAACAAGGTAAATAACTTGCTATAGATGACGAACTTGCTTGTTTCTTGAACATTGTAAACTTAGGGATGATCTTGAAAGCTTGAACTTGTGTTTGAAATTGGGAAATCTAAATATAGTATGCCTAACTAAGTGTACTAAGGTTAGAATATCCTTGGAGATATACAAAATAATGTACCCTTAAATGACAATGAAGAACAACACTTTTAGAGCTCAGAGTGCCAAACCAAAAGTTGTGATGCTAAGCAAAGAGAAATTCTTAATGTTTAGGGGACTCTAAATTCTACTTTGTGAAAAACTTGAGAAGAAAAAATAAATTAGAGCCAAGTACATTAAGGGTAAATCGGACATAAGTCACTTAGCCTTATATGTTAATCAACATCACAATTGAATTTTATACTCATCTCTTTGCTTGATTGATTCGTGTGGCCAAGTTGAAGTGTGACTTTCAACTTATGAGTGATTCCCTTGGCATGATTGAAAATGAAAGAAAAATCAAGTGGAACTTCTTCCTATGGTAGAAAAATGTTCAATGTATGAACTTGACATCAATGATGATGTCATCAAACATCTCCCACCGTTTTTCTCTTGTTCTCAAAGTAGCTCCAAAATCAATGGTTCTAGTAGCGTTCAAAATCAATGGTTCTTTTGCTCGACTTTCTTTGCTATGGAGGTGGATGGGAATGCACTGTGGACGACTACTCTCTGTGTTTCTCTCTCACAATGTCGTTCTGGGTGAGGTGTTGTTGTACAGCTCGAGATGCGTGCAGGCCGAAATGAATAGGGAACAAAGATAACATTCCAAGATGAGTTAAGAGATGAGTTCAAGCACAGTCAGCTGATGTCGCAATGGTAGAAGGCGAGACCAGACATCATCTCTCTCTCTCTCTCAGACACAAGGAGAACGCAAAAGTAGCTCTTTCAAAGTTTAGAGTGATGGCTCGACCTGCTCGCCTTGCATTTGATTTCAGCTCTAGGATTTTCTCTCTCTTACCAAGATTGTGCATCATGGAGATGGCGAACTCCACTGTATAACGAATATACCTACTCGATCAAGCTTTGATTGGTATGGAGCTTGTGTATATGCTACCAACACCATCTTTTTTGCTCTCTATTTGCTCTATGCAGCCATCACTTTTGTCTTTCTTTTGAACATGGAGTGCCTAAAAGTCATCTCGTCCTGAAGTGTTGCTTGTGCTACACGTTTGTCTTCTTCTTCTACAGTATGGAAATCGCTTCATTTCATGCGTCCGACACTCATAGGGTGAACAAACAGATGAAGAAGAAGGGTGGGACGATGGGCGAATAGGCAAAATGAGGTCCTAAAGAGTAAAGCTTGATGGCAAAAACTTCTCAATGAGGAGAGAGCAAAACCACCCATACTCAAGCACCACCACCACCAAAATCACCATCAAACGAACAACCAAGACCTCCAACTAGGCCTTTGATACCATGTAAAGAGTACACGTACGAAAGCAAAATGAAAAGAGGAGTGTACTCACAACTCAAAAGTGAGTAGACCATGAAATGGGAAAACTCACATGGATTAGAGTGAGCTTGCCAAGAGCATGTAGGTTCGTCAAGCTTCTAACCAAGTACAATTTGGGGGAGAGGCCCTCCTTATATAGATCTGGAGTTAGATCCAAAGTACACCATATGTGGGATAATTCCCCTTGAAGGAGAATGAATACACAAGTAGAAGCAAATGGCAAGGTACCCAAATACAAAAAGATATATTATGAAATGGAAATCGAATGGAAATGGAGTGTCTCCTAGATACAAAAGGAAGATTCACTCTCATATTCTCAACACTAGCAAGTGTAGAAGTGAAAATAGACTTGCTACTCACAATAACTCAGCAAGATGCTGATGGTTGGCTTCTAAAATCTCCTCCAATGCTTCACCAGAAGTTATGGCACACCGCCTCTAAAAGTTAGGCATCTCCAAAACTAAATCATCCTTGAGATTGGTGATGTCTAGAGTGACCCCTAAGGCTTCCTTATATAGGCCTCAAGGTTGAACCACGAAATTAGCTATGAAAAGTTGAAAAAACACTTCAAAAAACATGCCATAAAGCAAAAAAGCGAACTTGCTTTTTAAGAATTAACCATCAGCTTTTTGAGCCTAAATTTGCACCAATCTCCTTATTTATGCATCAACTAGAGATGGGATTAGGGTTAGGGTTTTCTTCTAAAGTAGACCTTTGATGATTGAATGTTATATACCGAATGAAAGCTCTCTTCAAGTACTATCTAATTAGCCAATAATAATTGTTCACTTTTTATGATCAAAATTTGGTTAAGCACCCAAAAATTAGGGTTGCTGGAATTCAGCGTTTTGTGCTATTTTGACATTGTTTCCAACAATGCAATCATCAAGTGTTGCTACCCATTGTAGAGAGAGAGAGAGAGAGAAAGAAAGAAAGAAAGAAAGAAAGAAAGAAAGAAAGAAAGAAAGAAAGAAAGACTTTTTAACGTCTATTAGAGGCCAAAATCGGCCTATGAGACAAAACATATACATCAGTATGATCCAATCCACTGTGATCCCATAAGGTAAATAACAGCATGAGCTACATGAGCACCAAGCAAACAGGTATAAAAGGAGTGGATAGTAATTGGCATCAAGGGTGTGGGGTGCTATGGGGGGAGAGAGAGAGAGAGAGAGAGAGAGAGAAAGAAAGAAAGAAAGAAAGACTTTTTAACGTCTATTAGAGGCCAAAATCGGCCTATGAGACAAAACATATACATCAGTATGATCCAATCCACTGTGATCCAAAACGAAAATAAAGTGTGAGTACTGCAAACGGGTATAAAAGGAGGGATAGTAGCTAGCATCAAGGGTGTGGGGTGCTATGGGTATGCACTCTATATGCTCCATGGGTGAGATACAAATATGATATGCGTAGGGAGGGGAGGGGAGGCTCGATGGTATCACAACCCCCTAAATGCCTGGAGTGGGTGTAGGATATGATGCATCGGTGGGTAAGGCATCATGGCGATCCTCAAAATGCTCTGGGCGTCCAAATCGATAGGGGTGCGCTGCTGACGTCTCTGTATCTCCATGTCATGGCGTGCGTGAATCGCCTGAATCTCTCTCTGATGTGGACGAGCTCTCCGGACAAGGGGTCTCGGTCGTCGACGCTGTCGTCTAAGGTCCTCTGCTCTGTGTAATGTGACACCCCGCATCGAGGTGGGCCCCCGAGTGTATGTGGGTCTGAAAAAATCTGTAATATAAGTCTGAGGGGGGGCGGTCAGGTGTATCTCCATCTGCTGCTGGAGGAGTGATGCGCGACGGTGCTGGAGCTCTACTAGGAAACGACCTAGAGGGCGCTGGTCCTCTGTCCCCAATAAAGCTCTGATCTCTCTAGGCCCCCTGAAGAGCTGTGGGTAGCGGTCTCTGATGTCCTCATATGCCTGGCATCTACATGTGTAGTGCTCCTCGTCCTCCACCTCCTCTCTACATATCCTGCATAATCGCTCATCCCTGGGGGTATGTGTGGCTCGCCCAATCTCAATCTCGAGTTGGTGTGATGATACTCTGAGCTGCCCAATGGCCACTCTCTCATCTCGTGCCATATATGTATCCATGTATCGTGGTCTTTGAATGAAACCATCCGCTGTCACAGTCAAGAAGTGCTCTCTGTAGTGTTGCCTCTTTGTGGGAAGAGGCTCCCGTGGTGCTATCCATGTCTCCCTGACGTGTATCTGTAGTAGGTCCTGACGGATGATCCTATTCCTCTCCGAACGAGAGAGGGTAATGTGGGGGGAAGAGAGGTCATACTGAAAAGGGGGGAGATCCGTAATGCTCATGCCATGGTCTGCTAACCATCGGTAAGTCTGTGCATACCATACTCTCTCATGCCCTGTCTCTGCCAAATGTCTAGAGCTCTCAAATGCAAGCCTGGTGAGTCGGCTAGTGGGGAGCTCTCTGACTCTCAGAATAAAGGTCACCAATTGGAAGAGGGCCTCCACTAGCATCGGTGGTGTGCCAAGCTCAGCTCGTATAATGTCATGTGGAACGGAGGGCTTGCTGCGCAGCAAGCGTGATATCATGGTGATCTGGGGCCTCTCAATCTGCGTCCACATCGCCTCTGTGATCCCTGGTGCCCATACTGCTGCTGCGTACATCAATGCGGGTGTCACTAGAGTGTCAAAGAGCCACGCCTTAGTCCGGGGCTCCTGAAAATGTGTCTGAAAGCAGCGTCTCTCCAATCCTGCAAGTGCCGCATAACCTCGCGTCAATCTATCTCTCGCAGCCTGTGCCATGGAGAATACCCCTGTGCTGCCCGAGAAGGTGATACCTAGGTAGACGTAGGAGTCCACTACCTCTATCTGTCCTCCAGCTGCCGTGAAAGAGGCGCGATGGCGTACCGTCCTGGAGGTATGGAAGATCATGACCTTGGTCTTGCCAAGGTTCACTGTGAGTCCTCTCTCCATGCAAAAGGTATCGAGCGCCTGTAAATGTGACTGCAACCCCTCCTGTGACTCTGAGAGCATGACAATGTCATCAGCATATAATAGGATATGTACTGGCGTACCTCCGAGGTCTCCTCCTCGCCCTCCTGCTCGCTGTATATACTCCGTGATCTCGTCGATGTAGAGACCGAAGAGAGTGGGTGAGAGAGGGCAACCTTGTTTCACACCAATGGTGCTAACAAGGCTGTCTGATAGACCGCCGGGGCAGCGTACCCTGCCTGTGACTTGTGCATACAAAGCGTGGATGGCCCATAGCATGTCTGATGGAAGCTGTAACTCCTGGAGCCTCCGTAGTAGTCTCTCTCGAGGGACCATGTCGAAGGCTTTGCGGAAATCCACAAAGCAACAGTATAGTCTCTTCTTCCTCGCCTTCGCGCTCTCAATCAAGCAACGAAGCACGAAGATGTGGTCGATGGTGGAGAAAGTGCGGCGGAAGCCTGCCTGGCCGGGTGCTCTAATCCCCGCTGCCTCAGCGTGTGTACTGAGCTCTGCCTCTAGTACCGCCCCATAGATCTTGGCCAGGATATGGCCTATCATAATAGTCCTGTAGTTCCCTGGGTCCATCATATCGCCGGACTTATGGATAGGCGTAATGGTATGCATAGTCCATGAGTCGGGTAATCCCTCAACCAAAGCACGGTTGAAGAGATGGGCGATCAAGTGGGAAACTACATCTGCTGCGTATATAAAGTGCTCTCCCTGTAGCCCCGTGTGGTCTGCTGAACGGCCATGCTGTAGCCTATGGATGGCCTGTCGTACCATGCCTGCTGTGAAGAGGGTGGATATCACCGGACGCGGTGTGGAAGGAATCGGTAATGGTGGCTGTCCTGGGACGTCATATAACCTCTGGGCATAGGTGTGCCAAGTCGAAGGATCTGCTATGGGTGTAGGTGGACGTGGTTCACGTAGTGCCCTCCACGCGGTGGCACAATCCCTACTCATGAGAAGGTCGATCAACTCTGCCTCCTGTCGCTCCTCGAAAGCTCGCCGCTTCCGGCGTGTGAGGGCTCGCATCTGTCGTCGTGCCTCCCTCTCTGTGATGGATCCCAAGATACTCTGTGCTCTGAGATGTCGGTATAGTCGCCTACACTCCTCATCGTACCATCTATTCTGGGGTGTATGCCCTAGCCGTGTCGGATGTGCAGTGCTGTGGGTGGTGTATGGGAAGCTGAGAGTAGCGGATGTATGGAGGATCGAGGAGAAGTGGGCGGTGAGGGTGTCCAAGGAGGCAGAGGGATCAAGGGAGTAGATGCGCTCTCGAACATGGGAGCTATAGATATGTGCTAGCTCATGTCTAAAGTGAATGGTGGTACGGGCTCGTGGCTGTATGGTGACGGGGTGGGGTATGCATGGTGAGCCGCGAATGGATAGGGCAAGATATGCGTGATCAGCTCCAATCGGTAAGGGTGGGATAGTGAATGAGGTGATCAGATGTGTCGCCTCCGGAGGTCCGATAACATAGTCTACCACACTGCCCCCCTGTGGTGTCGTGGGTGGAATGCAGGTGAGACCGCGCGAGGTGGGCCAGCTCTCCATCCCATTATATATAACGAGACGGTGTGCTTCTCCCATCTGGAGTAAGTGTCGGCCATATAAGGTGGGTGTGGCGGTGTCGGCTGAGGCTCTGAGTGTAGGTATGTCCTCTATGGTACGAAGCATCTCAGGGTCGTCAAAGTCGTAGATATCACACTGGTGGCTCTGAGTGCGGGCATTGAAGTCTCCTACAAGGAAGACTTCACCCATCCCGGTATACTCCATAATCGTGTCACTGAGGCAGTCATATGGCGATGTGGTGTCTGGTCCCTCCCCTCCTGATAGCTGCTCAGGGGAATGTGTGAAGCGTGAACCAATGGGTGCAATATAGCATACGGCGAAGTACGCTGCTCTCTCCTCTGATAGCTGCAAGCGTATCCACATGAAACGTGCCTCTGGGTCTCTGGCTACCACCTGTACCCTGTGCTGTAACGACTGTCTATAGAGCACGGCTACTCCTCCTGATCCTCGTGTGGTGTGCTGTCTCATCTGGCGGCGATGAGCTGACTCCCACATATAGCCCGCAATCCTCGGTAGGCTCCTCCCCGGGCTCTCGTGTGTCTCTGTCAAGAAGATAATGTCTTTGCCCTCCATCACCTCCTCGAGGCGCCCTGGATGTGTCCATAAAGATCCATTGCAGTTCCAGACTGCAATGTGCACCTCCTGGTGTGCTGTCTCATAGGCCGCGAATCCCTAGTCAATGGGCCGTCCATCAATGATGATCCGACCCTCTCTGTAGAGGGCACGATGTCCCTCTCGTCTGGCCTGGAGGACACGTGGCATGCATGCCCGTCTATGCTCTACCTGCATCCGTGTGAGGTCGTCATCCAAATAGATGGGGGTGCCCGGTGTAGTGCGTAGTACCGCCCGTCGTCTGAGAAAGTCTCTCCTCCTGGCCTCATCTGAGAACTGAAGGATAAGTGCTCTGCTCCGTGTGGTGTCCCGTCCTGCTCTCCATACTCTGGTGAAAGGGAGAGGCTCATCCGCGCGGTATCCAAGTAATGTGCACAAGCGACGCCCGTCCTGCTCTGGTGATCCGTCTGTCTCTGTGAGGCCGGAGACGCGAACATTGAGCCTGCGGGCCTGTCGCATCCGCTCCTCCTCAATGGTGGTATGCACTATGTGGATCTCCTCATGGTGGTTGTTCTTCTTTGCCTCCTGTCGAAGGTTCTTTTTGACAACCTCGACCCATCCATCTTTCTTAGTCTCAAGCTCGTTCTGCACCACCTCCATACACTCCTTCTTGATAGTCACCCGAATGTCCTCTAGATGTGGAGCGATCTCCCCCTCCTCGTGCATGCTGTCCAGTTTCGTTTTCATGTCAGTAAGCGCAGTGTGCAACTCCTCCAGGTCCCGTGAGTGCTGCTTGCGGGTAGCGAGAAGCTCTTCCCGAAGGGATTCATTTTCTTTCTCCAAGGTTGCCATCTTGGCTTCGAGGGCGACAACTCTACGGGTAACCCCGTTCAGTGCAAAATCTCCTTCTTTCTTGTGTTTTCCTATCAACTCTCGGAGGGCATGCTCTAAGGTGGCCAACTGTTCCTCCAGCTTGGGAGCCATGAGAATGAGAGAGATAGAGAGAGAGAGAGAGAGAGAGAGAGAGAGAGAGAGAGAGAGAGAGAGAGAGAGAGAGAGAGAGAGAGAGAGAGAGAGAGAGAGAGAGTTAAAAGTGTCTATGCTTGTGGCTGTTAGCACAGCAGGCAGATGACAGAGAACCCTAAAATCAGATCTTCAGGGAAAGAGGTGCTGAACCCTAAGTCAGAGCGTCGAAACCCTAAAATCAAAGATTTAGAACCCTAAAATCAGAGATTTGGAACCCTAAAATCAGTGCTATGTCTAAGATCAGAGAGAGATTGGACCCCATTGCTTAGAGAGGGAGGCTGCAGAACCCTAAAAAGAGAGTTTCGAAACCCTAAAAATTGAGCATTATATCCTTCAAAGCCTTAAAATCAGAGCTGCTCATGTTCAAAACCCTAAGAATCAGAGCTGAATTTCTTCAGAACCCTTAAAACAGAGTTTCGCCTCTTCAAAACCCTAAAAATCAGATCTTCGTCAGTTTCGAAACCCTAAAAAACCAGACCTGCGCCTGTTCAAAACCCTAAAAGAAGGCGCTGCACCTCTTCAGAACCCTAAAAGACACAGTTTCGCCTCTTCAAAACCCTAAAAACAGCTCTGCGTCAGTTTCGAAACCCTAAAAAACAGCTCTGCGTCAGTTTCGAAACCCTAGATCTGCATCAGTTTCGCGCGCGAGAGAGAGAGAGAGAGAGAGAGAGAGAGAGAGAGAGAGAGAGAGAGAGAGAGAGAGAGAGAGAGAGAGAGAGAGAGAGAGAGAGAGAGAGAGAGAGAGAGAGAGAGAGAGAGAGAGAGAGAGAGAGAGAGAGAGAGAGAAGAAAGTCATATTAACGTCTACCAAAAGGGCAAACTTGACCTATGAGACAAAACCATGTACAACTGTGGTCATCTTTGTGTATCGATCAAAAGAAAAGTACTCACTACAGTAAAGAACTATGTAGGCTGAAAACAACAAGATGATGTTGTACCTAGCAATAATGGAGTGGTGTGTGGGGTAGCGTAGCTTTGACTCTGTAGATAATGGCCACCTTCTACATGGGGACATATGTGGGAGTGAATGTGTATACCTTAATTGGTACAGATGGGTGGAGGGTGGAGTATATGGTACATCGTTGGTGGACTCAACATCTCTTGCAAGAGGGCGACCCATGTGGTGGTGGTGCACTGATGCTCCATCATGTGGTCGTGGGCTATCTTGACGCGGGAGATGTCCTCATGGTGTAGTCGTGGTCGTCGGTACCCAGTCGTACGTGATCTGCATCGCACTCTCTCTGCCGCTGCCTGCTTGAGCGTGAGCCCTATGCCTCTCGAAGGCTTGTCTGTTTGATGCGGCTAAAGTCGTCGAAGGAACTGAGCAATAGTTTGTTGGGTACCCGCTTGTGTCTGATGTGTGCTCTGTAACATGTGCACTCGTCTCTCATATGCTCCTGTGATGTAGTGACCCACCCTTCGCTGGTCTCCTATGGTCATGAACAATTAGAGTGACTCCTCAATTTGGAACTGTGCTCGTAGGTTTAAGTATTTCTGGCATCTCGTAATCAAGTGCTCCTCACTCTCTATCTTTGTATAGCAAACTGGGCACCACCTCTCCTCTTAGGGGACTCCTCTAGCCCGACCTCTCTCGATCTCGAGCTGATGTGATGAACCTTGAAGTTGCCCAATGACGACACGAAGGTGGTGTTGTAGGTATGTCTCCATGTAATATGGGATCTCAATGAAGCCCTGATCTGAGATCTCTAGGAAATGCTCATGATAATAGAGCATTTTCGGTGACAATGGATCTCTCGGGCTAACCAAGGTCCTCTTTATGTATGTATGCCATATCTCCTGACGAATGATCCTATTTCTCTCTTGGTGGGAGAGCGAGTAGGTGGGGGCATGGGAGTCATAACATACTGGTGGTAGTCTATCTATGTCAAGTCCATGGTGGGCTAGCCAATACCGTGTCTGTGCATACCATGAGGTGTCCCAGGCTAATGCCATGTCTTGTGATGCCTAGAAAGCTCTGTAAGTGATGTGCTCTCTATCCATGTCTTGGATCCTGTGTAATAAGCATACTGTCTGGAAGAGTGCCTCTATTAGCATCGATGGTGCAGCAAGCTCTATCCTTACGATATCATGGGGTATTGATTTTTGCTACGGATGAGTTTGGTAATCATGAGAACTTGTGGTCCCTCCACCGCTGTCCATGCTGATGCTGATAACCCTGGCCCCCATAAGTGCTAGGGTGACCAAAGTGCGGGGCTCTTGAGAGTAGGCCTGGTGGCACTGTCTCTCCATCAAAGGTAATGCTCATATCCTCGTGTGATGCGATCTCGAGCTGCCTAAGACATGGAGAAAGCCTCAAAGGTTGCTGTGAACGTCATGCCTAGGGTGACCAAAGTGTCGAAGGGCCACCCCTTTGTGCATGGCTCTTGAAAGTAGTCCTGGTGGCACTGTCTCTCCATCAAAGGTAATGCTTCATATCCTCGTGTGATGTGATCTCGAGCTGCCTCAGACATGGAGAAAGCCTCAGAGGTTGTTGTGAACGTCATGCCCAGGTATACATATGAGTTGATTATCTCGATGGATCTGCCTGCGGCTGCGAAAGAACTCTTCCTCCTCACCTTCGCTGATGTATGAAAGATCAGAACCTTGGTTTTACCAAGATTCACTGATAGCCCTCTATGTATGTAGAGGTCGTCTGTCTAGACTGTGTAAATGATGCTGTAGACCCTCTGTAGACTCTAAAACCAAGACAATATCATCAGCATATAAAAGAATATGGACCATGGTCCCTCGCACCTCCATGCCATCCTCTCCCTGTTGCTGTATGAAGTCCACTATCTCATCAATGTATAGCCCAAAAAGTGTGGGCGAGAGAGTGCACCCTTGCTTCACCCCGATGGTGCTAGCAAGTGAATCTGATAGGCCGCCTTGACATCTCACTCTACCTGATATTCTCTCATATAGGGCGTCGACCCCCCATATCATCTCCTCTGGAGCCGCGATGTCGAGTAAGCATCTGAAGAGTCTCTCCCTGGGGAGTGTGTCGAAGGCTTTGCGAAAGTCCACAAAGCAGCAATATAATCTCTGTTTCCTCACTCGAGCCTTGTCGATGAGGCATCTCAAAGTGAAGATGTGGTCTATGGTAGAGTAATCTTGTCTGAATCTCGCCTGTCTTGGAGCTCTGATACCCTTCCCCTCGGTGAGGGTGCTCAATTCTGTCTCTAGTACTGCCCCATATAGCTTGCTGAGCGTGGGGCCAATCATGTTCGTCCGATATGTATTTGGATCCATAACATCGCTTGACTTACGTATGGGCACTATGGTGTGCTCCGTCCATGAGTCAGGGAACCCCTCAACCAGTGCTCGGTTGAAGAGGTGGGCTACGAGTGGTGCTAGAATCATGCACCCATAGATGAGATGCTCTTCCTGTAGATCGAAGTGGTCACGGGCTTTGCCATGCTGTGGGTGAGTGATCATACGGCTCACCATTCGGGGTGTAAAGAAGTGAGAGGTGGTAGGGCGTGAGCTCTGTGGCCTTGGGATGGGTGGATGGTTTGGAATCTGGTATAGACTTTGCGCATATCTGTGCCATATGTCTGGCTCTCGAATGGGTGTCTTGTCTCCTCTCTTTAAAGTGTTGCCATGCTAGTGCACTATCTCGGCTCATGAGCAAGTGATAAATGTCCCAATACTGTCTCTCCTCCCATTCTTGCCTCTTTCGACGTGTGAGGCGTTGCACGGGGCACTGTGCCTGTGTGTGTAGTCTCCCTGGTATGCTCTGCTGCTTGTAGCTCCTTCTGTAGCACCCGACACTCATCATCATACCATCGGATTTGGGGCATGGACCCTTTGTGTGGTGGGTGTGCGTGTGCGTGTGGTGGGGGAATAGAGCTAAGTCCTGTAGGATGGTGGTGATCTGTGAGGTGAGTGTGTCCAGAGGTGAGGATCTAGTGAGAGTAGGCGGGTGTGTAAATGGTGTATGTAGACATGTGAGAGCTCGCGCGTGAAGTGTATCGTGGTATGTGGCACAGTAGGTGGGAGAGGCTCTAGTGGAAGGGGAGTCAGCTCCAAGTGGACATCTACCAATACCAAGTGAAGTGATGAGTGATGCCCCAAAAAGGGTACCTAAGATGTAGTCGACTGTGCTCTCGCCGCCTCCACGTGGAAAGCATGTCAATCCGCCTGATCTCGACCATCTTTGCATCCCATTGTAAATAACGAGATGGTGTCGACCTCTGTGCTCGAGTAGGTGTCTTCCATAGCCTATGGTGTCCTGGCCCATGTTTGCAGATATTCGATTCGTCCTTGTCTCCTCTTGTCCTCTGCTCTTCATGATCCGTGAGTGGTCCATATCATATGATTCACACTTGCGTGATCGTGTGTCCATGAAGTCTCCCATAAGGAAGACCTCACCGAGAGTGCTTTAATGTAGTCTCTCCTCTGAGAGTGCACTGTAGGGTGAGTCACTATCTCTTGGCGGCTCCTCCCAGTCATGTCCAGAGTATCGAGATCCTCGTGCTGGGAAGTAGCAAATGGCTATGTAGATCCAGCTCTTTGCTTCTATCTCCAAGTGTATCCACATGTATCGTGCCTCCTCGTCTCAGCTCGTGATGTGGATCCGACCTTGTGCTCATGTCTGAATATAATGGCGACACCTCTTAATCCTCGTACTGTATTCTGTCGCATCGTGGTCCTAAATGTGGATGCCCATTGGAAGCTTGCTATATGAGGGAGCCCTCTCTTTGCTCTCTCGTGCGTCTCTGTGATGCAAGCAAAGTGATGTTCTCTAGGATTCCTCAAGTCTGTTTGGTCGCATCCAAAGTGCTCTGTTGCAGTTCCATATTGCTCCTCTGAGTGGTGCCTCTTGGTGTGGTGATGTCCCATGGGCCACATGGCCCTATTTGATAGGGCATCTGTCTATGAAGACCTTACCATCACGGTAAAAGGCCTTCCTCCCCTCTCGATGCGCCTTGAGTGTCTGCGGCATGCAAGCGCCTTGAGTATCTGTGTGCTACTTGCATTTGCGTGAGGTCCTCGTCCATGTAAAGAGTGCTTCCCGGTAGTCCACATGGTACTGATCGACGTCTAAAGAAGGCGGTCCGTGTCTCCTCGGAGCTCATGTGAAGGATGAGTGCTCGCGAACGGGATGTATCCCTCCCCGCCCTCCATGCGCCTGTGAAGGGCATGGTCTCGTATCCAAGTCGACGGCAGATGTGCATGGCGTCTTCCTTCGGGGATGTTCACTCTGGAAGGCTTGTAATTCGAACGTGGAGTCTTTGGATGTGTCGAAGTCTCTCCTCCTCGAGTGTATCTTGAACTCGTGTGAGCTCTTACTTCTTCACGTCTTCATGGGCTTCCTTCTTAATCCTTTTGTGGACTACTTCTACCCAGGAATCTCGAGTGGATTCTACCTCCGTTTTTATTTCCTTCTTTATTTCTTCTTTCAGTATCTCTATGTTGGAGATCTCCTCCTCTTTGAGGTGCTCGTAGGCTGACCCCCAAGTGTCTCTCTCTCTTCTATGAGGGTCTTTACTTGTTCTTCGAGTCTTTTGAATATATCCATCATTTTTCGTTCCTCAACATTTACTTGTTCTTCGAGTCCTCTGAAATTCTCCATCATTTTTCGTATCTCCATGTTAGAGGGTGCGGTCCGCTTCTTTTTTGGCCTCTTTGATGGCTTTAGGGATAAGTTCTTCCACTTCCCTTCGGTCCATGGGAGCCATACCGGTTCAGAGAGAGAGAGAGAGAGAGAGAGAGAGAGAGAGAGAGAGAGAGAGAGAGAGAGAGAGAGAGAGAGAGAGAGAGAGAGAGAGAGAGAGAGAGAGAGAGAGAGAGAGAGAGAGAGAGAGAGAGAGAGAAAGAAAGAAAGTCATATTAACGTCTTCTGGAGGCCAAACTTGGCCTATGAGACAAAAGCCATGTACAAGTGTAGTAACCATGTGTAGAAAATGAAATGAAATAAACACAAAGCTATCTAGGGCTGGTGAAAGGCCGGGGAGACGTGGCTCTGACTCAGCAGATAGTGGCCACCTAATACAGGGGGATCCATAATATGAGTGAGTAAAACACCCTAGCTACTGGTGATGGGGGGAGGTGGGTGTAGTATATGATACATCGGTGGTGGTCTGAGTGCCTCCTGAAGGAAGATAACCCAGGGGGTGGTGATATGCCTATTGCTCCATCATGTGGTCGTAGGCTGTCCTGATGCGTGAGATATCCTCCTGATATAGTCGCGGTCGACGATATCCTACCATGCGTGGTCGGCGTCGTGCTCTCTGTGCTGCTGCCTGGTGGAGCGTGAGCCCAGTAGAAGGGCCTCTCTTGTGTAGCTCAGCTCGCTGAAAGAACTGGGTAATGGTCTGCTGGGTACTCACCCGTGGCTGATGTGTGGGGTGTAGTGACTTCTCTCGCCTCTCGTATGCTGCTGTGAGGAAGCGCCCCAAGCGTCGCTGGTCTCCCATAGTCATGCACAACTGGAGTGACTCCTCTAGCTTGAACTGCGCTCGTAGGTCTAAGTATGCTCGGCATCGTATAACAAAATGTTCCTCACTCTCTACCTCTGTCTTGCATACTGGGCACCATCTCTCCTCACGGGGGACTCCCCTAGACCTACCCCTCTCAATCTCGAGCTGATGTGATGAGACCCGGAGCTGCCCAATGACGACTCGGAGGTGGTGGGGAAGGTATGTCTGCATGTATCTCGGGATCTCGATAAAGCCTGCGTCCGATATATGTAGAAAATGCTCGGGGTAATAGAGCATTTTCGGTGGCAATGTATCCCTAGGGCTCACCCATGTCCTCTGTATGTATGTATGCCATATCTCCTGACGAATGACCCTATTCCTCTCTTGATGAGAGAGCGAGTAGGTGGGTGCATGTGAGTCGTACTGTAGTGGTGGTAGCCTGTCTATGTCAAAGCCATGGTGGGCCAGCCAGTCTCGTGTCTGGGCATACCATGAGGAGGTGTCCCGAGCTAATGCCATATCACGTGATGCCTGGAAAGCACGATAAGCAATGCGCTTTGTATCCATGCTCCGAAGTCTGTGTAATAGGCATACTGTCTGGAATAGTGCCTCAACTAGCATCGGTGGTGCAGCGAGCTCTGTTCTAATGATATCATGTGGTACTGAAGGCTTGCTGTGGATAAGTCTGGCAATCATGAGGATCTGTGGCCTCTCTAATGCTGTCCATACTGATGTAGCTAATCCCGGCCCCCATATGGCTGCCCCATACATGAGCGCTTGCGTAACCAAAGTGTCAAAGAGCCACCCCTTTGTGCGGGGCTCCTGAAAATATGCCTGGTGGCACTGTCTCTCCATCAAAGCTAGTGCTGCGTACCCACGTGTGATGCGGTCACGGGCTGCCTGAGACATAGAGAAGACCCCTGATGCTGCTGTAAATGTCACTCCCAAGTAAACATATGATCCGACCACCTCGATCGGTCCACCCGCTGCTTTGAACAAACTATTTCTGCGTACCTGTGCTGATGTATGAAAGATCATGACCTTGGTTTTACCAAGGTTCACAGATAACCCTCTGTTTTTGCAAAAGTCATCTAGGCCATGTAGATGATGCTGTAGACCTTCTGCAGACTCTGAAACCAATACAATATCATCAGCGTATAAAAGAATATGGACAGTGGATCCCTGGACCTCAATGCCATCTCCCTCCTGCAGCTGTATGTAGTCCACTATCTCATCAATGTAGAGACCAAAGAGGGTGGGTGAAAGAGGGCATCCTTGCTTCACCTCGATAGTGCTAGCAAGTGGATCAGATAAGCCCCCTGGACATCTGACTCTACCAGATACTCTCTCGTATAATGCGTAGATCCCCCATATCATCTCCTCCGGAGCTCCGATATCAAGTAGTCGTCTGAAGAGTCGGTCCCTGGGAACAGTGTCAAATGCTTTGCGGAAGTCCACAAAGCAGCAATATAATCTCCTCTTCCTCACCCTTGCCTGGTCGATCAGGCATCTCAAAGTGAAGATGTGGTCAATCGTAGAGTAATCTCGTTTGAAACCTGCCTGTCCTTGAGCCCTCATACCCTTCCTCTCAGCGAGAGTACTCAACTCTGGCTCTAGTAGCGCCCCATATAACTTGGCCAATATAGGGCCAATCATGATCGTCCGGTATGTAGCTGGATCCATAGTATCACCTGACTTATGAATGGGCACTATGGTGTGCTCAGTCCATGAGTCCGGGAACCCTTCAACCAATGCACGGTTGAAGAGGTGGGCAATGAGCGGTGCGAGAGTCGTGCCTCCATAGATGAGATGCTCTGCCTGTAAACCGAAATGGTCATGGGCCCTTCCATGCTGTAGTCGGGCAATAGCGTGTCCCACCATAGTGGGTGTGAAGAAGTCAGAGGTAGTAGGACGTGAGCTCTGCGGTCTGGGAATGGGGGGCTGGTCTTGGATCTCGTATAGACTCCGTGCATAGCTATGCCAAGTGCTCGGGTCTCGGATAGGTGTCTCCTGTCTCCTCTCTCTCAAATGTCGCCATGCCACTCCACTGTCTCGACTCATGAGCAGATGGTAAATATCCCAGTACTGTCTCTCCTCCCAATCTCGCCGTTTGCGGCGAGTAAGGCTCTGCACGCGACGCTGTGCCTCTGCGTGTGTAATATCTCCCCTATGCTCTAAAACCCGTAGGTGCTTCCATAGCTCACGGCAATTTGCATCATACCAGCGGTTCTGGGGCATGGATCCTTTACGTGGAGGGTGCATATGTGTGCGGTGTGGGAAGCTGTAGAGAGCTGAGTCCTATAGGATGGTGGTGATCTGTGATGTAAGTGTGTCCAAAGGTGAGAGTGGATCGAGGGAGAGTAGGCGAGTGTGTAAATGGTGTGCATAAACGTGTGAGAGCTCGTGTGTGAAGTGTATCGTGGTATGTGTCTCAGTGGGTGAGGAAGGGTCTAATGGAATCGGAGATGCGAGTGTGAGTGTGATAAATGTATGGTCAGCCCCAAGTGGACGTCGTCCAATACTAAGTGAGGTGATGAGTGAAGCCCCAGAGGTGGTACCCAAAATGTAGTCGACTGTGCTCTCACCTCCCCCGTGAGGGAAGCAAGTAAATCCGCCCAAACCTGGCCAACGATTCATCCCGTTATATATAACGAGATGATGTCGGCTGCCTAGCTCGAGTAGATGTCTCCCATAGCCGGTGGTGTCCTGACCCATATTTGATACTCTGCTGATGCTCATCTCATTCGGGTCTCTAGCCCTCATGAGATGAGGGTGATCCATGTCATATGCCTCGCACTGATGTGACTGAGTGCGGCCATTGAAGTCTCCCATAAGGAAGACTTCACCTAGTGTGCTGTAATGTAGTATCTCCTCTGAAAGCGATGTGTATGGTGAGTCTCTGTCTCAGGTCGGTCCCCCAAGATCCCGTCCTGCATATGGAGACCCGCCTGGTGGGAAGTAGCATATAGCAATGTAAATCCAACCCCCCTGTGCTATCTCCATGCGAACCCACATGTACGATGTCTCCTCATCTCTACCTATAATATGGATCCGGCTCTGTATCTCCTGTCGAAATATAATGGCCACTCCTCCCGATCCACGTGCTGTACTCTGTCTCATCGTGGTCCTGAATGCAGATTCCCAATGAAAACCTGCAATGCGTGGTAGACCTCTCTCTGGGCTCTCGTGTGTCTCTGTGATGCACACAAAGTCATGTGATGCCAGGATCTCCTCGAGTCCGTCTGGTCGCGTCCAGAGTGGCCCGTTGCAGTTCCACATCACTCCTCTGAGTGGTGTCTCCTGGTGTAGTGATGTCTCATAGGCTGCGTGGCCCTATTTGATAGGGCGTCCATCTATGAAGACCTTACCATCCCGGTAAAAGGCCTTTCTCCCCTCTCGGCGTGCCTAGAGTATCTGTGGCATGCAAGCGCATCGGTGTGCCACCTGCATCCTCGTGAGGTTCTCGTCCATATAGAGGGCGCCGCCTGGTAGTCCACGTAGTACTGATCGACGTCTAAAGAACGCGGTCCGTGCCTCCTCGGAGCTCATCTTAAGGATGAGTGCTCGCAAACGTGATGTATCCCTCCCAACCCTCCATGCAGCTGTGAATGGCATGCTCTCGTATCCAAGTCGATGGCAAATGTCAGTTGCATTTGCCTCTGGTGATTCTCCCTCAGGTAGGCCTGTAATCCGAATGTGAAGTTTTCGAGTGTGTCGAAGCCTCTCCTCCTCAAGTGTATCCTCGACTCGTGTGAGTTCTTCTTTCTGTACGTCTACCCTAACTTCCTTCTTAACCCTTTTGTGTACTACTTCCACCCACGACTCTCGAGTGGATTCTACCTCCGTTTTGATTTCCTTCTTTATTTCTTCTTTGAGTGTCTCCACGTTGGAGATCTCCCCCTCTTCTTTCAAGCCCTCATAGGCTGTCCTCCAATTGTCTCTTTCTTCTGTGAGAGTCTTTACTTGTTCTTCGAGTCCTTTGACCTTATCCATTACTTGGTCTTCGAGGCCTTTGAACTTATCTTCTTCTTCTTCTTCTTCTTCTTCTTCTTCTTCTTCTTCTTCTTCTTCTTCTTCTTCTTCTTCTTCTTCTTCTTCTTCTTCTTCTTGAGAGAGAGAGAGAGAGAGAGAGAGAGAGAGAGAGAGAGAGAGAGAGAGAGAGAGAGAGAGAGAGAGAGAGAGAGAGAGAGAGAGAGCTTAGCTTTAGTATCTAGTGTCCATTAGCGTTGAGTATTGACTCTTGCACTTCACTCATGTTATATATATATATATATATATATATATATATATATATATATATATATATATATATATATATATATATATATATATATATATATATATATATTCATGCAAATATGTATATATATCTATACTATTTGTGAAAAAAAGAATAAAATCTCTTTGGATTGATAAAAACCTCGATTTTTATTTCAAGTCTCAATGACTTAAATAGTTTAACGATTAAATTTGGATTTAAATCTTACGATTTAAATATGTCGGTCACACTATGAGTATGTGCAAATATGAAGTGTAACAGCTTATTTATAACAGTCTAGCAGCAAACCCTCACGGAGATTAGGCCTTCTTTGAGTTATAAGCAGCAGCAAGAATTCTTCCAATTGTTGGCATAGTAGGTAGAACTTGGAACAAGAACGACAATGGAAGAAAACCAAAAGATAAGTAGCAACTACTCGCAAAAATCAATAGATACACACTATGCGTGTGTAGAAATGAAGGGCAGCAACCAAAGTTTCTCCAAATCTGCAAAGAACTCCAAAATTCAGCTCCAAGTCGGCTCAAGCAAGAGACCTAGTTGATGAGCTAGAGCGAGCTCCAAGAATTGATGTAGATGATGGTCTATGGCTCCTTCTATTTATAGCTTCCAAGAGCCCATGAAAAAAACACCACAAATAGCACTAAAAAAGCCCTTGTGAAATTTGTGGTGCAAATTTTGGGAGCGATTTTTTTAGCTTTATTTTTTGGCAACTTTTTAGTTTATTATTATGCTTTTGGATTGATTAAATCTTAGCCGTAGATTTAAGTGCTTTTGGATCTTTTAATCTCAATCATTGTTGTTATCATACTTGTGTTATTCATTTGCCCTACGTCTATTATGCTATTTCATATGTTGGAATAGGAAAATACGTCAGACTTCGCTTCTCTTTTTAGAACATCAATTCTTCCACTTACATGAGCTTATACATGCACATGGGTAGTTGTAGGCTCCTTTGTCCTTTTCTATGTTGGTTAACCTCTCTATCCAAGTGCCCCCTTCATTGTGCCTACTACCTATAATGCTGAATGGCTGATCGTGATGATATTGAGAAAGAATGTAATGAATACCATTCTTCATCTCATGATGCGTGATAGCAATGCATCACCTTCATGGCCTTTTTGTTTCTTACAATCTATTATTATGGTCTTTTAATTCTGATGAAGTCACCTATGTTGTGTTTTGTTTAATTTCAGCCTATTCTGAAAGCGCTAAATTAGTTTATTTTGTCTTAAGTCTTATGATTTTGGAAAATGTATTTAATTACGTCTTGATTTTTTTTTGAGTTTTTTTTTGGGTTTAAAAATTTGGTCACGTATGAAACAATAGAGGTTCAGGAACCATACTTGTTCAATACTTCCATACTCGTATGATAAAAAATAAATGAAAAATTGTTTCTTAGAGTTAAATTAGGGTTTGACTTTTGCATGCGTGTCTTTGGATAATGCTTTAGTAAAGATATCTTCCATATTATTATTTGTAGGTACATAGATATGTTCCATGTGCTTATTAGATACTTGCCCACGAATATAATGACAATTTTCTTCAATATGCTTTGTCCTTGCATGATGGATAGGATTCTTTGCAATAGCAATAAACTTTGACTATATGAATAAATCTTCATATGAAGATGAACATAAATATAAGGATAGCTTAAAATTTTCTATAGTAAAATAGCCTTAAGTCTAGCTCTAAAGATAGAAAGTAGAGATAGAAAGCAAATTCTTCTTTGTTTTTGGAACACAACATTAGAAATTTCAGAGTTAGTAAAGGAAGAAAAGACCTCCCCGAACTTGTCATGTGCGTAGTGGCTCCAAAATAAAAAATCTGAGGATTTTCAAATATTGCTTTTAATGTCGTTTGGTCAAAATCTACTTCTTCCATACTAACACATGCAAAAGATGTTGGAAATTAGATAGGCCCATAACTACAAACACAGATTCCTGGATCTTCCAACATTAACAGACATGAACATACATCACTTAATCATACAATGATGAGACAAAGATAGAGAAAGATTAGACAACATGTACAAAGTGTTACGTAAGCCACTGCTTACTCACACCATGATACAAATGTCAATTTACAATGTGGGAGTCAAAACCTCAACCACTCTATGCGAACAGAAATAGATGAAAGAGTGTATGTACGAAATTTACAAGAATATTCAGATGTAGGGACAGAAATCTGAATATGTATGAGGTGTAAGACCTGATAGGTTGTAGAAGAGTGAATATGAGTGACTGAAAGAGGAAAGATCAGTTTGAAACTGATATTCAGCAAACCCTAATATGAATTTAGGCTATGGAAGACCCTAAATCAGATGTGATAGATCACATACTTACAGAATGCTAACATGTTGACAGAAATCCTCATACTCATGTGGAAATACCTTCTCTAACATCTCATCTGATGCATGTAGCATGCATGTACTGATTCTCCTTTATGGATGCCATTGCCTCCATGTATGCCCAATAGGACGACTCCATATATGGATGCCACTGCCTCCATAAGCTTCAAGTAGTACCTGTGTGCATAAAGAGAATATGTACTTGAATATTTAACATAAGATGCAATCTTATGTTAAGCTCCATCCAATGTCTCCATAAGCTTCATGTAGAAGACAATCTCCAAATACATCATGTAGATGGATGATCGACACCATCAATCTGCTGATAAGTAAGTCTTCTTCATCAACAAGAGTATGAGCACACTCTTCTCCAAGAAGAACTCCATGGCTGCTCCTTATCTTCTTCAAGGTTGCTCCATAGCTACTCCATATGTGCACCATGGATGCCCCATGTGTGCATCAGCAAGACCACCTTCCAAAATCAGCCTAACGATGGTAGAGGATGTCTTCTCAAGTGCCTATAAGCCATCCTTATATAGATTCTTATCCCATGCGAAAATCCTCCAAATAAAGCTGAATCGTAAAAATAAAGCTGGATCGCAGTTATTTTAAAAATCCATCGCTTATTTTTTTTTAATTTGATCATAGCTTTTTAATTATCGCTTTTTATTAGCTTTTAATTGCTAAGTTTGATTAATCTTTGGTTAGGGTTTTCTCCCACATCCAATCTCTGATGAGTGAATGTCCTATACCATTAGATAGCTCTCATCAAGCTCTACAAGATAGGATCATAAAAGTTTTACCCAAATTTTGTGCCAGAAATGACTAAGTACTAAATTTAGGGTTTCTGCCCTAATAGGGATTTGGACTATTGTGACATCGTTTTCCAACAAAAGACTCTTCACTAGAAGAATTAGTTTTTGAACCTTTTTCAAAATTACTTGAGCCTCTTTTCTTCCCATTGAAAATCCTCTTTTTGCATTTTGCTATATGATGATGTGGTTTCTTGCAATAATATCGTATACCTTTCTTAGGTATAGATGAGGATGAAGTGGACTTTTCTTTAGGTGTGGTAGAAGTAGTTGAAGTAGAGGTAGAAGAAGATGTAGGGAAAGACTTTGGCGTAGACGACTTACTTTCCTTTTTGTTTTGTTAAGTCTTTTTCTCTTTCATTGTAGTCTCTTACTTCTTGCCTTTGGATGATGATACCATAGCTTTATCATTCTCTTCTATACTCTTTGTTGATCTTCATCTTCAAGTAGCAAGAACTGTAACTCTTCAAATGAAATTTCTCTATCTCTTATAAAGAGAGAAAGAGAAGTGACAAAGAATGATATGTAGATAGAAGGGAATTGATAAGCGTGTTTATCATCTATTCATTGGATATGATAACTCCAAGATTCAAAAGTTGATCACGGATGTCCTTAAGTTTTAAAATATAGGATTGATCGGACTTACCAACTTTCATGCATGTGTTGGCTAATTGTCTCCTTACATGGGCCTTCCTCACAAGGTTTCTACTTTGATAGAGATTTTCCAACTCCAATTAAGCTTGAGAAGAGATTCTACATGACCTAATTTGAGGAGATTCTACATGAGAAGAGGTTCTACATGACCTGATTTTCCAACTCCAATTAAGCCTGAGAAGAGGTTCTACATGACCTAATTTTTAGAGGTTTGTGCATGAAGCTTAAAACATGAGAAATTGCAAATTGAATGTCATATGTATTATGTAGATAGATCAAGCATCCAAGTGCTAGACTATAAAATGTAACATCAAAAGGTCTTGAATTTACATTTGTTTGTAACGATATATTAACATCCATAGATGTTTGCATAGATTTAAGATCTTACATTTGAAACCTTTTCAATAGTTTCTCAATATACGTTCGTTGTGTCATATAGATATGATCATTCTTGAATATGGATTTGATGCAAAGATAATGATGTAAAACATCATATCATTAATATCAAAAACCTTAAGTTTTGACTTAAAAAACTAAAGATTGGAGTCCTTGGGACTTGTCATAATCATATCATCAACATAAATGATGATCAAGGTGGAATGGTACGTACGGTTCGCATGCGGTTCGAGATCCGAACTGAATCTTGAGGTTCGGTATGTTGTTCCATAATTTTACAATTTATAAATGACAAAAATATACAGATATTATATGTTACATATTCAAGAATCAAGTTATCTAAACACTAATATCAACATTAAACAATGAATTATGACAAAAAAGAGTTGGGCCATGCTCAAATCGAGAGAAAAAATATGAAAATGTTACATAAATTTAAAAATACATTGAACACGTACGATACGGTTCACTACGTATCGCGTACATAAAATACGTACGGAAAAGTGTACGGTTCGAGCTTTGATCCTACCTTGATGATGATTATGATACAAAATTTTATCTCTGACTTAACATAGAGGGTAGAAGCGACTTTGGAGTTTTTAAAACAAATAGACAAAAGATATAGGTGAATCTTTTCATACCAAGCCCATGGTGCTTGCTTTAAATCATAGAGAGCTTTATAAGCTTACATACTAAATCTTCTTTACTTGATTCTTCAAAACCCTTTGGTTGCCGTATATATACATCTTCATGAAGATCACAATTAAGAAAAGTAATCTTGATGTATCTAAGAGGTATAGTTTCCCTCCAAAGAATGCAACAAGAGAAAGCAGAAACTTTACTATAGTCATTCTACAAGTAGATGCAAATGTTTCATCATAGTCAATATCTTTTTTTTTGTGCATAACCTTTGACAACTAAACTTGCTTTGTACTTGTCAATTGTGCCATTGACTCTTCTTTTGATCTTGAAGATCCTTACACTGATTGTTGCTTACCTTTTGGTAGCTCACAAAGCTTCCATGTTTGATTCTTATGAATAGAATCAATTTCCTCTTGCATTGCTTTGTCCCAAACATGACTATTTAATGCATTTTTGATACTAGCAGACTCATTTTGAACCAAAGTAAGAGCACGGATGTTATGAATTTCAAAAGCTTTTGCATAATTTACTTTTTGGATGATCTTTTTGACTTTCTATACTTCCTTTAAAATTTTGGATGCCACTATCTTCCACTCTTCACAAGAACCACTTTTGAAGTTTTCGAAAAATTAGTGCAATCTCTTATTCCATTGAAGCTTTTTCTTTTGGACTCTTGAAGATTCTCTAAATTTATAAATTGGTTCTTTAATAGGTTGAGTAGGAATTTCGAGAAGGCATAGATTTTGGTGATGACATATAATATTTAGTGGTAGTAGGAGTTACAACTTTCTCTTTACCTTTATCTTTAGAAATTTATATAGGGGTATGAGGAAGCTGATTACTTCTTGTATAGCTTTGTATAGTTGAATATAAGAATCCAATTTCTTAAAAAAAAATTGTATAATTGTTTATTTTAATAAAATTTGGAATTTAATCTATCTTTATCATAATATTGACTTTTTGCTACATATGCATTGCGAGAGAGTAGGATATTACAATATATCTCTTTCGGGTGCATAGATGCTTTCAATAGGTTAACCAATAAAAAAAGCTTTGATAGCTTTCTCATCTAGCTTACCACGATCCTTCTTCTCAATGTGAACATAAGACAGAAAACCAAAAACTTTGAAATAATTAACATTGGGCTTCTTACCATAACATGCTTCATAAGGTGTAATTATCTTGAAAGCTTTTATGGAGGACATGTTAAGAATTTGAGTGGTTGTGTGAAAAGCATCATATCAAACTTTGGTGAAAGTTTTTTTGAAGACATTATACTACATGCCTCTTTGCAACACCATTTTGTCCCGGAGTGTAAACAACAGTGAGTTGATGAGAGATACCTTTGTCTTCAAGATATGATTTAAAGTCTTTTGACATGTACTCTCTTTTTCTATCACTTCTTAAAATCTAAATTTTAGCTTGACTTTCATTTTGAACCATAGCAGCAAACTTATGAAGGTTGCAAAAACGTACATCTTGGTTGCTAATTTATAAACTCAAGAATATCATGAATAATCATCAATAAAACTGACAAAATACCTGTCCATAGATAGAATCTGCATTGAGCACTCATGGGTCTATTTACATCAGCAATTTTGTTTCGTAGTGATTAATCCATGCTTCTTGGATGGAAGCTTGTGGAGCTTTCCTTCAAGATATCCTCCACAAGGCTATGCATCATCTTATAAATCAAAAGTAAATTAATTCTCAATCATACCTTGGTCTTTGATATGCTTTAGAGTTATATAATTGATGTGACCAAATCTAGCATGCCATAACTTCATATTCTCTCTTAGTGTAGAAGACCTTGCAAAAATTAGCATGATTGATTTTGAACAACAGAAACATATTGTTTTTGTTTTCACTTTGTAATAGACAATGCCTCTCATTAAGTGTGAGGATTTGACATGAATCCTTCTTGAAAACAACTTTATAACCATTTGATAAGAAAGTAGAGATAGAAAGCAAATTTTTCTTTATTTTTGGAACATAGAGAACATTAGAAATTGTGGGTTTACCACTTGCTCTTGACTTTAGAGTAATTTCTCCAACACCAATGACATCCAAATCATGACCATTTTCTATGAGTCATCGTTCTACCCATAGGGTTAGTAAAGGAAGAATGTTGGAAATGTAACCTTCCACAAGAAGGATGATGATATTTTAAGATTTTTCAAGATCAAAGGCTGGTCAACAGATGGTTAACTTTGGTCAAAATATGCAAAAGATTTCTATCATATATTTAAAGAGTACTACTCAAGAGTGATATATCATATGCTAAGTTTGGAGAAGATTTGAGGGTTCAAAAGTCAAATCCTAGTTTCAGGTCAAAATATGCCTTTTGAGAAGTTTTGAATGAAGGACCAATATGAAACACTTGAAAAGCATATAATCCTATGGTTATGATTTGATCCACCCAAAAGCTGAAAATTATTGAAAACATCAAGAAAAAAATAGAAATTTAGTCTATTTGGTTCGTTTTTTCGGAAGCGTTTTTCAAGCTTTTCATTGGAGATTTTTAACTTAGCTTTTGTCGCTTTTCATTGGAGATTTTTAACTTAGCTTTTGAGCAAGCTCTTCGTGGGCCTTCAAGGCTATATATAGTGGAGGTCTTAGACTCTCGTGTATCTTGTATCATAGCTTTTCCAAGAGCTCTTCTTCTTGAAGTTGGAGAAGGCAATTTTGTAAGTATTTTGGCAATATTTTTGTATAATTTCGGAGCTTTATGGGCGTGAAATTCCAACAATTCGTGTGGGCGTCAAATTCCAACAATTCGTATCAGAGTAGGTTTATGAGAGTTTGTAAGAGACTTTACTTGAGCAAATGGACTTGCTTGAGTTATTGTTTTAGAGATATGGCATTATCCTCCTCCATGGTGGTGGTAGATAGGTTTAATGGAGATAATTATCACATGACAATCAAAGTTGCAATATCATCTCATGTTTATTGACTTATGAAATGAAGTTTGAAGACTAGAAGCTCAACAACCTCAGCAAGCTCAAAGTGCTTCCTCATCTTCATCATTGGGTGGAGCAATAGCTACTCAAATAAGAGGGGCTATACAAAGAGGAAGGGTTATCACTTCAACTACATCTCAACGACCAAGTGCAGAAATTTTATCCAAAAATAGAAAAGCTTTGTCAAGCATAGGTATGAGCTTTAGTTATGAATTCATCCATCATCTTTTAGGAGTGTAGAAGAAGCATGAATAAAGCTAGAAGGATTATTTGGCAGAATGATTTGAACAAATTTAAGAGGGACTTAGCTCAATTGGCTGGGATGGGCAATCCTATTTGAGAGGAAATCACAATTGCAGTTCTTCGGAAGAGTCTACCTCTTTCCTATAGTATGATTGTCACTATTCTACAAAACAAGACAAGTCCAAATCTTGATAGTGAAATGGCAGCAATCCAAAACGAGGAGAAAAGGTTAAGGGAAGAAGAAAATCTAAATGGTATGTCATATGCTTCAGAAATGAAGAAATTGAACAAATGCAAGTATTTTGACATAACAAACCACAAAGAGGCAGATTGTTTTATTATTAACCCATGCAAAACATGTGTATCCCAAGCTTGGAGAGGTCGCTTCTGTTGTTGTGGCAGTGGATTATTAATCGGATTAGCGGTTCATTTCCACAACAATATGTGTATACGTAAACATGTATGTGCATGCTGCCAATATCATTATCTCTGTTCCCTTTCCTGTATCGCTTGGTTCATTCCATTCTCCACCTGTATCTTTGTTGTTCATACAGTTGTGCAGTTATGCATTGTCCGGTCACAACTCACCTTCATGAATAATGCCCTCCATTGTGTGTCGTCCTGACTCTTTCTCCTTTACAGATACCTTTTAGAAATTTTTATACAGACACTTTTTTGCTATTTACTTGCTACTGTAGGATATTTATTGGGCATAGCAGGTCAAGGACTTTTATGTTTTTATCTCTTAGAGTTTCATAATTGCTCCAGAATTTTCTAAATTGAAGAGACACAGAAGTATCCTTGTTTTCTTATGCAGTATAATTTCATGTGATTTCAGTTCTTATTTCATCAAGGTTGTGCAAACTTGACATTTCCTTTTGGTGCTTTTGTAGTTGTGGTTTTGGGCTTCTTATGTATGGCTTTGGATCCAAGAGATCTCTTCTAGAAAGTTTTGCATCATCTACACTTATTGATGGTACAGTCATTGTTGTGAATGGCTATCTTCCTGCAATCAACATGAAATCAGTGAGTGCATAATTTTGTTTGGGTGATGTTAGGACCACATGATTCTTATTGAGTATTTGAGGACAGTTTTTCTACCGTTGATTCATTCTTCTCATTGGATGTCTGTATTTCAGGTTGTTTTTACGATTGCTGACTCATTGTGGGAACAAAAGAAGTCAGTACTCAAATCAGCGAAAGCAGCAGGGGAAAGGCCTCTTGTGACTCATAGTATTGATGAACTCATCGCGTTTCTTGATGATGATAATGATGAAAGTCCTTTTGTATATATAATTGTCCACAACATTGATGGTCCTGGTTTGAGGGATCCTGATACTCAACAAGTACTTGCTAATTTGGCTGCAGCAAATAATGTCCGATTTATTGCTTCAATGGACCATGTAAACACTCCTTTACGTAAGTCAGCTTACATTTTCCTTTTTTTCCCCTGAATTTTTGTTAAAGATGAAGTGGAGCCTTTTTTACTCACACGTTATATTTTGAATAATTGATATTGTCTTCCTGTATGGAAAATCATCCTTCAATGGCATATGGCAGGAACTGTTCAAAAGACAATAATCCATTTTCCATGTTGTAAAGGCATATTAGGGGCAGAACTAAAGCTTTGAATCCTTGGGACCTGTCATGATCATGTCATCAACATAGATAATAATCATAATCTGCGTCTGCATTTATAGAGAGGGCAGGAATTGCATCAGAGTTTTTAAAACCAATAGACAATAGGTCAAAATGTATCTTTTCATACCCTTGGTCTTGGTGCTTGCTTCAAACCATAGAATGCTTTGATAAGCCTACATACTAAGTGCTCTTTACTTGGCTCTTCAAAAGCTTATGTTGCAGAATGTAGACATCTTCATGTAGATCACTATTTTCAAACGTTTTCTTAATATCTAATTGATATAATTTCCGATTGAAAAATGAAGCAAGTGAAAGTACTATTCTGACTATGGTAACTCTAGATGTAAAAGCAAATGTTTGATCATAGTCAATTCCTTCTTTTGTGCATAACCTTTAGCTACAAGTTTGGCTTTATACCGGTTGATGGTACCATCTGCATTCCTTTTGATCTTGAAGATCCATTTGACACCAATTGCTTTCTTACCTTTTGGTAACTCACTCCATGTTTGATTCTTATGTATATAATCAATCTCCTCTTGTGTTGCTTTCTTCCAAACAGAACTCTATAATTCATCTTTGACACTAGTTGGTTTCAACTCAAGTTAGTGCAAGAATATTATTGATCTCAGAATGTTTTGCATAATTTATTGGATTTGTATGATCTTTTTGACTTCTCGTTCTTCCTTTTGAATAGATTGAATCTCACTATCGCGTAAAGTTTTTGCATACAATCTTGCAAGTTTTAGATATACTTGTGAAAGCTTTGGTTCATTTGCAACTCTCTCGTTAGGTTCCCTAGATGTTTCTCCAACTTCATAAGTTTGCACATCCAAAGGTAATGAAGAAATAGGGGAAGTGGGAGATGTAGATATTGATGGTATAGGAGCAACAACTTTCTCTTTACCTTTATCAAGTGTAAGCTTTAGGGTTTGAGATGATTGCTCACCCCCCTTGTATGGCTGAATGTAAGCATCCAAATTTGATAGGTTATCCTTCAAGACATCCTTCATGTGCTTCTGCATCATTTGGCAAAGCAAAAGTGGTTAGACTTTCCATCGTACCTTAATCTTTAATTTGCTTGATAACTTTGTAACTCATATGACCAAATCTATTATGCCATAACTTCATATTCTCTTTAGGTGTAGTAGACTTAGCAACATTAACATGACTAATTTTGGACATAATGAACATTCCACTTTTGTTTTCTCCTTGCAAAAGGAATTCCTCCTCATTTGGAGTGAGGATCTGGCATGAATCTTTCTTAAAGTTGAAGTTGTAACCATATGACAAGAGAGTAGAGATGGACATCAAATTCTTCTTCATTTTTGGTACATATAGAACAGTAGAAGTAGTGAAATTTCCTCTTGCTTTGGATTTAGTTTCACTTCTCAACACCTACAACATCTAGATCATGACCATATGCGATCATTATCCTTCTTCTTGTTGTGTTAGTAAGGGAAGAGAATATCTTCTTACAACCTGTCATATGCTTAGTACCATTGGAATCAAATATCCAAGGATTTTATGAGACTGATATAATGCAGCTTGATCAAGGCTATCTCTTCAATAGGGACACATGCATATGATTCTTCATTTGAAGACTTAGGCTTTGAACTTTCTTGAACATTATTTCTTGGCGATCTTTTCTTCTTATTAAAAATCCTCTTTCTGCATTCTCTATGTTATGTCAGGTTTCTTGCAATAGTGGCATACTCCTTTCTTTGAGGTGGATTTAGTGGAAGTTATCTTCTCTTTTTAAGTTGTAGAGGTATTGGAATCGAATGTAGTTGTTGAAGACTTAGTAGTAGAATCCTTGTTTTGTCGACACTTCTTTCGCTTCTTTGTTGTCTCCTTCTTCTTCTTCACTTTAGATGATGATACCATTGCAATGAAATGCATTTTTTTTGGCCTAAAATGAGGCCGTTTCGCTAAAATCGTCTCATTGAGGCATTTTGAAGAAAAATCCGTGAGAATCTTATGGCAAAAGCGATTGTGTGAAAGGTGCCAAGGAAGAGAAGAAGGTAAAAGCTGACCTTTGCATGCACTCACCAAGCTATCCTCTCTTGTTGCCTTTTGTCCCCTCCAATCCTCCTTGCCTTCCTATCCCCTCCTATCACCATGCCAAAAGCAAAGCAAGCTTGTTGGCAATATGTCACAAGACAAGGCAAGTTGGGCTCCAGGGGAAGTGAGAGATGGACTTGTAAGCTATGTGGCTTTAGTGAAGCCCGTGGAGCCAATAGAATAAGGATCATCTTGCAAAGTTTAGTGACATAGGGGTTGCATCTTGCAAAGAGCCAATGCCCGAAGCTATCAAGGAAGAGCTACTGGAATAGGTAGCTAAAAACTCTAAGGTAGAGGGAAATGCACTTTCACAAGCTCAAGCTAGATTACATCCAAGCGGTTCACATGACTCATGTGATCCCCATACTCAATCATCTCTTGCTTGTGAGCCCATAGACAATGATATAGAGCATGAGCCACCAAGAAAAAGTACAAGAGTAGAGCACGATTATCAAGAGCATCCACATGGGTCTCTTGGAGGAGCCTTCATGCATGCTAGCTTGCAAAAACAATGCAAACAAGAAGCAGCACTAGCCATCATGAAAGCTTTTATACAATGTGGGCTATCTTTGAATATTGCACGGACACTGGCATGGAGAAATGCCATTGAAAAGGTATCTTTGTTAGGGTACCGGTGGAAAGGGCCTACCTATGAAGAATTGAGGACATCGGAGCTCAAAAGAACAAAGGATGCATTAGAGAGAGAGCTTGAGCCCATGAAGGAGACAAGGGCGAAGTATTGATGCATAATCATGTGTGACCGATGGATGGACATGAGAAAGAAGAATATGTACAACTTTTTGGTGCATTGTTGCAAAGGAAGCATGTTCCTTTGAGCCATCAATGCATCACTTGTAGGCACTATGGTCGGATGTGAGTTTACACACTACAGTCTATTCTAATTTTTGAAATTTCATGTTATCATTGATTGAGCAATGAGGGTTCATTGAAATTCGATTCATTAAACGTTTCTCATGTGCAATGTGACATTTCCAATGTGCATGTGCAATGTGACGTGTGCAATTTGCATAATACCTATTACATATTACACAATGCATTGTAAATTGTAATTTATGGCATGTGCATATTACATAGTGCATTAAAATTCAATACTTGTAGAATCATGGATGCAATGATAAATCATCAATCATCAATTCATCAAGATTCAAGATAAATTGTCAATTGATTAATGATTTGTTTTGTTTTATATGTAAACAGATTGGTTCATCTATGATCATATCCGCCAAGCTATCATGGACATTGGTGTTGGAAAAGTAGTCCAGGTGACCACATATAATGGAAGTAGTTGAGTGGCTATGGACAGACTTTTGGAACATAGTACGGCCAAATCGCGATTTTTTGCCTATAATAAAAATCGTTTAAACCTTAAAACGATTTAAATCGTTTAGAACGATTTTTATATCATGTTGGACAATTTCTTTTGGCCTTATAGTTCATATTCCTAGGCAGAGAGAGAGAGAGAGAGAGAGAGAGAGAGAGAGAGAGAGAGAGAGAGAGAGAGAGAGAGAGAGAGAGAGAGAGAGAGAGAGAGAGAGAGAGAGAGAGAGAGAGAGAGAGAGAGAGAGAGAGATATTAATGTCTTTTGAAGGCCAAATTTGGCTTATGAGACAAAACCATGTACAATTGTAGTAACCCTTGTGTAAAAATAAAATAAAATGGAAAAGTACTAGCTACACAAAACTGTGTAGGCTAAACATGGAAACAATCATATACCGGATGACGGAGAGGTAGTGGGGATAATGTAGTGGTGCATGGGGAGATGTGGCTCTGACTCTGTAGATAATGGCCATCTAATACATGGGGGCCGATGACTGGAGTGAATATGTATATCCTATCCGATGATGGGAGTGAATATGAATATGTACAGGTAACTGGTGGAGGTGGGTGGAGTATGTGGTACATTGGTGGGGGTTTGAGTGCCTCCTGAAGGAAGGCTACCCAGGTGGTGCACCTATGCTTCATCATCTGATCATGGGCTATCTTGATGTGTGAGATATCCTCGTTGTATAATCATGGTCTCCTGTAGCCAGCTCTATGTGGTCATGGTCTCACTCTCTGTGCCACTGCCTACTGGAGAGTTAGCCCTATATCTCTGGAAGGTGGGATCGTCTCATATAGCCCATTTCGCCGAAAGAACTGAGTAATGGTATGCTCTGTACTCATCTGTGTCTGCTGCGTAGGCTGTAGCAACTGCTCCCGACACTCATACACTGCTCTGAGGAATCGTTCCCACCTCTGTTGATCTCCAATGGTCATGCGGAACTATAGTTACTCCTCTATATGGAACTGTGCTCGTAGATCTGAGTATGCTCGGCATCTGGAGACAAAGTGCTCCTCACTCTCTATCTTTGTATGGCATATTGGGCACCACCTCTCCTCTCTCGGTACTCCCTTGGTCCGACCCCTCTCGATCCCGAGTTGATGTGATGAAACTTGAAGCTTTCCAATGACAGCTCGGAGGTGGTGTGGTATGTCTGCATGTATAGCGGAGTCTCAATAAAGTACTTATCTGAAATGTGTAGAAAATGCTCACGATAATAGAGCATTTTCGGTGGTAGTGTATCCCTGGGGGTAATCCATCTCCTTTGTATATATGTATGCCATATCTCCTTGCGAATGACCCTGTTCCTCTCCTGGTGGGAGAGCGAATAGGTGGGGGCTTGTAAATCGTGCAGCAGTGGTGGTAGTTTGTCTATGTCAAATCCATGATGGGGGAGTCGATCTCGTGTCTGTGTGTACCATGAGGAGGTGCCACCTGCAAGTGCCATATCGCATGACACCTGGAAAGCTCAATAAGTGATGCTCTCTGTGTCCATGCTCTGTATCCTGTGTAATAGGCATACTGTCTCGAACAGTGCCTCTACTAGCATCAGTGGTGCAGCAAGCTCTTCACTGATGTGATGGAACAAAGTTCATATGTGACAAGAACACGAGGGAGAAATATGATTTGCAGTTGAATGTGCACATGTATAACATAGCGGAGCCTTCATGTCTATATGTATCCTCCTCTTTGTCCCCCAACTTCCCATGTTCCATGGCCTTTCACATACTAACGAACCATTTGAAAGCATATAAGGGTTCAAATTTAAATTTACAATGAGATTTCTAGCAGTATGACCTTCAACCACATTGTTCAATTTTATAGAGGGTAACCTAGTTGGCATAGGGCAGGGTATTTTATGAAAAAATAAGAAAATCTCTTTTAGTGGATAAAGACCTTGATTTTTAATTTTGGGTCTCAACGATTTAAACGATTCAAACAATTAAATCTCGATTTAAATCTTGCGATTTAAATCTCTTGGTCACACTATGTTTCTAGAAGAAGAACTCCTCTTGATTGTGTGGACATCGTGTGCTGCCCATTGCATTGATTTACTGTGATAGGATGTAGAGATGGTTTACACCGTTTTGAACACTTGCTCAAAAGTGGTCTCTTTGTTCATAAAGATACCAAAGTTGCTTGCTTTATTTAGGTCTTACAATGATTTTAGCTTGGTGTAGTCTGCCAAGACTAGATTTGCATACATCTGCATAGTCATGGAGAGATTAGCAAGTGTAAGGCAAGCATTGATGCAAACAATTATATCACGTGATTGGAGAGCTTTGGATGGACATACTGGTCCAAAGGCAACGTGTACGAAGGACATGTTTTTGGAGGGATGTGCAAGGATTAATGTAGGCTTTACGGCCCTTATATTCACTCATATGCATAGTAGATAGAGAGGGCTACATGCTTGGATTTGTATATGAGTTCATGGACCTTGTCGAAGCGTCTATTGAGAGATGTCCTTATTTGACATTGGAGAAGTAAATATATTTTATTCTTTAATGTGTATGTCACATGTGTGTGTATGCCACATGTGTATGTGTATCACATTTGTATATGTCACATTTGTGTATGTGGTATAGGAGTTCTTATCTACTTTTGGCAATTGGGTCCTATAGATGCAACATGCTGATGGCTGCTTAAAATCACAGAGCTATTAGGAGTGTTGAGAGCACAATTTCAATGTTGAGTTGAACTAGAAGACCAACGAAGCTCAAAACAAAGATAGTAATTGACTACATATATGGAAGCTCATCAAAAGTTAGATAGTCAATACTTACATAAGCTCTCTTACTCTAGTCTTGCTTTGATACCAAAATTCTAGCTAGGAATACACATACATATGTTGGTGACAAGAGAAATTACACACATATAAGAGAGAAAATACACATGAGATGATTGAAGGTTACATTGCTTTGTTAATGATAAGTAGATACAAATAGATGATATACTCCAACAAAGAGATGATATACATATGAACTCACAACTCGTGTATCACCTATAGAGCTCGTGTGAGGATTAGGGTAATATAGAGACGAAAAGAATTTCAGCGAACATAGAGTGAGACAGGCACCTCCAATTGATGAAGCATACATTCGAACTCCTCCAAGCATTGATGTATCTCTCTCTCCTTCAAGAGTGTAGGGAGCGCATGCCACACTCTTTGATGTAGAGCATAACTTCTTCCTCAATAGGTGTAGGGAAAGAGAACTTACATCAAGGAAACGAGCAATATTCAAGTCTTTATATAGGCATAAATTCGGTGATGGCTTTCAACTTTTCTGATTGTAAAAGATCCTATGGATTGCTTTCTTTGGAGCTTCTTTAATTTTGGCGCTAATTTCATGACATGGCATAACTCAACCACATGGTAATTTTGGTAAGGTGGCATAGAGAGGATCTTTGCAAGTCCCTGAGGATGAAGTGTCAAAAGCTTGTGACTTTGAGTATTCCTATTTTGGCTTGTTTTTAAAATTAAGATTTCAAGAAGAAAATTAGGGTTTGGGTTTTGAGGGTAATTTTAGGTTTTTCACACAAGGTCTTTGGTAACATTTGGAAGCTCTCATGATGTACTACATGAATATTTAGTCATTTTTAAAGTCTTAATTTGACATTTTGATCATATGTTTAATCGACATTGACCTTGCTTGAAAAGTAGAATCTAATCATGAATGTTCATAATATATACAATGATCTAATGTTCCTAATCTAATACATACAATTTGGATTTGTCAATTTGATAATTTCGTTGCAAGTCCCTCCTTAGAGATGTGAATCACCTAGAGTGGTTGCTCTTCATTGGAGGTTAGACCAAAGAGAGTCTCCCTTCCTTGGAGGGTACATCACCATTATCAAGCAATAAAATGTGAGGAGAGAAGGGTTCAAAAAGGATGCTAAGCATAAGGGTATTTATCAAGAGCTTAAGCAAGGGAAATGTTGACAAGCGAGGGATTTAGTACTTAAATGCAAACGGAAGAGTTAACCAAATTTCACATTTTCATGCAAGGGAAAGAGATGATACAAAGGAGGAAGATGATGGAGAGATGACAATCTCATGCAAGAGGAAGAGGTGTGTGTGTGTGTATGTTTTTTTATTTTTTTATTTTTTTGATTTTAAGAAGGAACTTAACTTTAGATGGTGCTTATCGAGTATGCTTCCAAAAAATCATTCTTTGAAAGGAACGATATGCTATCTAACAAAAAGAGAACAATGTTCTAAAACTAGGATTATTTACATTAAATACATAATATACACCAATACTCATTGCCTTAATTTGGATATGTTTGCCAATAGTAGATCCTTGCCCTTGAGAATTCCGAACTTGATTGCTTAGGTCCTTAACTTGACGACATATTGTGGTAGTATTTGCTTCATGTTGTAAGGACCAAACGACTTGGGTAGAAGTTTCTTCTTTCCTTTCTTTTTGAAGGGGTGATAGAGTAGGATTTTGGAACCCTTTTGTGTCTTAGTTTCCCTCAAAGTGAGAGTTGTGGACCTACTTCCCTTCAAGGTGGTATGGTTCATTCGGTTCGTGTGTAAGGTATGCATATGGTTTGAGTTTGGAATAGAACCTTGGGGTTCGGTTCGTTATTGGTTAATATTACATACATACACACACACACACACACACACACGCACACACATATATATATATATATATATATATATATATATATATATATATATATATATATATATATATATATATATGTGTGTGTGTGTATGTGGTGTGTATGTGTGTGTGTGTGTGGTGGGAAATTCTCAATTTATCCCATTAAAGAAGAATTATTTACAAGAATGTGAGGAGGGAGAATGCTCTCCGTTTTCCCAACAAGAGGACTGACGATACAAAGAACAATGAGACAAGTATAACACTCTGCTTCCCAAATGTTTTCTCCCTTGCACTATAGATTGATCATAGACATTTGTATTTCTTCTTAATGATAACGCGTAAGAGCATTAATATATAACCTCAAAGAAGCTTAGCACATCAAGAATAGATACATTGTTCAAGCATGATGCTGTGTTGCATATGAATCCTCCCCTCCCTTTTGAAGGAAGCATGTGGAATCAAATGGTCTTCCTTTGTGTAGAGAAGCAATCTAGCATGATTATGCTTTTTATGCTCTTGAATCACGACCAAGTCTAGTTGATGTCTAATAATCCATCTCCTGAACTTTGTCCACTTTTCATACTGCCCCAAACCTTGAATATTCCATGTTGCCGACTTTCTGACACTACGGAACAATATGGGAATAATCAATGTGAGCGGATGCCAGGGCCAAATCTTGCAACACAATGTCCATTTCCATAATACGATGTTATATAGCCATCAATAGGTGTGGGATCAGCCTCATAATACTCTGTCATATAGTCATACAATCATTAGTACGAAGTGCAAATTAGCCTCATCTGCAGGCGAGATTGAAATAGCCGGATTGCAGGTTACTTTGTTTACCATGGAGCAAAGCTTTCTTATAGCTAAGAGGAGTAAATCCATCATTATGAACGACTCTCTTCCCTGCTTCTTCCCCTCTTTTTCGAGGAGCATCTTTGCTCGTTCCTTCACGCTCTCTTCTTATATGTACATTAAGCTTTATTGCGGTTATAGGGGTTGTAGGATGCATTTGTTTCTCCTCCAATATTTCTTTTCCCTTGTTACTAAGGTCTTGCAATAGCAGTGGCCTAGGAGTTGTCATATTACCAACATGCATAACAGTGTGGATAGTCCTTTGAAGTTTCTTTGCTGAATATTTGCTCTTCAAGAACCAATATTTTACTACTAGGAGAAGCAGGGATAAGATTTACTCCCTCATATTTTAGGGTATGGCAATTTTTCGAATAATGTCCTAAATTACCACAATGAAAACAGGATCCAACCATACTTCCCCACTTTAGATAAATAACAAATCTAGCCATATTAGGCACATTAATACCAAGTATTTTAGGAAATGGCATGGAAGTATCCCACAAAACACAAATTCTATTTTTATCATGCGCAAAAATAGAGGGGTATATAACAACTTGCCCAAGATTTTAGCCACGTGTCTAATACTAGTCCACAAGTTTGATGGAAGATCTACAAGCGCCATGCAAACAGTACATTTATAAAGAGGCTCTTCTTTGATTGCCTTAACCGGCTTCCCAGGAAAAACATGCTGCCCAAAAGGAAAGACTTTGTGGACCACTTCTTTATCCACACTTGCATATATGGCATGAGCCACATCTATCGTTAGGGGTATACCTGTGGTAAGAGAAAGAAGCAAACCTCTCTCGTGAAACATAAGAGCTGATTCCCAAATAAATGAGGGATCCACATCATTCTCAAATCTCCTTGTACATTTCATCAAGGGTTAATGCATCTTCTATCATACATTTGAGTTTGTCCACATCCACATTATTTGCTAAAGGAGTTTGAGGAACCACATCCACATCTTGTGAAGCATTTGATACTGGCATAGTGCCTTCAATATTTGAAAATGATGCTTTAGTGTAAGCCTTCTTTGTATCTGCTAAGTTCAAAATCTAAGATTAATTTTACAAGTACTGTTTAAACACAAGACTGTTGTGGATCCTCAGCAGCTTGCACAATAGTTTTCTGTAACGTTGAAGAAACTTCTATGACCTCAGCAGTCTTCACAGTAACTTTCAGTAACACAGAAGCTTTCTCTCTCTGGAAACTTCAGATGAATCATTAATTTGTAGGAAAGAACCACCACAATTCTGATGTAGGTTTTGAGAGTTGTTGAGCATCAATGTTGTTAGGTCATTAATCAAGGACGTCTATTCCTTAATAAAATTCAGTGATAAGGTTTTGTGATAAGCTGTTTGTGTCCGTTTTCTTCGGAAATCAAGTGATTTGTCTAGAGACTAGAATTCAAGAATCGAAAACCAAGGGTCAAATTTTTGGTGTAAGAAATGAAGTTTTTGAAGCAAACCATAAATCCAACTTTTGTGGAAAGAAACAAACTTTGATGAAGTATGAGTAAAATCATCAGTTACCATGATTTTTTTTAGGGATTATTGAAAACTGGGAATTCCTTGCTCTTGTGGAGCTGCAAGTTTGGATGTGCATGACCAAAATCTATTCAAGTGGATGGGGGGTCTCATTCGTGTTGAGATTTATATGCAAGTTTGTTCATAGAGAGTCTTTGCGAGTGAATCCTAGGTAGTTGTTGGTTGATTTTGTATATCAAAGTGGATTGCATGTTTTGATTCACATATTGAAAGATAGGCCTCCTTTGTTCTAGCTGCTTTCTTGGATAAGTTTGACTAGCCCTCTCAATTGTTGTAATTTGTGAATACTACTTTTCTCAAGTGGATTCAGTATGCTTGTTTCAATTACATATGGACAAGTCTCCATGGTACTTTGTATTTGTCCCCCGTTAATCATACAATACTTTAGCCATTTTGCCGTTTAGAAGGATTGGCAATGTTACATATATGCAAAAGTTATGAGTGATAAAGATGTTAGAAGTTCTATTTCAGCATTACTATTTTTATGTGAATTCTTATTATTGCAATATTTAGAAGGGGCTTGAGGTGATTTGTTCATATTTGTTGTATTTTGTGCTTTTAATTGGTTTAAGTGTAGTCCACACTTAAGTATTTTCTGTGAAATGAATATGCCTAATTTTTGAATTTTCACTGGTGTCAGTATGGGATAAACGGATGGCAAGCACGAAGTTCAATTGGTGCTGGCATAATACTCCAACTTATGTGCCTTATACAGTTGAAGCCATGCATCTGCCTCTAATTTTAGTATCAAGTGGATCTGCAAAGAATGCCCGAAGTGCTTTACTGGTGTTACAGAGCTTGACACCTAATGCACAGAGTGTATTTCGAACTCTAGCTGATTATCAATTGAGTCATTCAGAAGAGCTAGGTAAAGTTTATTGTCTTATTTACCTCTGATGATTTCTGTAACTTGAAACAGGTCTCAGAATCACATTCATTACAGGACTATCAGTTCACAAACTTTATACACTTTGCCGAGAACGGTTCTTGGTAAGTAGTGAGTTGACTCTTCGATCTCACTTGACTGAGTTCAAAGACCATGAGTTAGTTAGATCACGGAGAGGCCCGGATGGCCAAGATTGCCTCTTTATACCTTTACCTTCAGACACCATAACCAGATTGTTGGAGCAGATTGTTGGCTAATGCACTACCGAAATGTCATGATGTAAGTTTCAGCTCTCACACAATGTATTGGCGATTCTCCTGGTCAGCAACATAATGCAGAGCTCATACATAGGATCTGAAGCTGAAGCTGAAGCTCAGAAGGCTAATTTGGAAGGTTTATTCAATGTTAGAATTTTGTTCTAGCAGCTCTTGGTAAAGGAGAACTATTTTAGAACTCTTTTTGAATATGTGAGGGTCATCTGTTTATGGTTCGTGAATGCTTTGGAACCTTATTTATCTATGCCTCGTGATTGGTCTTATTTTATGGTAAAAATGAGTGCAGACTGACAGTGTATAGTAGTTTTTGTTGTTGTTTGCCTTTTAGGTTTGGTTTTATTTTGCTTTCGCTTGTTGAATTTTTTACCTTATGTGATTGCATATATTGTGTTTGTTTGTTTTTCATACCTAGCGATACTAGGTTCAATGTTACTCTTCAAATTTGTGCAAGTTTTATTTAAAAGGAACCAGATTACCGATATATTGTATGCCGAAAGATAATGGCTATACCCGCAGCAAGGAAACCTTAGACTGAGTACAGAAGTGTGTTTCAACTTCCTGTTATAGGATTTACCTTCTTTATGAAAGATATGTTTTCAGTCACCATCAATGGTACCTAACAATGCTTCACTTAAAGCATCAGATAAGCTTGTTAGAAGTGATGTTAGGTACCGAGATGAAAGCATGTCGAAGTGCATGATGAAAAACAAAGCGATAGAGTATAGATGGATTTGGAAGATCAACTTGCGTATTCTAAACAAAGAGGATGAAACTTCTGTAATGCGCACATAATATTGGATTGTGCCTTAGATAATGAGAAGCAAAGTTTTTGGTTTATCGATTTGTGAAGCCTTCTTTTACGATAATGATCTGGAGGGTGTGTAAGGTAAAGATTATGAAAAGATGATGGTGTGGATTAAAATGGAATTGTTAGAATTTGAAGAATTGTTTTCTCCCCTTGAACGCCCAATTATAGCTTTGTGGATACATCAAACCTTTCCCTTTCCTTCCTTTTTATTTGTTTTTTTGGGGGGGGGGGGTTGGTGGGGCGGGGAGGGTTATTGTAAGTTGGCTTTATCCCGGGCCTTTTGTGGTTAACTTATTCACAATCCTCTTTTCATAATATAAGGAAATACATGCTTTTGGGGAAGGTCTTCCTCCTGTGGATAGTGCCTTATGTCTTCGTAATGTTGTCATGCTATCTGATTCTCCTTGCCCTTGTTGCTTCTTTATTTGTTCTCCTCTGCTGTTTGTTCACTCCATTTCGTTTACCTGAAGGCACTTTCGAATACCTATAGATAAAAGCTTCGTTGAAATGACTTGAAAAAAATTCACATCCTTAGTGTCACAAAATATGTCTTGGGTGTGCTAAAATATATTTCGTTGGAGATTATTACAGAGCATTGAAAGATTGTTTAATTCTATTGTACATGGGTACAAAACATCCTCAACCATGGCTTTGAGTTTAAGTGATCTAGTTACATAGCCTTTTCTGAATAAGAAAATTATTGTGAGGTTGTGCGATGAGTTTTTATAATGCATGCATTATGAATGAAACTATAAGAATAAAGAAGTCCTTTACTGCATCCTCTTGTTGATGTGATGATCTATCCAAGAAACTTAAATTTTATGATGTCACCAAATTTGTACGTGTTGCGTCTGACATCACTCCAGAATCAGAGATAGCTTATTATACAAATAAATTGCTTAACAGATTGCCACTTTTGAGACGAGTAACAACGAGAATGAATCAGAAGACATATGGACCATTGCTATTATAATTATTATAACCAATCCTATGATGTGAGTGTGTTTGCAAACTATACTAGCCATTGAAATAAATAGTATCATTCACTTCATGTATGATGCATATGACTTTTGAAGATCCTACCAAATACATGAAAATGATTTTGAGTTGTGTGTTGTGGCTGCACAGTAGTTGGCAATGGCAACAATAATCTCACGCCTTCGTGAGACAGTTGTAGTTGTGTGAGATAGAGTGGTACACCTTTGGGGTGATGTGGAGGGGGATCCTAAGCCCGATATTGAGCTCCTCTCATGTTTCGGATGTGGAGAGGGTGTCTCATGACCCAGGTTTGATGACACAACAAAGCATGTGTTCAGTCTACTTGAATTCGATGTGGGCTATGGTTTGGCTCTCGAATCAAACAGGTGCCTGGTAACAAGAATGCTTGCGCAAACACAAGGTTGAGACCCATCTTTGAACGTAAGTGTGTTTGGTTGAGCAACAGCAATTTAGATTGAGGACCAGTTGATGGCTCATTTGGAGGGTCATTCGAAGGTAAAACTCTGATGCCAGCATGCCAAAATGTAGCCTTTATGGAGAGTGGCTAGATCCAACATTGCTTATCATTTTGGGTCATAGGTCCCATCCTTGTTAAGAGCTTGCCTTCATAGGTACCTAATTTCTTGTGGAGAGATTGGGGAAGCATTCTTATTATCGAACATCTACTTGATGCAAGAGTGGAACTATTGCCAATGAGAAATTCAAGGAAATAGGTTTATCACATATGCTTTGTAGTCAATTGTTGCCTGAAGGTCATGAGACACCCACTCCATGTTTGAGACATGAGAGCAGTTCAATATCGATCTCAAGAGGAGCCCCCTTCATTTTAGTTGTCACCTTGAGGTGGTCACCTACAGAGCATAACATTCATCCCTGCTACGAAGAATGTCGCCTCACAAATTGAACCATTTGTGCATACTTAGGCTCTAATCCTAAGATTTGTGTTAAAGGGAGGAACTAGAAGTGGTTAGAAAGTGAACAAAAGGGAAAGGGGGTGAGCTTGCTACGTGTTCGTGCCCATAGTTGAGGAATGTCCTTAGTATCTAGAGAAATCGTGCTAGTTTATCAAGCAACCTAACGTGATGGATATTATGGAAAGTTGCGTAGATAAAAGGGTGAGACTATTAGGTCTCATAGTAGAGCTTGAATCAAATGGGAGGGACTTAGCGAGAATACATACTAATGTGTGCCAAGGTCGCCTCTATTGAGATAGATCTTGGTTTCTTGCACCTAGAGGAAGGGTAGATCAAGCACAATACTTCAGGCCCTTCATTGTTTGAAGGAAACATGAGGCTCACACCCTTATGAAAGAGGTCGATCCCCTTTCTCACAAGGGACATGCTTGAGAGTGTATCGATTGTAAAGGGGATTGAATGTAGGTGGTGGCTCAAGGAGGCTTGATGGAGGCCAAAAGGTCGGATGGCTTAGAGGAGGTGGAAGGAAGCCCAAGGAGGCTTGGAAATGCCTAAGGGAACCTGACAATTTGAAGAGGTCGAGGAGGCCTAGTCCCTCGTTTTGAGTTGGAGTGGAAAGTGCCCGAGATGTTTTGAGGGTCCAAGGATGGTTGAGGGTGTTGTGACGAGGGTTGCACCACATAGAGGGGTTGTGTGCGAGTTATATTGAATGAGAAACGAGGGCCAAAGTCAAAGGAGTATGCCTCTTGATAGGCAAGCACATTTGTTGATAGATATGAAGATCTTGGTACAAGCTGGTCTAGTGGAGATAAGTTGGGGGGAGCATCTCATGCATTAACAACCATAGATGAGGGTGGGGGTTTTGCATGCCTTGGTTTTCGTTCCATTGGGGGGGGGGGGGGGGGGAAGGGAGGGAAGGGGGATTGATCCAATCACACAAGGTGCTATGCTTGAAGGAAGAAAGCCAAGACCTCAAGGAACCTTGTTGCGATCGTTAGACATTCCTATAGCCAATCATACATGGGAGAGATTCGTGTATGAGTGTAAAATGGAAGCTGGGGAGGGTATTTCCCTCAAACCAAATCCTTGTAACTGAGTAGTTAAGTTTCAAGGTTGCCATGAAGGGAAGGAGCCAACCCCAACGTGCACTCACCTCATTTTGCATGAAGGTGTGGCTCAAGGAGTTCCACGACCATCCCCTCTCACACAATATATTGAAGAATAGGATGATCCATGACCTCCAAATCTAACTAGCCTTGTCAAGTTGTTTGTAGAAGATAATCATCTTTATTTGTGTCCATCGAGCATCGGTTGCTCACTCATCCGACCCATGAGAGAGATTCCTATATGTGTGTAAAATGGAAGGCGGGGAGGATATTTCCCTCAAGCCAATCACACATGGGAGAGATTCTTGTATGTGTGTAAAATGCAAGGTGGGGAGAGTATTGCCCTCAAACCAAAGCCTTGTAATCGAGTAGTTAAGTTTCAAGATTACCATGAAGGGAAGAAGCCAACCACAGCGCCCACTGACCTCATTCTGCATGAAGGTGTTGCTCAGTGAGTTCCACGACCATCCCCTCGCACACAAGATATTGAAGGACAAGAGGACCGGTGACCTCCAACTCTAACTAGCCTTGTCAAACTGTTTGTAGAAGATAAGCCATAGTCGTTTGTGTCCATCGAGCATGGGTTGTGCACTCACCCGACCCATGCTTGCCATCCCATGGTTCACTGTTCGCTTTGTTACACTTGTCATTTTGGTGTGAGCTTCACATGTTGAGAGTTTGCCCTTCGACGAGAGACTCTGATACCAAGTGTCATCCGAGGAGATTGCCAACTCAAAGTTTTATCCCCACGAGTTGGGTCGAGCTTGTAGAGACTTGAAAATTGCTAAAACGGGTCGATATGCCTTCAAAATGCCGACACTTGCAAACTTGCCAAAATGTGTTAGTAAGGTTGCCAATGGGGAAGGACCCCGAATGCAAGAAAAGATTGTAGAAAATGTGATGTATTGGCAAAATAGGCCGAGGCCGATTTACAATGAGAATCAATCACAAAGAACCCAAGCACTAATGGAGAGGTTAGGAAAGCATTCCTGTTATCGGGCATCTACTTGACATGAGAGCCGAAGTGTAGCTGAGATCAAATTCACGGAAAATGACTAAGCACACATGTTTCGTAGTGCCTCATCGCCCCGGGTCATGAGACACCCACTCTATGACCTCGATATGAGAGGAGCTCAAGAACGGGCTCAGGAGGGGCCCCCTTTGTTTTGGCCGTCACCCTAGAGGTGCTCGCTCATCTGCAGAGCACAACATAGGGGGCGAGTCTAGCTGTGGATTTGTGAGATTGGGGTATGGGTACGGGCGAGGCTCAGTAGATGGGCAAACAAGGAAGAAAACTCGATGTGTGAGGGAGATGCTCGACATATTTTAGAACGAAGAAAAACCAATTCTTTGGATGCGGGGTCGTAACTTAGAGTAAAGGAAAATTGCTATCATCGCTCCCGTTGCACACATGCAATTTTTTTTGAAATTGCAGAGTACGTATGCTACCACGCCAAAACGCTTACTAGGACTATGTTAGAACCATTGTCGCAAAGAATGCTTGACGGAGCTTGACGACTAAAAGCCAAACAACAATTTGAGCATGAAACAAATCATGGCGATGAAGACTTTGGTGGGGCCTCAATTATCTTTCATGTCCTTGAATTTGGATGGGGGCAATAGACCATTTGCCAAATTGGACAATGAGGACAACGTCCAAGGCTCAACAGTCATACACTGCTTGGACGTGATCCTTTGAATGTGGGATAAAAGGGAGCCCTTGGATGCGTGTTTTGTTCTTTCAAATTTCAGGCTCATACGAAGAGTATTTTGGAAATTGAATTCTCTTTTTAAAAACAACATATAGGTTTCTCAAAGATCTTTGATATTGAGATTGACTAAACTCAAGTTTATGCCAAAGTTCTGATACCATGCGATGGTGGTGGGCTGGAGTGAATGATTATATCCTCAACTTTAACTTTATGCCAAAGTTTTAATACTACCTGTTGGTAGTGTGCTGGGCTTGGCTGGATGCACAATAATAAGGGCACCATGGTTGAAATTGGCTGTGAAGCGGTTCATAGTTTTTTCAGAGGTAGAAGCATCTACGTTGCACACATATGTCTTTGAATTGTTGTGTTACATAACAGGAATCCAGGGGGTTAATTTATACTCTTTGGAAACCTTTTTATTGCCGATATGAATGGAGCATGTGAAGATAAAGGTGTAAGTGGTGGTTTTAAGATGAATGGATCATGTGAAAACAAAGGTATAAGTGGTGGTTTTAATTGAAAGATAAATGACTAATTGGGCATATATTTCCTAACTGAGATAATGGGAATCTAAGATGCAATATTAATCGTCATGTGAATATGGCCTCTAGGGTCAAACAGATATATTGCATATGGTTTCACACATCAGTTTAGCCAGAGTAGAGGATGCAAAAAAACTTAAAACGGAATGGAGGGAGGGTGTAGTGGTTTGTAAAAGAGATCAATGCATGGGCAATATTATATTAAATTGATCCATCATGCAAGTTGTAATGTGAAGCTTGAAGTTTCGCTTAGGAGTAAAATCCTACTGCGCAATTGAAAAGAAACTACTAGTTGGATACTAGCGAATCCTTGCACAAAGAGGGATACATTTGTAAGGGAATCCGGGTCTCTCTCTAATTGCTGTAGGTAGCAAAAGAATAATACTCCTCCCCAACGAGCTACATAATGCACATATGCCGGGTTCAAGCCCATGATCTCACGGGTATGGGGTGGTATAGTTATCCAGAGCACCGATCACCAACTGCAAAAAATTGTTGTGCTTTATTTTATTAAATTAAAAAAATAAAGAAAATCATAAATGCACAGAAAGAAGACTTTTGAGGCGTGATGGATGGAGGGTTTGAACTCCGCCCTATTTTTTTTATCATGGAGAAATACCTTTATTTCTTTCTACGTAAAACCCTGTCCGTGATCTTCTGCAAAAGTGTAATATTCACAAAGCTAGGTGCTGAGCTCGAACACAAGATGCCATCATTCGAACGATCCCAGACAAAGATAATCTTTTAATAATCTATATTCACACATGAATAATCTCTCTCTCTCTCTCTCTCTCTCTCTCTCTCTCTCTCTCACAGTGGCTTCAGGCCACCACTCACCTACCCGATTTGGGGTTTTCCATACATTCAAAATTGTCAAGGAACCTATGTCTAGTCGGCTCTCTTGTTAGCTTGGGCAACAAAGTGGCCTTGTATAAGGACTAAGGGGGCAGTGGGAGACCTCTTCAAATTGACCTAATGGTGGTCCACCAAGGGTTCTAATGCACATAAGGCTTCTTTCATTGGTGATTCATTTGGGGACTCATTGAAAGACACAACAATGCCTTCTCTCAACAGTCTAATCAAGCTCATGGATGCGGAATTCCCAATCTTTGCTCCATTGTTTTACTGCACATGGTGGCCTTCTTGCTTATTGTCTATCTCAAACTACTTAGTGCTAAAGGTCTTGAGGCAAACCTTGGGCAACCCCTCACCATAAGGGTCATGTGGGACCACCCTTGGGTGATTCCTTTCCCAAATAGGCTTGGGGGGACACCCTTGGGTGGCCCTTGCCTTGGGGGTCAACTTAGGTATAAAGAAGGCATGGAGAAAAATCTCCCTCACAATCTCAAGGAAATTGGAAGGCAACCATAAGCAACGTCTAAAGTAATATGGTAGAAGGCATCAAAGCTTAGGCACATGGGGAATGGCAGAAGGTACCACCTCTTTAATGCACGACAACAACCGAGGCAACCCAATTGAACTCAAATTATGGGCCGAGAAACAATTGGAATCCTCTGCATGGAGACACCATTTGGAGATTTGGGTGTGCCTACTCCCCCCGTCTCCAACTTTGGCCACTACTCCACTGATCTCTTAGTTGGCGCCTACTCTGGCCATTCCCAACTTGTGCGCCTACTCCACCTATCTCAAACTTTGGCCCTACTCCACCCATCTTCAACTTGGGTGCCCACTCCACCCATCCCCGACTTGGGTGCCTACTCCACCCATCTCCAGCACTTGGGCGACTCCACCTCCAAGATGTCTTCATTGGTGATGCTCCATCATCTATCTCTGGGCGACTTCCTATGGAGAAGAAGGTGACTTTATGATGGAGAAAGTGCAAGGTGACTTTTGGAGACCCCATTGAAGCTTAATAAAGAAGGAAATACAAAGGTCGACATCTCTCCTCAATTCAGGTACAGAAAATGCGACCACTAGGTGATAATTTTTTACAAGGAAATAAAAGATGTTTATGGTTCTTATTCATCAACTATTATGCTATGCACCACTTTTTTCTCAAGAAACAAAAGAAACTATGGACTATTTGAAGGTTCTAAATGGGGAAATTATCAGGCTATGGAAATTCTACTCTCTTGGAAGATATTACACGGTGAAGATGAGTAATCTTAAGGTTTAAAGACTCAAGTGACTCAAAAGTGTCATACACCCAAAATAGGATGCCACCTCTACCTCTTTTTAACATGGCCAAAATAGGGTGCCACCTTCACCCACTTTTGGCATGACTATCTTGGGTGACAATGTGATCACTGACATAACATAGGGTTAATCTTTCTAGACTTGTGAGTAAATGGTTAAAGTGTAAATAAATGCGGCGAAAGCCACCCTAAGGCTCTAGCCGTGTCAGAAGTTCTAATTGGAGGACCTAAAAATGGTTGGTGAGTAGTGCCAATTTTTAACCCACTTTTGTCACCAGTCTCCTTGATTTGGTGCGCGTGACAATAAAAGCTTGGAATCGACAAGGCCACTCTTCTTGGCCTATGGGCTCTATATAAGAAGAGGCTTGGCACTCATTTGTGGAATCAATCTTACATCTTATGTCTCTCTATTCTAGTCGGATTGCTTTTTCCCTGCTAGTTGTATTCTTTGCCTCAACTATTCCTTGGCTTCTCTCTGCACTCTGTTGCAACTCTCCCCACTATGTGTTGAGGCCACTCTATGGTGACTATACAGAGTGTTGGATTCTCTGTGGCAGATAGCATGATAGTGTGATTGAGTAGTCTTGAGTAGAAGGAGTATCAAAATTGTGGTCCCATTTGCATCTTATACAGTTCGGCCTACTCCATGATACCCAACTTGGGCACCTATTCCACTCATCTCCAACTTTGGCCACTACTCCACCCGTCTCCAACTTGGGCACCTACTCCACCCATCCCCAACTTGGGTACCTACTCCACCCATCTCCAACTTGTCTGCCTACTCCACCCATGCCCAACTTTGGTGCCTACTCCTCCCACCTCCAACACTTATGCGACACAACACCTCTGGATGTCTTCAAGGGTGAGACCACCTCCAAGATTTCTTCATGGGTGCCCCATCCATCATCTATCTCTAGGCAACTTCCTATGAAGAAGAGGGTGAATTTATGTTGGAGAAAGTGCAAGGCAACTTTTGGAGACTCCCATTGAAGGTGACTAAATAAGGAAGTACAAAGGGTGACATCTCTCCCTAGTTTAGGTATAGCAAAGGTGACCACTAGGTGGTATTTTTTCACGAGGGAATAAAAGATGTATGTGGTTCTTATTCATCAACTATTATGTTTTGCACCACTTTTTATACCGGGTAGCAAAAGCAACTATGGGCTATAGTCTAAGGCATGACTGCACTCTAAAGGCTCTAAATGGGGAAATTATCAAGCTATGAAAATTCTACTCGCTCGGAAGATATTACACTCATTGTAAGGTGAAGATGAATAATGGTAAGGCGTAAAGAGTGGGGTAGCCCAAAAGTGTCATACACCCAAAATAGGGTGTCAACTCCACCTCTTCTTGGCATATCCAAAATAGGGAGCCACATCCACCCACTTTTGGCATGAATACCTTGGGAAAAGTGTGATCACTCTTATTGATGTGGTATGGGTTAAATCTTTCTAGTCTTGTCAGTAAATGGTTAAAGTTTAAATAAATGCAAGGAAAGCCACTGCAAGGATCTAGTGGCATAAGAATATCTAACTATAGGATGTAAAAGTGGTTGGTGACCAGTGCCAAAATTAGCCCACTTCTACCACCAATCACATTCGTTATGGCACACGTGATAGTAAAATCTTGGAATCCGCAAGGCCACTCCTCTTGGCCTCTAGGTTGTATATAAGAAGAGGCTTCGCACTCATTTGTGCAATCAATCTTACACCTTATGTTTCTCTAATCTAGTCAAATTGTTATTTCTCTACTAGTTGTATTCTTTACCTGAGTTATTCCTTTGCTACTCTCTTCACTCTATTGCAATTATGCCCAATCTATGTCAAGGCCACAGTGTGGTGACTATACAGAGTGTTGGCTTCTCTATGGAAGATAACATGACAGTGTGATTCAGTAGTCCTGGTTAGTGTATCTCAGTTGGAGTCTATTTTGTTACATCTCATTTGCAAAGAGTAGTTCATTGTTGATTTTTTGTTTAGTCAAGTTCTAGCCTTTGGAGTGGCTACTAACCCACTTGTAATGCTCATTTGGATTATTTTTGCCTTGCTATAACCATTTGAAGTCTTAAGTAAATTTTTCTTTTCTCATCAATATTGTTATAATTTTTTGCATTACTATGACCACTATTTCAGTGTCAAGTTGTATTCTTGCACATAGACATGTCACAAGGTACACTTTCCTAAGGAAGAATCCCCTTTGAGTAGGAGTACTAGAACTGTGGTCTCAATTGTCTCTTCTATAGAGAGCATCAATTTTCATGTTTTCTCTTTTGTTTAAATTCTCCCAACAAAACACCATATAATTTTTGATATAGAATTTGCAACAACTACATTGTGCTCAATGGTTTGTTAGAACTCAGGCCAACACTTCTCGAAATGACTGCCGATCAAAGATGGGAGGCATGCCTAGACAATTATCCCTCTTATCAAGTCACTACTTTGAAGTCTATCTCTCTAATACAATCACAAAGTTTTTGGTTTGATCTTGAAACATTCTCAATATCACTAAATTTTTTGTGGAACTTCTACGAATTATGGATAACAATAAGTTTATGATAGGATACCTTTATTAGATTATGTCAGAAGCTATACACAAAGTGAAAGACTTTAATTATTTCTCATCAAGGAAAAAATAAATTCTATGATTAGGATAGAAATGATGAACATAGATGCATACTCATTTACATGGAAAATCATATCTATTGGATCCAACATTTCAGCTCATGTTCAAGTGTGAAACAAAGTGTCGGGGGAAATATCTAAACCCCTATGCAATGACCAAGTGTGAATGACCTCCACAGGTACCATTCTTTGACCTCTCCACATTAAAATGACTCTTTCTTAGAGCATATGTAGAAAAAATTAGAGAGCTTTGAAGACTTGTAGTAGACACCACAAGCCTTCCAAAAAAACAAATTTCACTCAAAATGGATGTCGACACTTAGAGAAACAATGGTTACAAGATGAGCTAGTTGAATGCATATAGAAATTAGTTAAACACAGACCGCACTTCACTCCAAAAAGATTTTCTCATAGATGAACTAGAGAATGAATCTCAAACCTGGCTCATCTTTAGAGCACTATAAGTCCTTATATAAAGAGAACTAGTCCTTATGATTCATAGAAAACTAGCTCCAATAGAGCCCACAGTAATGTACATGAATCCCAATCCTAGACCTCAACTAACACAATTTAGGCCTTCAAGACCTAGAAAACCATGTTATAGAGGTCAAGGAGATCATTTTATTCATGAATGTCCACATCCTCCTCAAGGAAAACCTCAATCTATAGCGATTCAAGGTGTTTGTCCTCATTGTGGAAAGGAACATCTCCTTTGAGATTTTCCTAAGAATCTAGCCAATGTTCAAAAAATTACACCAATCAATGTAATTGGGTTAATGGTAGAACCCAATGGAAGTGTGGCTAGAGTTTCTCCCATGCAAGTAGTTACTAGAGCACAAGCTTAAAAGAAGACATAGGACATAGAACATGAAACGAAGTGCGAGGTATTTAGATGAGAGCCCCCATGATAATGATTAGAAACAAAGAATCAAATATCCTAGGAATAGAAAAGTGGTCAAGAACACTAAATTGGAGTGTCATATCACTTTAGAAGAACTATTGAAAGTCAAAGTAGAGCTATGGAAGCTACCAATTGCTAGAATTTTCTAGTTTCAACTCTCAGGTAAATTCAAAAGGGAAAGTACCAAAGATACCCATAGACAAGATAGGAGATTGCATGAAGGAGAAGAAGGAAACACCTATCTCCTTATCGCCTATCAAGGATACACGATGAAGGAAATCCTAGACTCAGGTGTAGTTGTGGCCATTGCTACCACGTCCTTATGAAAATATTGGGGCAAGCTAGCTTAAAGACCCACATAGATGAGGCTGCAAATGACAAATGAGCACATAGAGAAGCCTCTAGGAATTTTTAGAAGAAATCACTCTCACTACTTGTGGCATAGAGTTTGAGCATACTTTTGCCATATGCGAATTTGGAAAGAATCATGTCTATGAAATAATATTGGGTAGACCTTTGCAAATAGTGCAGAATGGTGAAACAAAGTCTTTGTACTTACATAATTTAGGGGTAACTACCAAGGTTAATCTCAAAGACTATACACATCGAGATGTGCAACCTTTGCAATGGAACACTATCCATAAAACAACAGAAGATATGAATCGGTTCACTCCATAGGATCAAATCCTTCATGGATGCATGAAGATACTCACTTATGGATGTGTAAGCTTGTAGTGGAAGAAGAAAAGGGATCAGAAGATAGAGACATAGGAGCCTCAAGAAACCATAGATAACTTCAAGACCCAAGCTATGCACTTACAATCTTTCCAGACAAAGAGTTTGAACCCATGGTTGGGTAGAGATCTTAGTGATAATGGCCATAGTGGTAAATGAAAAACAATGGTTTCCACATTGTGACGAGGATGACTATGACATTTTAGTGTTCATGTGTGAACCTAAAATCAAGGAGTATGAGCCTAGTATAGATGTACTAGAAGAAGAGAACGATGAAGATTTAGAATCCATCATCATGAATACCTTTTGTGATTAAGAAGAAGAGTACCTATACTTGAGAGAGGCTAAGTCTCAAGAATATAAGGAATGTAAGAATGATGTGATGTTAGCAACACAAGTAGACACAAAGAGTAAGAAAACAAAATGTAAAAAGAATCCCCCACACAAGAAGAAGAAGAAGAATCCTTGTTTGAAGTAGTAGAGAACTTCAAACAGTATGACATAGAAGACAGAAAAATAATGGTAAGAATGCCAAGAAGAGAAGCTCTCATGGGATCTGCTTATGACAACAAAGAGCAAGCCAAGAAAGTAGTGGTGATGATAGAAGATGGTGAGGAAAGAAGCATGTATATAGGATATGAGCTAACTAAGGAAGAGGAAGAAGAATTGATAAGTGTACTAAGAGAGTAAAGGGATGTATTTGCTTGGAACTACAAGGACTTGAAAGGAGTGGATCTAGTCATATTTTTGTATATGATCCCCATGACTTTAGAAACGAAGCCAACGAAAGAGAAGCCATACATGTATAATGACACTTATGCAACAAAGATAAAAAAGGAAATTGATAGATCGATAGAGGATGGATTTATCCATGAGATTGAGCATACAAAATGGGTATTCCCCATTATTGTTGTGACCAAGAAGAATGGAAAATTGTGCATTTGTATTAGCTTGGAAAAAGTCAATGCCACCACTATAAGAGATAGCTACCCACTTCCTATCAGGAACATCTACTAGAGCATGTAGTAGGAAAGGAATTTTACAACTTTCTTGATGGATTTTCAAGTTACGATCAAGTAGCCATAGCCCCCGAATATCATAAGATGGATTTTGCCATAGAGTGGGGAATCTTTACATTTTACATGATGCCATTTGGGCTCACAAATGCACCTGTTACCTTGCAAAGGCTCATGTGTCATGTATTTAAAGAGTTCTTCAAAAAGAATTTAGAAGTTTATGTGGATGATTTTTGCACTCATTCCCACATAAGAAAAACCCACATCCCAGAACTCAAGCAAATTTTTGACAAACATAGAAAATACCAAGTATGCTTGAACCTAGAGAAATGTGTTTTCATGGTCAAACAAGGCAAGAACTTAGTTCAGATTGTTTCAAAGAATAGAATATCAATGGATGAAGACAAAGCGAGAGCAATCGCCAAATTACCAAGACCAATACTAGTTAAGGAAGTACAAGCTTTTATGGGTCATTGTGGATACTATTAACCTTTTATCCACATTCAGGAAATCATTGCAAAACCCCTGTACAACTTCTTGATGAAATTTGAGTGGAACGAGGAATGTGAGAAATAATTTTGAGAGTTGAAATGATGTTTGTTCTCAGCCCCTATATTGACAATGCCATATTGGAGTAAGCCAATGTTCATCTGGATGCCAACGATTTCATTATTGGACGCATGCTAGCAAAAATCAACAGGTGAAGGAAACATAGACCTTCCCATAGCCTATGCAAGTAGACAATTGAATGTCATGGAATGGAATCACACAACCACTGAGAGAGAAGGAATAGGCATGGTCTATGCAGTCAAAAAGTTTTGAAATTATTTTCTTGCAAATAATTTCAAATTCTTTAACAGACCATCAAGACTTATTATACTTGGTAAACAAACCTTACAATATTGGAAGGTTGGTAAGATGGTCTTATGAATGGATTACGATTTTGAAGTAGTTCTTAGGAAATGTAAGACCCATCTTTAGGCAGATCACCTTTTATAAATCACTTTAGGAGAATCCCCGAAAGTGTGTTAGATAAACTGCCTAATGCATATTTTTTCAACCTTGAAGCAGTTCCAAATTGGGCAAAGTAGTTGTTGGCTATTCTCACATTTGGACCCAAGAACATGTGATAAGAATGAAAATTGAAGAAATATCCAAGTCAAAAAAGTATCACATACTCATAGGGAGTAGTTACAAGCAATATGATCAAGGAATCCTAACTTTTTGTGTGAAAGAGGAAGAGCATGACAAATGGTTTCAATTAGCACATGTAGGTGCATTAGGGAAAAATAATTCAAAGCATGGAATCCTACAAGCATTGAAGCGATTAGGAGTATATTGGCCAACCATAATGTCTATAGATTGCTCAAGGATTGTCCATCCTATATCAACAAACCCCTAGTTGAATATGCAACTCTATATCAAGTGTCTCTAATACATGAATGGAGCAATCCTCTAGTTGACTTCTTGAGAACAAGGAAACCCCCAAGGACATGACTTTAGCATGGCAAAGGAATCCCAAGGAGGAAGCTCAAGCCTATAATCTCATTGGTAATGGTCTATATAAGCATGGAAGAGAAGGATACTTGAGATTATGCATTCATGAAAGTGATTATTTGAAGATATTAGAAATTGCATAGCAGGGTGTGGCAAGAGGGCACTTTTGACCTAATCATGTGATCACAACCATTTTTTTTAGTTCTTTGGTGGCCTAAACTTCATATGGACACACATACCTATGTGAAGAGGTGTGACACATGCCAAAGAGCTCAATATCCTAACCAAAAAAACGAGGTGCCACTGAGATCCAAGATGAGAGGACATGCATTCTACAACTTGGGTATAGACTTGATAGGTCCAATCAACCCCCCAACTAGAAGCTCCCATATGGAATACATCATTATGACCACATACTATCTTACCAAATGGAAAGCCACAAGGAAGAATGATGCACATAATATGGTGAAGTTCTTGTTTGAGAATGTGGTCATGAGGTATGGATTGCCCATAGAGTTGGTAAGTGATTGAAGAACTCATTTCCTACATGAAGTGATTGAATATTTGTTATATAATGTCATGGTAATTCACAAGAAATCAGCACCATACCATTCGCAAGCAAATGGATAGGTTGAAAGCATGAATAAGATCACGTGTAATGTATTGACTAAGCTTGTAGATAAAAAAACATTTAGATTGGGACAAATAGCTACATCACACTCTTTGGGCACACCGAGTGGCCTATAAAATAGTACTCAATGCAACTCCTTTCATATGGTATTTGGTCAGAATGTTGTGCTTCTTTTAGATTTCTTGATACCCACCCTAAAACTCACATAAGAGCATCAATGGACATGCCACGAGCTATCCTCTAAGGTAATGGACTTAGAGCATTTAGAAGAGACTCAATTGAGAGCAGTAGTAGGCATTTGTGTGGAAAAGAAGAGACACAAGGCTTATTTTGATGCACATGTGAAAGGCTTGAAAGTTCGTGATCTAGTATTGGTGTACACTAAGAAGCAACATGCTCGAGAGAAATGTGGTTATTGACCCATGATTATCAATAGACTTTCGACAAGTAGTACAGTGTAATCACCTTAGAAGGAGACGTAATACCAAATTACATAAATGGATGTAGAGTCAAGATTTGTCAAGAACCCTCAATGGAGGAGATGATTAGACGACTCAATGTGACTAAGAAGCACAAAGAGGAGGAAAAAAGAATCCGAGAAGAAGCTCAGGATAAAGTTCTAGAGCACATTATGAAATTAAGACGACAGGGCATAGGCCTCTTAAGCAATGACGATGTTGAAGGGCTTCATCTTGTGTAGGTCCTTCTCCAATCAGATGCCACTAGATATCACATGTCAATGTGCCAAACAAAGAGGAATACCTTTCATAGCATAGTTGATAGGTGAACATTCACTTAGGTTGAGCTAGGATGGGGCACTACTATCAAGACGATTAGGGCCCTGATTGATTGAGGAGCTACCAAAAGTGCCATTAGGTATTCATGTTATGTAGACATGAACTTATGAATGAATCGAATTGAGGCTTACCTCATAGGATTAGGAGGTGTAGAAACCCCTTGCATGGGTGAGCTGAAAGTTGTTATCCTCATACAAGACATTCCCTTGAGATTAAAATGATTAGTCTGCCATGATGAAGATCTCATCAAACCTTTAATATTGGGCCAATATTAGATATATGATCACATAGTCATCTTGAACCTTAGACAACACCTTCTTCCAGTTTGGGCGAATGAGCAATGTATTACTATAGAATTAGGAACTATTGGGACCAATTACTAGGGATCGATCAAGGCTCTCAAGTCTTCTAATTCTCAAATGGGAGAAAATGGTATCACATCATACATTTCCACACTCCTTGCATGTGTCTGTAGTGCCTCACCCCTAATGGAAAGGTCATGCAATTGTTGGAACTCCCTTCTTTTCAAAAGACAAGTGTTGCATTGACAACTCAACCATGAAGGTGTGCAACTAACCTACAACAAAAACATAAAATGAGAAGATCATACTCCGTCAGGCCATCAAAGTATGGTAGATACTCATCCGTTCCACGCATGAAGTAGAATGATTATGAAAGGATGAGCAATCGATTGCTCTACCACAATCAAAGCCACCATTAGAGAAGTAGAACGTGAACCTAAAGCGATGACCAACAAAGCAAGGAAGAAATGAGCAACAGAGGATTATACAAATTTGGATACCAAAGTGGTTGATGAGGGTAGACCCTAAAAATCTCAAACTCTAGGTGCCTAAGACCTGCTTGATATCCCCAATTTCCCCTCATATAATCTCAATTTCTTGGAAACCTCAGTTGAACCCTATCCATCATACACCTAGAAAGAAAACTCTTGTATATGAAAAATAATGTAAATTTGTGTCTAGAACAACTTGGAAATGGTACCTAAACAATCCCAAGAACAAAGAGGATCACGATCTCATGATAAAGTGTATCATCTAATAACCCGCTCTTGTAATCCCATAAGGGAACCATTCAATGTCAATAAACCTTGTAATAAATCCTAATACACTGAGGCATCACCAAAATCATG
>CM035438.1:83242847-83247847 GCA_020310875.1 Ceratopteris richardii | reverse complement strand
CCAATTCCTTAGCTTGGCGGAAGCTTAGTGCAAGGTGTGCACAAGGGAAGCGGGAAGCAAGTGAAGGATTGGTGCACGAGAGGCTGCTAGAGGGCTTGAGATAATTGGTCTTCAGTAATTGATATTCTCTGAAGTGGTATTTAGTCATTGATTAGACTGTGCGCAGTCCTTGTAATTGCTGAAAGATAATCAATATTCAAGGTTTCCAAGAGTATTCCTTTGCAGAAGTTCTCACTGTATTCCATTTTCATCATCTCCTTTTTCTCCTACAAACCCTCAAACTCCTTCTTGTCCTCGAATCCCCAACAAATTTGGCACGCACGGTGGGATTTCCAAGGAGCTTTGAGCATAGGAGACTATATATTGCCATTGGAGGACAATATTCCAGTGTCGACAACATTACTCCAGTGGGCCAAAAGGTACATACTTTTATCAAGTGTCTCATTTTAAGTGGACTATGAATAGCTCATGACCGCGACCCGGTCACAAACCTTGAGAATCAAGTGCAAGCAGACAAGAAGAAAGACGAACAGAAGATCATCGAGTCCACTTTCATCGACTTCATCGGTAGGAAGCATGGCAGGACAGGTGGACCTAGAAATCTTGCTCTCCAGATTAAACATAAAATTTCCCTCCTTCAGGGGTTTAGCCCAGGAGGACCCAGATGAGCACATTCGACGATTTCTTGCATTATGTAAGACTAGGGGGCTAATGGGTAGGGAAGATGCTTTCTTGATACTCTTCCCCGCCACATTGGAAGGTCTGGCAGACAAGTGGTTTAGCCAGTTTGCTGAAAATCACTTTACCTCTTGGGATTTGATGAAAGAGGCCTTTAAGAATCAATTTCAGCATGGCAACACGGCTGAGATCATTATAGAAGAATTGGAAAACTTAAAGTTGGGTCCAGGAGAGAAGTTCCCCGAATTCGTGACCAGGGCCAAAGCATTAATGGCTAAACTACCGGATCCACCACACAACTTCTTTGTCAAGAAGTGGCTAGCCAAACCCTTACCTGTGGTCACCCAATGCAAAATAAAAGAGTTAGTGCTACCTACTGCCTCTGTTGAGGAATTCATCAATACGGCCACTCGCTTGGAACAGATAAGGCACCAGTATGGTGCAACTTCTTCCCAACCATCATATGGTATAGAACTGGAGGACCCAGTGAGCCAGTTAAGAAGGGAACTAGAAGGCTTGAAAAGGAATAAGCCCTATACAGAGGAGGAGACTACTGTAGCTCAGCTGAGAAGAGAGATTGAAGCCCTCAAGCTCCAAAAGGAAGAGGAAGCCCAAGCAGAGGAACTAGCTCAGCTGAGGCAGGAGTTGCAAGAACTAAAAGGAGGCGGCATTAAGAACGGACTATGGTGCTCCATGTGCAGCAAGCAAGGACACATAGTAAGTGAATGTCCTTTGCTAAATGTGACTTGTCAATTATGCAGGAAAATTGGGCATGAGGCCCATGAATGCCAATCAAGGGGAATGCCGACAACGACATACTGGACACAAGGCGGGCTCTTGCCACCAGCAAATGTAATGGTAGCAGCAACAAACCAAGGTAATAACTATAATCCTAGACCGAGAAATAACCTTGCAAATGGGCCTAGAAGGCCAATTATTTGCTTCAGATGTGGAGAATGTGGGCACTACCAATCTAGGTGCACCCTTCAGGAAAATGCACCTCCTTGCAGGAATTGTCCAGAGGCCAGAGATCACTATACAAACTGTTGTCCTAAGAATCAAGCCTCTACTTCCGGACCCCATCTCCAAATGATTTCTGTATTCAAGGAGGAGATATTACCTAAGGTGAATGAACCCTCACCATCCACTAGAGTGGTACAATTAGAAGAACTCGAATCTTTTGCAGTACAGACAAGAAGCAAGGGAACGGCAAAAGTGGTAGAAAATCAAGAATTGATAATTAAGGAATTGAACAAAGACAGAGTTGCAATTGAAGACAAAGATACTACAGGTACAGACACAAACCACAATGAATGTCTCACAGGCACCAGCGATGCCATTGGGCATGCCTTCAAGAGGGCTCAAGAAGAGTTTGGCAAAGCAAATGAAGCTCACCTTCTTAAAGAGTCAGAGGCTTCAAAACTACTCAAGTCAATTAAGAAGGAGGTTAGTATTTTTGATTTAATAAAGATGGACGGGAAATTCAGGTCAGAATTATTGCAGATAATTGATGAGGCTTCTACGACAAGCTTAGTAGCTAAGACTGCTATCTTACATCAAGGGATAATTAGGGGGGAAGCACCCCTTACAGATTATAAAAGCCCTCGGCTTACAATATCAATCAAGGGCCATGAATTTCAAGGTGTTATTGTAGATGGGGGTTCTGGCATTAATTTGATGCCTGAACATACCATGAAAAGGATTGGACTCCACCCTTCAAGACCTGCAAATTTCACGGTTACTTTGGCAGATCAGAGCAAAGTAAGGCCCTTGGGGGTAATCCCAAAAGTTCCACTTGAAGTACAAGGTAATCTATTTATCCTGGATTTTGTGGTTTTAAGATTGCCCCAGGTTGAAGGAGGATTTCCTCTCTTAATTGGAAGACCTTGGCTAAGGCATGCCAGGGTCATTCATGATTGGGGTAAGGACACCATGTGGGTACAAAAGAAAGGGCAGGAGCTGACACAAATTCATTTAGAAGAAGGCCCAGACAATCAAGGAAACACTAATATGATGCAAATAGTGAGCATTTGCATGGAAACAGAAGCGGAGGATCAACCCCAAATAGATTTTGAGGAAGAAGAGGATATTTTAAGTTGGCTTCATGCCGGCAACTCTTCTTCTTGTTTTGGAATTTTTCTTGATAATCCTGGTACATTTGGAGGCTATGATGAAGACAAAGGAAAGGTCCAGGTTGATGGATTGGGAGAGCCCATCACTGACCACAGAAGGGGCAGGAAGATATCCCTCAAATACAAATTGGAGGAGGATGTGTCAACATCAGATAACGAAGTTTCCAAAGCTAAAAACAAGGTAAAAAATTCTGAGGTTGAATGTTCTTTCCCAATTCAAGAAATCCCTGCAGGATGGATGCAGGACAAGGAGGAAAACATCGAAGTCCAAAACACACCTGCTTATGAAGCAATGCACGAAAAGCTAGTAGAAGAAGACAAGGAAGCAGGTGCACAAGAAGATAATATGGTAACAAGAAATCCGGTCCAAGAAGTACATTTATGCACCCAAAACAATAATCAACCAGTTCTAGTGGCCACTTGGTTGTGGAGCCACCCAAAGCTCCTGGAAAAGGTAAAATCATTCTTGACCCAGTATGCAGATGTTTTTGCCTGGCATTATAAAGACTTAGAAGGAGTGCCTGCATCTTATGGAGAGCACAGAATTCCTCTGGTTGAGGGAGCCAGACCCATCAGAGGAAGGAGTTATAGACTTAATCCAAAGTATGCCGAAGCTGTCTATGTGGAAATCCAAAAGATGGAAGATGCAGGAATCATCATTCCTGTGGAACACTCAGAGTGGCTCTCGCCTATGGTTATAGTACCAAAGAAGAATACTAATAAAATCAGAATTTGTGTGGACTTTAGAGCTCTCAACAAGGTGACCATTCCAGACGGGTTCCCTATGCCTTTTGCAGAACAGGTCATTGAAGAAGTGGCGGGGCATGCACTATATAGTTTTATGGATGGCTTCAGTGGCTATAATCAAATATCAATACACCCAGAGGATCGTGAAAAGACTGCTTTTATCACACCGTGGGGAACGTATGTGTATGTAAAAATGCCATTTGGGCTCAGAAATGCTCCAGCCACATTTAACAGAACGGTCAATCTCATTTTTGGCCCCTTATTGCTGGAATCACTTAGAATCTTCATGGATGATTTCTCTCCATTTTCAGGATCTCACAAGGAAACTCATCTAGATTGTTTGGACCAGCACCTGAGGCAGCTGCAGAATATTTTCCAAAGATGCAGAGAAACTAAGTTAAAGCTCAATCCAAATAAATGTCATTTCCTTGTGACAGAAGGAACCCTTTTAGGACATGTGGTATCCGCTAAAGGTATGGCCCCAGATCCTGACAAAATTCTCTCTATATTAAAGTTACCTAAACCTAAAACTCCTAAAGAGATCCAGAGTTTTTTGGGGCATACCGGTTATCATAGAAGGTTTATAAAAATGTATGCAGAGATAGCTAGACCTCTGACTAGACTCACAGGTAAAGAAGTACCTTTCAAATGGGAAGAAGAGGAGGAAAAAGCATATCAGAAATTAAGGTCACGGTTAGTGTGTGCTTCTATCTTGGTCACCCCGGAGTGGTCAAAAATCTTTCATATACATGTCGATGCCAGTGCATATGCAGTGGGAGCAGTTCTGACTCAACCCAGTGAAGAATTTAAAATGGACAGGCCAATTCAATATGCCAGTAGAATCTTGACCAAGGCTGAAAGGAATTACAGTACTACCGAAAGGGAAGCACTAGCAATGGTCTTTGCAGTTCAAAAATTCCGCCATTACTTATTGGGGGTAAAATTTATTATTATATCAGATCACCAACCTCTCAAGTACTTACTCAACAAACCACATGCTACTGGTAGAATATGGAGGTGGTTACTGTTATTCCAAGAGTTCGATTTATCGGTAATCCATAAGCCAGGAAGAGAGAATGTGATGGAGGATCACTTGTCCAGAATAAATAGGAGGGATCAAACCAGTGGTATCAATGATGATTTCCCTGATGCACACTTGTTTACTATACAAGCTAAAGGATGGTATGATGATATCAAACAGTTCATCAATATTGGATTGTATATGTGTACGTGTATATGTATGTGTACGTGTATATGTATGTGTACGTGTATATGTATGTGTACGTGTATATGTATGTCTATATGTATATGTATGTGTATATGTATATGTATGTGTATATGTATATGTGTATGTATATGTATATGTGTATGTATAGGTATATGTGTATGTATACGTGTATGTGTATGTATACGTATATGTGTATGTATACGTATATGTGTATG
>CM035438.1:83215347-83237847 GCA_020310875.1 Ceratopteris richardii | reverse complement strand
CCTTCTGATGACGTGGTATGAGGTTGGTTGATGGATGGACTTCATTCTTTATTAAAAGAAAAGATTTGTTTGTTTTCTTTGGATGGAGCCAAATCATTGGACCAAATCATTAAGGCAACGGAGTAATTAGAACAAAATCTGAAGGCCGTAAACCCTAACTTGCATCGTTCCCTAGATATTGTAAATATGGTAACCTCCTTTGGCTAAAATTGATCCATATAGCCAATTGTATTGTACGAGATGTAAGAATCCAGGGCATGTAGCAACAATTTGTGCCCTAAACCATATATATTGTGCAATTTGTAATATGATGAATCATAGCATAGATCAATGTAGATACAACATTAGGAATCAACCTGTAGCAGCTAGTCATATGCAATTGGAACCCAAACACAATGTTCAATGGTATTCACCACCCAATGTACATAATGTCCAGTTAAACAATTCAAGCAATTCCCAAAGCATGCCATAAGAAGGTTTTTTAGGAAACAAGGCTTAGAATCGACCCAATTATCAAGGATATGGAAGAGAACGTAGACCTTTCAATCGATACACAAGATAGGAAGTAGGTTATCAAAAGGAAGGTAAAGCTCCCCAGTGTCGATTCTATATGGAACCTGAGCACATTCCTGTGGACTGTCCAGATGCACAAGATTATGATTGAAGGAAGCAAGAAGCATTACTCAAAGCTCCAATGACAAACATGGTTACTCTCACTTTTGAAGATCAAGTAGCTCCAGTAGTTACTAGATCAGGAATGTCTCTGAATCCTAATGACTTTGAGGTAATTTCGGAAGTGACTGCCCATCATCAAATATACAACCAAGTGGCAGGTTGGGCTAAGGAAGCTCCACTAGAATTTCTAGCATCAAGCTCTAGACAAAAGACTCAAAATCTTCATAATAATTAAGTCACAAAAACTAATACTCCTAAACTTGCTTTGCAAAATATGGATACACGTCTTGCAATCAAAAATGGCAAGATTGACCCCAATAATGTGGACCTTGGCAACATAATAGAAAACCCTTGGCAGATATTTTGTAAATCTACAATTCAATTACCATTTGAAGATCTATTGGAATTAGTTCCTACGTTTCCGAACATTTTATTGAAAGAAGTGCAGAAGTGCTATACTGTAGAAAATAGGGAAGATCAAGCTCAGGTGAATATAGTGGAAATAGCTCAAGATGAATTGGTCAATTATGGTGTACCACTTATTTCATTATGGTATAAAAATACCTGAATTTCTAGATTATTGATTGATGGAAAATCTAGAGTTAATATTCCTACTCTGCCTATTTGTAGACAACCAGGTTGGATCGATATACAACCAACATCTTTTTATATTCTTAAAGTGGATTTGTCACAAGTTTAGCTTGGTCTTATTAAGGACATAGCTATTAAAATTCAAAACATTCCTTTTAAAGTGACTTGTGTGGTCATTGAACTAATTGGTAAAAGTAATGATTATAATCTTTTGCTTAAATGACCCTAGCTTGAGCACACTAAGGTTCAACAGGACTGGGGTCCCAAGCAATCACTTTTCAGAGAGGACATAAGAAATATTCCATTCCTTTGGAAGATAAGCAGCACTATCTGAAAGCTAGACTATTGTCAATTGTAGAACCACCTCACATGATGGACAGATTAGAGCAGAATGAATAACTGCAATTTTTGGAAGCAAACCATGATTTGTGGTTGATTGGATTAGTTGATATTGTTGAGGTATTAACTGATTTCCAATAAGACCATGTGGCAGTTGTGATATAACCAAAAGATGTGCTGCAATCGGATGAAGAAAGAGCTTGGTTAACTAAGGAAGGTGTCTTTACTCAAATTATGTATGGATTCAAGAAGATCAATTAGAACATGTAAATATAAGGACAAAAAGCTCACCCCAAAAGATAAAAATTGGTACTCAATTCATAGTCGAATTTCAAAAGGAATTGCTTCAGCTTTTAGCTGAGTTTAAGGATGTTTTTGCTCGGAACTACTCTGATATGCAAGGATTGGATCCCAGATTCTATCATAATAAAATTATGTTAAAACCAGATGTTTCTCCAGCTATTCAATAATGATATCATATGAATCCTAATTTTTCTAAACAGGTTAAAGAAGAATTGGATAGATTGTTGAAGGTAGGATTCATTGTCCCTATTGAATATCCAAAATGGGTGTCTCCAATTGTGATAGTTCCTAATAAAAATAAACAACTATGTTTTTGTGTGGACTATTGTAAGCTAAATGCAGCAACAATCCCGGATCCCTTCCCTCTATCATTTTTAGAAATTATGCTAGATGAAGTAGCGAGCAGGGAAATGTATTCATTTTTTGATGGATTCAGTGAGTATAACTAGGTCTGAATGTTAGAATTGGATATTCCAAAAACTACTTTTTTCACTAATTGGGGAGTGTTTGCATGTATTGTAATGTAGTTTGGATTACACAATGCCCCTAGGACATTCCAGCAATGTATGCAACAGATTTTTTCTCCCTCTTTAACCAATTTTATGCAGTTCTTATTAGATTATTTTTTAGTTCATGGACCTCAAATGGATCACTTACATCATTTAAGAATCTGCTTTGCTAAGTGCAGGGAAGTACACTTGAGCCTCAACCCAATCAAATCAATTTTCGGAGTAAAATTTGGAAAATTGTTGGGTCATGTCATTTCTAGTATGGGAATTGCGGTTGTTCTAGATAAAGTCAAAGTCACTTTGGACGCTCCACCACCATGATCACCTAAAGAAGTTTTATGGTTTATGGGACAAAAGGCCAAATGGTCCCAGTTTAGACCCATTTATTATCCTAGTCAATGTTCAATTCTGAAAGAGCCCAACTATTCAGTCACCACAAGGGAATGTTTAGCCCTCATTTATTCCATCAAGAAATTTTGGCATTATTTGTTGGGTCATTCTTTCACTTTTCATGTTGATCATTATGATCTGTTGTATTTGTTCAACCAACAAAACTTAGCTGGAAGGTTGGCTAGATGGATTTTACTATTAAAGAATACGATTGTAATGTCATTCATCACCCTAGTTCTTCACACATTATTGCAAGTTTTCTATCCCACTTAGATCACAGTGAACCTCCGTACAGGGTTGATGATTCTTTTCTTGATGTCAATCTGTTTTATGTGGAAGATCAGACTGAACCTAAATTGGGAGTCCTTACTTGGTATGAGGAAATGATGTCTTTTCTAGCGTGATGTCCCTCCTTCATATTTATGCTCCATGGTTCGGAAGAAACTAGCATTACAAAGCCACCTATTTTCTATTATTTTGGATCATTTATATTACAAAAAGATTACTGGAATATGACTTCGCTATGTGCAACCATATGAAGTAATTGTTGTTATTATGGAAGCTCATTTCAGAGTTTCTAGGGGTCATCATGGTGTACAGCTTACAGTTCAAAAAATCTTGCAAAGTGGGCTTTGGTGGCCTACTATTCACAAGGATGTTTGCAACTAGATATGATGATGTGATCCTTGTCAAAGAATAGGTGAACTTTGAGATTTTCATCATTGTCCCTTGTAGCCCATTCTTCCTCTGAAACCTTTTCAGAAATGGGGGCTTGGCTTTATTGGTACTATTTGTCCTCCACTCAGTTTTGAAAGAACCTTTATTTTGACATGTACTGGTTATTGTACTGGATGGGTAGAAGCTTGGTACTTATGACATTCAACTGCAGGGAGCATTGCTATAGTTCTTATTACCAAATTATTCCCTCATCTTGGACTTCCATTAGAATTGGTTTTGGATCGGGGTACTCATCTTTTAAATTAGCTCATCAAGACTATCACTAATAATTTCCTATTTCAGCACAAGTTTAGTTCTCTGTATTATCCTCAAGCAAATGGATTGTCGGAAAGCACTAACAAGGTTTTACTCACAATGCTACAGAAGTTTTTTCTCGAGTGTCCAACCAAATGGGAACATTACTTATATTTGGTTATTTGGTCTTATCATACTTTGTACAGGTTTCAATAGGCTTTACACCTTTTAAGCTAGTTTATGGCATGGAAGCAATCGCTTCTATGGATTTTACGGCCCCTAATTTATGGATCGCAATACAAAAATGTTTATTACCGAAAGAATCTTTCATTTTTTGGATGGATACTTTGCAACACTTGGAAGAGCATTGATACAATAGTTTCCTTCTGATGCAAGAAGTCCAATATATACAATGGCATTGGCATGAACATCATTGACAGATTCCTATTTTTTGGAATCTTGCAATTCAAAGATGATGCGACAAGTGGGCAAGTGCCATATTGACTATTCCAACTACACGGATTGTTGTAGTGTGCACAAATCCCTTAGGCCCGCACCCCTAATAATCTTATGACCAATTCTTTTATTTAGCAATGCAACAACCAACTGGAAGTCGTCAGAGATCACTGTGCATTCATCAAATTCAGGATCGGAGACGCTACGTATAGTGATTGACCTAGCCAACATTGCTGCGCAATTGAAGGTTAGTTGAGGTGGTAATATAGCACAGTCAAAGATAACTTCAATAGAGGAGATGGAGCAAATGTTCCGCAAGGCTTGCTTCGGCAAATACAAATATGCCAGACTCTCAAATACTAATCCGTGGAAGTTAGTTGTGTTTGGCAATAGTGGTGCTTTTCATAGCATTATGGTGTGTTGCAGACACTATATTCTTTGATAAAGGATGCTGCTGCAGCCAATGGACAGGTAAAATGGGCTGAGATCATTTTCAAGTGACTCAAGAAGGAAGTGCATCAGTTGTGTTGAGCTATTAAGAAGACTCAACAATGGGATACCAAGCTTGGGGTTCTATTGTGGTTGTTGATTCCTATAGCCCTTTTACCTGTGTTGCGATAGTTCATTGTTGTTAATGAAGCAAACTTTCTTCAAGTGGGTAAATGATAGGGTAAATGACCAACTCTGAACTTAATAGACCCTTTGAATGTAGAGAAGCGAGCTCAGGTTAGTATTGTGCAAGAAGCACTCCAGTGGGCTAAAGCAGAATGACAACAAAGAATGTAGGAGGAAACAGAGGTGGAGCTCTGACAACAACAACAAGAGGTGGTTGTTGCAGTTGCTAAAGCTGAAGGTCGGTAGAAGGTTGCCAAAGAAGAAGCTTCTCAAAGAAAACAACAGCAACAATAGAAGCAGCAAAAATAGCAACAATAACAACAACAACAACCACAGTCAGGCAGTCAAGGTCAACCACAACAACCTACTCATACATCATAGCAACAACCAACAAGAGGACTACACGTAAACCCATAATAGCAATTGGAGAGTTCCACTTTTTTGGACTCTCAGCCATCTACTTCAAGATGGACAAAAGCATCTCAAAGACGAGACAACCCCATTCGATACAATTCCCATCTTTCAACCACAAGTGCCCTAATCCGTGGATGAATCAGATAGGTTGAATTCAATTGCTCCTTGTAGATGGAAAAAGGTCAAAGTGTTCACAATACTATTCGAACTCAAATGGATCAAATGCATGCAGAATTGTTGATATTGAAACAACAAAATGTTGAATTGTAGGATGCATTAGCAGGAAGAGCCAATATCCCTAAAGAAGAAGTTCAGTTATCAAAAAACAAGATCAATGATTTAGAGATCCACATAGAGGAAAGAGATCATCAAGAAGTGACAGAAAAACTTCAGATGGTTCAAGATGATCTCATGTGAGTCAAAGAAGATAAGGATGACTTGCAGAATCAAGCTACTACTCTGCTCACTAAGAGAAATTTCTTTTTTGATTAGGTACTCTCTTTAACATAGAAATTATAGGTTGCCTTGGTGAAGATCAAAGGTATCAAGGATTTGGAAGGTCAAATACAAGAAGCTATGCAAACCATTGTAGAATAGACTCAAATGCTATAGGATAAAGAAGTTCAATTTACTAAGTTTGAAAAAATCTCGAGATAAATTACAGAAGCAAGTTGAAAGTACAAATGTTGCACTAATTTAGAAAGATGCAGAGTTGTAGAAGCTCTAGACCCACACTGAAGAGGTGTAGGTGGAGACAAGAGATTTTTTGGGCAAATTATCTAAAGAATTTACGAAAGCAAAAGCTAATGCTACTACTCGAAAAATTCAACTGACAATCCAAACGAAGATCTTTTTTGGGAGATGATTGATTCCGGAGTATCTAGCCTTAGAGAACTTTTTGATGAATTCCTTTATGACTTAGGTAGAATCCAACATTCACCTTCATATTCGGATGAGCTCTAAATAAGTGGGTTCAAATCCACCATGTGTGCCAGTGTTAGGTTGCTGCCAATATGGCTACCCAAAATCTATGAAATGCTTGATTAACTTTTTTTTTATAGAAATTTATGTCTCTATAACTTCTTAGGAAACTTAACCACCATTCACTGATGTAACGGATGAGAAATAGGTTAAGTGTGTCAATACTAAAAGCTGAATGTGTGCATTCCCATAGAGAGTCGAGTATGAGAGAGTTTGTTAGTAGCTAGAAGAAGATTTTACTATTGCACCAATATCATAATGCATTCTCTACATAATACAGATTCCATTCTTGGATTTATTATTTTGAGCATTACTCAGTGTTACTATTCAATTCATTACTTTGCTCAATGTGGTTAATTATTTATGAGGTATGGTAACATAATAAATAGGGAATAGAAATGCACTAGAGTAAAATCCGATAAGCTCATTCCCCAAACCTACGTTGGACCTATATGGTGAAGTAAAGTAACACAAACTGAGTCTTTTTGCCCACTCAATAAAATCAAGCCCGTGGGTCCTATGAATGGCTTGATGTCTCCGTTGAGTCTCCACATGATCAAGATTTTTACTTTGAATATTAAAACATGAAGTCGTCTTTAACTTGTTCATGTTTGTTGTAGTAGTTATTTGTGGCTTATGTCTCATGGCAATGAATCTGGTTCTATTTGCCTTCACCATATTGAACTTCTCTAGCTTCTTGAAATTCTCAACCATCACAATAGCATCCAAGAAATCAACACATCTAGATCCCTTCACCTGATCGCGGAGTTCCTCACAAAGCCCTTCAATAAATTTGCTCTTTAAAGCATCCACGCTAACCTCCAATGCATATTTGTGAAGACGTAGAAACTTCTCTTTATACTCATCCACAAACAAGCTATGTTTCTCACCCTCCTATTATAAGAAGTTATAGAACTCCATCTTCTTCTCCATATGGTAGTGTGGAGAAGAGCAACATTTCTTTCTCCCAGGATTCCTTCCATAGAACCAGTCTTAAATGTGTCTGCATGTGCATATAGGACTTCCACAATCATTTTGTGATGCCATGCAGGTGCAGGATCCTAACCTTTTCTTGGATCCCAACCTTTGCCTTGGATTCCTCACTAAATTGCTAATGATGTAAGAAATCCTCTAGCTCTTCAATCCATGCCTCCATATCCTCATCGCTCTTCTTCTCACCATCACAATCATTCAATTTTTCCTTCTTGAAGACTTGGTTAAGGGCAAACTCACCAACCTCCATATCTTCATGATTGCATTTTTGTTTTGCTCTAGAAATGCGAGATGTTCTTGCACCTTCATCTGCTTCATCATTTATCCTCACAAACAAATTTGTGTTTCCTTTTGGTTAATTTCCACCACATTCTTTGAGTAACTCTCAAAAAATCTTCTAAATAAGCTCCTCCTTCTCATTAATCTTTTGTGTCAAACCTTCCATAGTTGTCGTGGATCGATTCTGCTCTGATACCACTTTTAGTGCTTCACCAATCACAAAGCTAGAGGCTCTTTCAACATAAATAAAGGGTAGAGTCTCTTGTGATAATTCAAAGAAGAAGCCAAAGAAGAAGAGGTTCATGGAAGTTGTTTCTATTGCAAAAAGAAGGGTCAGACCATTAAAGATTGCAAGAAGAAGCAAGTTCATGAGAGAACCATTACTCTCAAATCCGCATGGAAGAATAGGGAATCGACAAATAAAACATAACTTGAACAATGGGTTGCCATAGAGGAGGCATGTACATCTGGCCAAAATCATGTGGATGAAACATGGGTATAAGGTAGTGGAGCATCTTGCCACATGACCAAAAAGAAGGACTAGTATATTTCCTTAATGCCTCTACAAGAATCCATCAACATTGTGGTTGGAAATGACTCCAATTTTCTAGTTGAAGGAATAGGAACCATCTCTTTTGTTTCTACCACTGGTGTTGAGATAAAACTCTCTGATGTTTTCTATGTTCCTGCACAAAAAAGAAATTTATTATCATTTTTTCCCATAACAGATCATGGACTTGAAGTACATTTCAAAAAGAATGGTGCAAAAATTTTGGATGGAACAAGTAATACTATAGGAATTGAGCACCCTCATTGATGCAAAGGACAAAGACACAAGTAGACTTTGGCATCAACATATGGCCATCTTGGATTTGCCATTCTCAAAGAGATGCAAAGAAAATGAATGATAGCACATTCACCTTCATTTTCAAATGCAAGAACCATATGAAGCTTGCATGATGGGAAAGAAGCAAAGGAAGGCATTTCCAAAACAGAGCACCATCAAGCTTAAGATCCTCTAGAGCTGCTACATGCTAATCTCTATGGTGAAATGTCTACTTTGGGAGGATCTCTCTACTTTTTATGATAGTCCATTATCATAGTAGAAAGATGTGGGTGTATTTTATTTGAGAGAAGGCTGATGCATTTGAAAAAATTAAAATCTAGCACAAGATTGTTGAAAATGGAATAGGTCGGAAACTAAAGAAGTTTTGTATTGATCGAGGTGTAGAATTTTTATAAAAAAAATTCAACAACTACTACAATGTTCTATTTATATATTTAGGTAGTGATGTGTGTGAACACTATAGGACCGCCAGGGCACTTTTTTCCCTCTTTAGGAGGTTTTTTTTTTCCGGCTTGTAATCACGCCTATAGTGCTAAAAGGTTACTAATCTTTGTACATTCTAGTGGTAATACATTCAGTATTGTGTGTTGTGCTCCAAGCTTCTTCTTCTTCCTTGTGTTGTTCGTGTGCTTCCACAGACATCTAACTCCAACAATTGGTATCAGAGTAGGTTGTCGCTTCATCTAGGGCATCAATGACACTTCTCCGATAAAAGTCTTAGAATCGCACGAAATTTGGTGTGCATACTCAGGGTGATTTGGAGATCAAAACAACTTCGCTTTGTGGTACCGAAATTGCGATTTGAGCTCATTTCGACCTCTAGACACACTATCATAGTGCTTGTGAAGGCAATTTTGTCTTTTTATGCCAAAGATATGCACAGGTTTTGGTTCACTAGTATAAGCATCTCAAAGTCTGCTACGATCTAGCAGAACTCATTTGGGTAGTTTTGTTCAAATTTTTCAGATATAGTCATTTTTTCTATGAAGGTATTTTAGTCAGTGGCCATGGTTGAAAGCAGTGATGTATTCCGCATGTTGGCTGTTGAGGATAAGTTGGATGGTACCAATTATCCATTGTGGGTTTATATGATGCATCATGTATTGGCCACAAAAGAACTGTGAAATATTGTGCAGGGTGTTGAAAAACATCATATTACACCTACAAATACAGGTATTGAAGCTGATGTTGACGGCGTCAAAGATGGTGATATTCTATAGATTCCTATTTGTGTTGCAGTTCCTGTTGCACCAACTATAGAGCAAATTCGTTGGGATGGCAAAGATGCTCACGCACATGCATTGATAGTGTTGTCTACCATTATCCCTCACATTCACTCTTGTAGAACAACTAAGGATTGATTCTTGGGATACAATTACCACATTGTACCAGGCTAGGAATGAGGCTCATGTTGCTTACCTCTAAAAACAGTTGGAGAGTGAGTATATGAATGAAGGTGATTCTATGGACAGTTTTCTGACAAAGATCAAGGATTTGAAGGAATAGCTGATTTCTCTTGATGAAGTCCTTCTTGACATTTCACTTGTGTAGATTGTTCTAAATGGTCTTCCTGACTCGTATCAGAGTTTTGCTTCTACTCTTCGTTTGATGATGAAAGGCAATCCAAATGCCTTACCATTTGAAGAGTTAGTTTCTGTTCTGCTACAAGAAGATCAGTCTAGGTAGAACATATCTATTATGCATGTTGCAGATCAGGCTTTCCTGGCTAGTCAGAAGGGCAAAGGTAAATGGAGCTCATCTGCTAGTAAGAAAAAATCTACAAATGTTGCACATTCAAAGAAGGAAGACAAAGATGAGAAGAAATTAGAAAAGCAGAAATTGTTTTGCAAATACTGTAAAGCAAATGATCATGCCGTTAAGAGTTGTCCAAAACTAGCTGCTAAAGAGGCAAAGAAGAAAGAGGCCATAATGGTTGTTGTAGAGGCCTCTACAGCGAAAACAGAGTCTACTAATCTTGTGCAGAATGAAGAATGGGCATTTACTACTATTTGCAAGTTTGACCCATCTTCTCATGAGCAATGTATGTATGTAGTAGACTCAGATGTTTTGTATTTTGATAGTGGGGAAACCAAACATATTAACTCACAGTGCAGTTTTTTCACTTCACTCGAGTCTGCCCCTACAAGGAATATTGTCATATGTGCCAAAAGCTCCTCTTATCCTGTCATGGGAGTTGGTAAGATCATTCTAACTACTGTTGATGGTAGTTCTTTCACTTTGTCAGATACTTTATTTGTGCCAGGGATCAAGAAGAATATGTTATCAGTTTCAGCTTTAGCCAAGATGGGCTTGGTTGTGAAATTTTTTGATGACAGGTGTATAGTTCATGATCTTTCAAATGGTGATGTGATTATTGCTTCTGGCATTTTATGTAGTGGGCTATATAAGCTCATAGACTATGAAAGATATGTGAATGATTCAGCATGTGAAGTACATGATTCTCAGGCTATGTCAGATGCAAAGCTTTGGCATGCATGCTTTGGTCATCTGAATTTTGCTAGTTTGTACACCTACAAAATTTTGAAATAGTATCCTCTTTGCCCAAACTTGAAGCACCCAAAAAACATGTCTGTGAAAGTTGTATTTTGGGCAAAATGTAGCATTCCTCCTTTCCAAAAGATGGTTCAGTTTGAGCTACTCAAAAATTGCAGCTTGTTCACAATGATGTTTGTGGTCCTATGCAGACACCCTCTTTTGGAGATTATATTTACTTATGTGACTTTCATTGATGAATTTTCCAAGCATGCATTTGTATATCCATTGAAAGCAAAGTCCAAAGTTTTTATGTGCTTCAGATAGTTTTCGGTTTTGGCTGAAAATCTATTTGCATGTAAAATGGGCACCCTCTCTTCTGATTGAAGGGGGAATATATGTCTTTTGACGTTAATGCATTTTTTGCTAAACATGAGATAAAACATCAGTGTATAGTGCCATATACACCTCAATAGAATGGAGTTGTTGAACATAGGAACATGTCACTCATGGAGATGGCGAGGTGTATGGTCAAGAGTCAGGCTTTACCACATAGTTTCTGGCTTGAGGTTGTCATGTGTGCAGCATATGTACTTAATAGATGTCCCACTAAAGCACTGCATTCTATCACTCCATATGAGGCTTGGCATGGTCACAAGCCATCTGTTGCTCATCTACGTGTTTTTGGTTGTTTGGCATATGCATTAGTGCCTAAACAACATTGCAGGAAATTGGATGATAAAGCAATAAAATGTATTTCTGTTGGGTACAGTTCTAACAGCAAAAGCTATCGTCTGTATCATCCACAGACTAAACATATTTTGGTTACTCATGATGTTGTTTTTGTGGAAGATGTTATTCAGCCTTTACTTTCATGTACGAAGGAGACATCTGTTAGCTCCAAAGACATGTATGATACTTTGTTGCCTCTTTTTGCAGGTGAAAAATATAGTGCTTATCCTAATGAGGCAACTTCTCAGCCTTTGCAGGTTTCATGTGATGATGCAGATCATTCCATTTCTGATGCAAATTTACATGATGCACTTATTGACGAGAGAGCTGATATTGAGGAGGCCAAAACTATGCCAAAATGGTTGGTGCAAACTTTGTGTGACAACAAATTAGATGCACCTCTGTCATATCGTGCTTGGAAAGGCTCTCATAGTGCCTTTTTTGCATCAGATTGCTACGCTATGGCTGCCTCTAGTCTCTATGATGAGAATGAACCTGTTTTGCTTGATGAAGCACAAAATTTTGAAAATTGGATGGCTGCTATGCAATCTGAATATGATGCTATAATGAAGAATGATACTTGATCTTTATGTGACTTGCCTCCTAGCAAGAAGGCCATTGGCACTAAGTGGGTATACAAGCTGAAGCATAAGCCTAATGGAATAGTTGATAGGTATAAGGCTAGGCTTGTTGCAAATGGTTATGCAAAGGAAAGAGGCATTGATTTTGATGAGACCTTTGCACCTACATGTCGAATGACTACTGTTCGTAGCATCTGTGCACTTGCAGCTCATCATGGTTGGAATGTACATCAGTTGGATATTTAAACAACATTTTTGAATGGTGAGTTGCATGAAGAAGTGTATGTTTTTCAGCCCCATGGCTTTGTGCAAAAAGGGCATGAAAACCATGTGTGCAGGTTAAAGAAGGAATTATATGGTTTAAATCAAGCACCACGTGCTTGGTATGAAAAGATACATGCCTATCTGATTGTACATGGTTTTGAGAATAGTCCAACTGAAAGCACCTTATTTGTTAACCGTGCTAATGATGTGCTTTTGATGATTGTTGTGTATGTTGATTACATGCTTCTCACTGGTCATTATGACAAGCATATTGCTGATTTTAAGGTTGATTTGCATGCCTCATTTGAGTTGTCTGATTTGGGGCATTTGCATCATTATTTAGGCATTCAGTTTATGCAAGTTGATGGTGGAATGGCTTTGTGTCAAATGGAATATATTGACACATTATTGCAGCATTTTGGCCTTGAAGACTGTAAACCTATTGCCACTCCTATGGAGACAGGTTTAGGATTGAGTCTTCATGATGTTGGAGATGCATTTGATGTTGTTCTCTCTCAGCAGGTTGTTGGATGCTTGATTTACTTATGCATTACTCGGCTACATATTCAGTTTGTTGTCTCACAGATAAGCAGGTTTATGCATTGCCAAGGTGTCAAGCATTGCTAGGAGGTTAAGTGCATTTTTCGCTACTTGAGTGGTATCCGGCTACTTGGATTGTTTTATCCCAAGGGGGATCACTACCACCAGATTTGCATGCTTTTTTTGACAGTGATTGGGCTAGTTGCTATGACTTTGTGTGTCCACTAGTGACTTTTGCTTCATGCTTGATAGCTCATGAATATCTTGGTTGAGCAAGAACTATGGCCACTTCCAGTTGTGAAGCTGAGTATACGGTAGCTTTCACAGCGATTGTTGAGTGTGTGTGGCTCAGAGGCCTTATGGCTGATTTGGGTGTTGGTCAATTTTCTGCCACCACCATCTTCAGTGACAGTTAGAGTGCTGTGGCAGTTGTGAGGAACCCTGTGTTCCGTGCTTGCACTAAGCACATTGAGGTGCATTATCATAATGTCAGGGAGAGGTTCTCTGTTGGAGAGATCAACTTGGCATATGTGCCCACATAGGAGAACATTGCAGACCTTTTCACGAAGGCTCTGCCTGGGGAGAAGATTGAAGCTTTCCACAAAGCTTTGGGCTTACTTCCTTTTGTGGATTTATTCCACATAGCTTGGCACTTCCTTATACATGAGTGCCAGCTCCTTGTTCATCGCATCACTCCCAGGGGCGCTTTGTTGATATATTTAGGTAGTGATGTGTGTGAACACTCTAGGACCGTTAGGGGCACTTTTTTTTCCCTCTTTAGGAGGTTTTTCCCCCGACCTGTATTTAGGCCTATAGCCCTAACATGTTACTAATCTTTGTAGATTCTAGTGGTAATACATTCAGTAATGTGTGTTGTGCTCCAAGCTTCTTCTTCTTCCTTGTGCTATTTGTGTGCTTTCGCAAACATCTAACTCCAACATGCTCGTAGAATCAAGAGATAACTTACCAAGGCCCACACACCTCAACAAAATGGTGTTGTTTAGAGACAAAATAACACATTTTTTGAAATGGCCCCTTGCATGCTTAAAGCTCGAGATATGGCTGATTAATTTTGGGTAGAAGCAAGTAATATGACTGTGTACTTTTTTAATAGATGCTACACAAAGGCACTGCTTGGCATTACTCCTCAAGAATCATACTCTAGTAAAAAAACCTTTGATTATGCATTTCAAAATTTTTGGATTTTTTTTAATGCACATATACCGGAATAAAAAACAAATAAGTTAAGATTAAAAAGGAGAAAATGTGTCTTCTTAGGATATAGTGAAGATTCTAAAGCATATACACTTTGGGATCCAGAGGCAAAGAAGATCATTGTCAGCCATGATGTGGTATTTGATGAGCAACCACACCTAGTGGATAGCAAAGGTAAACCCATTATCTCATCAACTCAAGAAATAAATCACATTGTGCCTTCCCTTGGACAGGTCAAGATCGATGAGTAGGATACATCACATAATGACATTCCTCCACCAAAAATCCAACTAGTTGTTGACCACACAACATAAGCCACTACCAAAGTGGGCACAACGGCTCTTTGATGACAATAACCCTCAAGCTGATGTTCAAGAGTCATCTTTAGATGGGTTGTTGCATAGATCAAAGATTATTGAGGAGAAACAAAGAGCTTGCCATCATATTGTCATATGGCTCTTATGGCTCAAATTATGAGATCACTAAAAGTACCCACAATTGTAGATGAAGCACTCAAAGATCCCAAGTGGAGAGTAGTAATGAAGGTTGAATATGAAAGCATACTAATACTTGAGAATTGCCACCAAAGAAAAAGGTAAGTGGAAATGATTGGATTCGGAGAGGGAAATACAAATCATGTGGTACTTTAGAGAAGTACAAAGCTCGGATTGTTGCACAAGGTTTCTCACAAGTTAAAGGATTTGACGACCAAGAGACATTCACACCAATAGCTCAAATGAATACAATTCACATCATACTTGCATTTGCTGCACATAAAAGTTTATCTATATTCAAGATGGACATAAAATCAACATTTCTTAATGGATACCTCCTCCAAGAGCTTGGCACCAACGAATTGATAGTTGTTTTTTTACCAAGGCTTTCAAAGAAGTATTTTTTATGCATATTTGTATGTTATATCTAGCTAGTGATTGTCATCTTGTATGTAGATGATTTGATCATTACAAAAGATCATGCGGATTTCGGCAAGGAAACTCATGCTCGCTTGAGCAATGAGTTTGAGATGACAAATCTCAAGCTACTCCATTATTGCCTTGGCATTGACGTATGGCAAAAGGATGATGGGATTTTCATATCGCAATAGAAATATGCCACAAAAAAGCTTAAAGCTTTTGGGATGATGGATTGTAAAGCCATTAGCACACCTATGGATGTGAATATTAAACTTTCAATAGAAGATGATACACCAGAAGTAGCGCTAAGAAGTACAAAAAGCTTATTGAGGGTCTTATGTTTTTGTGCAACACTATACCAGATATATATTATGTGGTTGGTGTATTGAGAAAACTATCTAACAAATCAAAAGAGATCCATTGGAATGAAGGCATGTGCATTCTAAGGTACATTGTAGGAACCTTGGATTTTGGTATTCTTTATACCATAGGTGATACACTTCAAGGGTATTGTGATTTGGATCGGTCTGGGATTATGATTTTGGAAATCGATTTTTGGATATTGTCTCTCACTTAGTTTGGGTATATTTTGTTGGGTAATTAGGAAAGAGTCAGCCCTTCACTCTTCTCTAGTGAATCAAAGTACAAAGCGGCTTGCTTTGCCTCCTGTAAGGCAATCTAGTTAAAGAGAATTCTTGTAGATCTAGGCTTTCCATCACAAATGGTGACTATAATTGAATGTGATAATCAAAGTTGTATGGCCATTGCAAAGAGCCCAGTATTTCATGCTTGCACCAAGCATACAGAAGTGCAATACCATTAGCTCGTGAGCTAATTGAAGATGAAATTTTGGAGCTATAATATTGTCCAATAGAGGCAAATTATGTTGATATACATCACTAAAGCACTTGGGAAAGAGAACTTCAACAGGCATCTTCAACAGATGGGCATGGGACCTAGACCTACTTGATTTATCATTCATTAACATTGAAGGGGGGGTGTTAGTATATGACCAATGTCTGTCCCTCATGATTGTATGTACTAATGCACATTTTGTAAGGCCTCTATTATGAGGAGAAGCCAAACATGCATTACTCAATTGATGGGAATCCCAAATTACATGTTGGATGAAGGCAAAATAAAATCATGTTGGATATGGCCACTCACATTCTACCACCCATGTATAACCGTCCGCAAAAGGCCACATCTCTCCACTAGTCTATATATACATGACTTCTGCACTACCCTAGATAGCGAATGGAGTCCACATACCTCTACCTTATAACTCTCCATCTAGAGTTGCCTAGATCACTATTTAAGCTCTATCTTGAGAGTGCATGGGTGGACAACACCATCATCTTTGTACTTACTATGAGTAGCAAATTTTTGAAATTCTACTACATCTTTTATCTTCTCTGCTATTGGTCCTATGTTCTCTTGTGTAACAAATTTCTTATAAAGGAACCATGTAAACATCTTTGTGAAGGTTTTATTTTGGCAAACGCAGCATTCCTCCTTCCCAAAAGATGGTTTAGTTCGAGCTTCTCATAAATTGCAACTTGTTCATAGTGATGTATGTGGTTCTATGCAAGCACCTTCATTTGGTAACTACCTTAACTTCATGAAATTTATTGATGACTTCTCCACGCATGCATGGGTGTATTCATTTGACGCAAAGTCCAAAGTGTTTATGTGCTTCAAATAGCTCCTGCTTATGGGCGAAAATCTAACATGTAAATTTGCACCCTCTGTTTTGATTGAGGGGGAGGGAATACATGTCTTCTGAGTTTATGCATTTTTTGCTAAGCATGTGATAAAACACTAGTGTACAATGCCATATGCACATCCACGAAAAGGAGTTTCTAAAAGAAATAACAGGTCTCTCATGTAAAGGGTGAGATGTATGGTCAAAAGTCAGGCTTTACATCATAGCCTCTGGCTTGAGGTTGTTATGTGTGCAACATGTATACTTAAAAGATGTCCCACCATAGCATTGCAATCTATCACTCCATATCATCCGTTTCTCATCTATGTGTCTTTGGTTGTCTAGCATATGCATTAGTGCATGAACAACAACATAAAAAATTGGATGATAAAGCAGTGAAATGTATTTTTGTTGGGTATGGTTCTAAAAGCAAAGGCTATCATCTATATCATCTATATCATCTATATCATCTATATCATCTATATCATCTATATAATCCACATACTAAATGCATTTTGATCATTCATGATGTTTGTTTTTGAGGAAGATGAAATTCAACCATTACTTTCATGTACCAAGGAGACATCAATTAGCTCAAAGGATGTGTATGACACTTTGGTTCCTCTTTATAGGTGGACAGTCAAGTGTTGGTCCAAATGAGACAATTTGTGAGGTAGATTTACATTATGCACTTGTTGATGAGAGGGTTGACATAGAAGAGGCTAAAACTATGCCTAAATGGTTGGTGCAGACTTTGAGAGATAACAAATTCGTTGCACATTTTTCATATTGTACCCATTCAAGCTCTCATAGTCCTTCCTTTGCATCAGATTGTTATGCAATAGTCTTTGTGATGAGAATGAGCATATTTCTTTTGATGAAGCAAAAAATCTAAAAAAATTGGATGGTTGCAATGTCATTAGAATATGAATTTATCATGAAGAATGGTACTTGGTCTTTATGAAATTGGTCTCAATGCAAAAAGGCCATTGGCCCTAAATGGTTATACAAGATAAAACATAAGCTTGATGGAATAGTTGTCATGTATAAAGCTAGGCTTGTTGCAAAAGATTATGCTCAAGAGAGAGGCATTGATTTTGATGAGACCTTTCCTCCCACATTTCAAATGACCATCGTTTGTAGCATTTTTGCACTTGCATCTCATCATGGTTGGAATGTATATCAATTGGACATTAAAAATGCATTTCTGAATGATGATTTACACAAAGAAGTGTATGTATTTCATCCCCTGCTCAAAGGGCATGAAAACAAAGTGTAGAAAATGAAAAAGGCATTATATTGTTTGTAGCAAGCACCACGTGCTTAGTATGAAAAGATACATGCCTATTTGCTAGCACATGGTTTTGAGAACACTCAAATTTGAGGGTACTTTATATGTTAAGTGTGCTTATGATGTACTTCTAATTGTTTTTGTATATGATATCATTATTTCCTCTGCCATTTAATTTTGTGGGCTGTATAAGCTCATAGACTATGCAAAATCTATGAACGATTCAACATGTGCAGTACAGGATTCTCAGACTATCTCAGATGCAAAGCTTTGGCATGCACACTTTCTTCATCTAAATTATGCTAGTTTACTACACCTCCCAAAATCTGAAATGGTGTCCTCTCTAATCAAACTTGAGACACCCTGTAAACATGTTTGTGAAGGCTATATTTTGGGCAAAATGCAACGTTCTTCCTTCCCAAAAACTGGTTCTATTCGAGCTACTTAGAAATTTAAGCTTGTTCATAGTGATGTCTATGGTCCTATGTAGACACCTTTTGGGAACTACCTATACTTCATGAATTTTATTGATGATTTTTCCATGCATGCATTGGTGTATCAATTGAAAGCAAAGTCTGAAGTCTTTATGTGCTTCAAACAGTTTCTGGATTTGGATGAAAATCTATCATCATGCAAAATGGGCACCTCCGTTCTGATTGAGGGGGGGGGGATATATTTCTTCTGATTTTAATGCATTTATGGTTGAACGTGGGATAAAGCATCTGTGTATAGTGCCATATACACATCAACAAAATGGAGGTGCTGAAAAAAAGATCGGGTCTTTCATGGAGATGGAGAGTTGTATGGTCAAAAGTCGGACTTTACCAGATACCTTTTGGCTTGAGGCTATTATTTGTGCATCATATGTACTTAACAAGTGTCCCACCAAAGCACTGTAGTCTATAACATGCAGTGAAATGTATTTTTGTTGGGTACAATTCTAAACGAAAAGGCTATCATCTATATCATCCACAAACTAAACACATTTTGGTTAGTTGTGATGTTGTTTTTGTGGAAGATGCAATTAAGCCATCACTTTCATGTACCACAAAGACTTATGTTAGCTCTAGATATGTGTATGATACTTTGTTGCCTCTTTTTTGCAGGTGCACAGTCAATTGTTGGTCTGAATGAGGCTATTTCTCAGCCTTTACAGGTTTCACGTGATGATGTAGATCATTCCATTTCTGATGCAGATTTACATGATGCACTTGTTGATGAGAGAGCTGAACAAAGGAGGCAAAGACTATGCCTAAATGGCTAGTGTAGACTTTGTGAGATAGCAAATTAGACGCATCTCTATCATATCATACTCGTTTAGGATTTGGTAATGCTTCTTTTGCATCAGGTTTCTATGCTATGGCTGCCTCTAGTCTTTGTGATGAGAATGCGCCTGTTTCTTTTTATGAAGCACAAAATTCAAAAAATTGGTGGCTTCTATGCAATCGGAATATGATTCTATTATGAAGAATGGTACCTGGCCTTTATGTGAATTCCATTGGCACTAAATGGGTGTACAAGCTAAAACATAAGCCTAATGGAGCAATTGATAGGTATAAGGCTAGGCTTGTTGCAAAAGTTTATGCTCAAGACAGAGGCATTGATTTTGATTAGACCTTTGCTCCCACATGCCAAATGACCACCATTCATAGCATTCATGCACTTGCAGCTCATCATGCTTGGGATGTATAATAGTTGGACATTAAAACTGCATTTCTGAATGGTGACTTACATGACATGTATGTATTTCAGCATTGTGGTTTTGTGTAGAAAGGGCATGAAAATAAAGTTTGCAGTTGAAAAATGCATTATAGGGTTTGAATCAAGCACCACATGTGTGGTATGAAAAGATACATGCATATTTGATTGTACATGGTTTTGAGAATAGTCCAACTCAGAGCACCTTATATGTTGAGCATGTAAATAATGTGCTTTTGATCATTATTGTCTATGTATGACATGCTGCTCACTGGTCTTAATGAGAAGCATATTGCTGATTTTAATGTTGATTTTCATAGCTCTTTTGAGATGTCAGATTTGGGACATTTGCATCATTATTTAGGCATTCAATTTATGCAATTTGATGGCAGAACGGCTTTGTGCCAAACAAAATATATTGACACATTTTTACAGCATTTTGGCCTTGAAGATTGCAAAGCTATCGCCACTCATATGGAAACATGTTTACAATTGATTCTTCATGATGTTGGAGATGCATTTGATATCTGTCAGCAAGCTGTTGGATGCTTGATTTTTTTATGCGTAACTCATCTTGATATTCAGTTTGCTATCTCTTAGATGAGTAGGTTTATGCATTGCCCAGGTGTTAAGTGTTGGCAGGCAGTTAAGTGCATCTTTCGCTACTTGAGTGGTACTAGGCTACTTTGATTGTTTTATCCCAAGAGGGGATCATTACTGCTAGATTTACATTCTTTTTTTGACTCATAGTGGGCTAGTTGCTATGACACTCGTGTGTCCGCTAGTGGTTTTTGCTTCATGCTTGGTAGCTCATGTATATCTTGCTTGATCAAGAAGCAGCCTATTGTGACCACTTATAGTTGTGAAGCTAAGTATAGGGCAGCTTTCACAATGACAATTAAGTGTGTGTGGCATAGATGCCTTCTGGCTTACTTGGGTGTTCGTTAGTCTTCTACCACCACCATCTTCACTAACAGTCAGAGCACATTGGCAATGGTGAGGAACCCTGTGTTCCATGATCGCATAAAGCACATTGAGGTGCATATCATTATGTCATGGAGAGGTTCTCTGCTAGGGAAATGAGCTTGGCATATGTGCCCACACAGGAGAACATTGCAGACCCTTTCACAAAGGCTCTGCCTAGTGAGAAGTTTGAAGTTTTTCGCAAAGTTTTGGGCTTACTTCATTTTATGGATTGATCTCTTTCCACATAGCTTGACACTACCTTATACATGAGTGGCTAGCTCCTTGTTCACCACATCACTCTCAAGGGGGATTTGTTGATATATTTTGGTAATGATGTATGTGAACACACTCAGGAATGCCGAGGCACTTTTTTCCCTCTTTAGGAGGTCTTTTTCCCCCACCTTGTATACATGCCCATAACCCTAACATGTCATTTATCTTTGTACTTCACTTGGTAATACTTTCAGTATTGTGTGTCATGCTTCAAGCTTCTTCTTCTTCCTTGTGTTGTTCACGTGCTTTTGCAGACCTCAAGCTCCAACATCAAATCCATACTAAGCTCTATCAACTGAGTTCATAAATATTTTGGAAGTCCTGCATGGATCCGAAGTTATCCCTAGGACATAGGGACAATAATTATCCTAAAGAGATCTGAATGGGTACTTGAAGTGCAACTTGCATGGTCTTTGAAGCCAATTCTTGCTTAGTCTAGGGGACTTTGGTATAATCCACAATAGTGTTATTTAATGAGACTTCGGTACAATCCAAAATAGCATTCAGTGAGAATTTGGTATAGTCTAGGATGGGGTTTGGTGAAGCTTTGGTGTTGTCTAAATCCAAAGTTTTAGGAAATTATTCTTCACAAATCATCAACTTTTTATCAGAGGTTTCTTCGAATTCCAATGAACGACATATAAACCACAAGATTCATCCTACAAACATTTTGCTTCCTTTATTCTAAAGTACTCGTATTCTTGTAATCAAAGTCAAAGTCATTCTTCTATGGGCTGCATACTTTTGTGAGGCTGAGACTAAACCACCATAATGTCCAATCCCAAGTAAGTTAGCTTTACCATGTTAGTAAGAGTGGCTTGGTATTGTCTCCTTTAGATAAAATCTTGAGCATGTTCACAATTGGTGTGAATATATCCTTCTTTTAAATAGAAATTGCGTTGTGGATGTTGGCTATACTATTGTTGTTGATTTGATAGTTCCTCTAAGTATCAAAAGTCCTTATTTCTCTTATTTGGCATTTGCATTGGTGATAGTTTTTGAATCCATTGCATCTATGGTGTTCTTATTTCTCTTATTTAGAACAATTGGGGAAATTTGGCATTTGCATTGGTGATACTTTTTGAATCCATTGCATCTATGGTGTTCTATTAAAGGTTTCCAAAGCATACTATGGAGGGGTATACTAAAAGATAAGGGTAATTTTGGAAGGAACCTTGGGGACACTGAGATATTCCAATTGGAGTCGGTGATGGGAAGGGGGCAATGGGTGAGTAAGGATGGGCATAAAAAATTGTAGTTATATGGTGTGTGGCTTAGGTCCGGGCTTGTGATCTTCCATTGTGGATGCGATTAGTAGTAGCATGGTTGGTAACATAAAAAATAACAAACTACATCTAGTTTAAAGCATAATAATTAGCCATGTGACTACATTCTTGCAATGAATACATTAGACTTATTTCAATGGGTCTACGGTCTCTATTGGGATGCTAGCCAACTAACTTT
>CM035438.1:83205347-83210347 GCA_020310875.1 Ceratopteris richardii | reverse complement strand
CGACGATGTCATTATTGCTTCTAGCATTTTATGTCATGGGTTGTATAAGCTCATAGACTATGAAAAATGTGTGAATGAATTCAACATGTGGAGTACATGATTCTCAGGCTATGTCAGATGCAAAGCTTTGGCATGCACGCTTTGGTCATCTGAATTTTGCTAGTCTGATACGCTTGTAGAAATCTAAAATGGTATCCTCTCTGCCCAAACTTGAGGCACCAGGTAAACATGTTTGTGAAGGCTATATGTTGGGCAAAATGCAGCGTTCCTCATTCCCAAAAGATGGTTCAGTTCAAGCTACTAAAAAATTACAGCTTGTTCATAGCGATGTCTGTGGTCCTATGCATACACCCTCTTTTGGAAATTATCTTTATGTCGTGAGTTTCATTGATTATTTTTCCAGGCATGCATGAGTATATCCATTGAAAGCAAAGTCCGAAGTTTTTATGTGCTTCAAGCATTTTTTTGTTTTGGATATGTCAACATGTAAAATGGGCACCCTCTGTTCTGATCGAGTGGGGGAATATATGTGTTCTGAATTTAATGCATTTCTAGTTGAACATGGGATAAAACATCAGTGTACATTTTCGTTTATACCTCAATAGAATGGAGTTGCTGAACCAAAGAACATGTCACTCATGGAGATCGCGAGGTGTATGGTCAAGAGTCAGGTTTTACCACAAAGTTTTTGGCTTGAGGTTACGTGTGCAACATATGTACTTAACAAGTGTCCCACTACAACATTGCAGTCTATCACTCCATATGAGGCTTGGCATGGTCTCAAGCCATTTGTAGCTCACCTGTGTGTTTTTGATTGTCTGACATATGCATTAATGCCTAGACAACAACACAGGAACTTGGATGATAAAGTAGTGAAATGTATTTTTGTTGGGTACAATTCTAAAAGCAAAGGCTATCATCTGTATCATCCATAGACTAAACGCATTTTGGTTAGCCGTGATGTTGTTTTTGTGGAAGATGGTATTCAACCATTACTTTCATGTACTAAGGAGACATCTGTTAACTCCAAAGACATGTATGATGCTTTGCTTCCTCTTTTTACAAGTGGAGAGTCTAGTCTTGGTCCTAATGAGGCAACTTCTCAGCCTTTACAAGTTTTATGTGATGATGTAGATCATTCCATTTTTTATGTAGATTTACATGATGCACTTGATGAGAGAACTGATATTGAGGAGGCAAAAATTACGCCAAAATGGCTGGTGTAGACTTTGTGTGATAGCAAATTAAATGCATCTATGTCATATCCTACTCATTTAGGCTCTCATAGTGCCTCTTTTGCATCAGATTGCTATGTTATGGCTGCCTCTAGTCTTTGTGATGAGAACTGAGCCTGCTTCGTTTGATGAAGCACAAAATTTTGAGAATCGGATGGCTGCTATGCAATCAAAATATGATGCTATCATGAAAAATGGTATTTAGTCTTTATGTCACTTGCCTCCTGGAAAGAAGGCCATTGGCACTAAGTGGGTATACAAGCTGAAGCATAAGCCTGATGGAACAGTTGACAGGTATAAGGCTAGGCTTGTTGCAAAAGGTTATGTGCAGGAAAGACGCATTGATTTTGATGAGACCTTTGCACCTACATGCCGAATGACTACTCTTCATAGCATCCATGCACTTGCAACTCATCATGGTTGGAATGTACATCAGTTGGACATTAAAATTGCATTTCTAAATAGTGGCTTGCATGAAGAAGTGTATGTTTTTCAACCCCATGGATTTGTGCAGAAAGGGCATGAAAACCAAGTGTACATATTGAAAAAGGCATTATATGTTTTGAAGCAAGCACCACGTGCTTGGTATGAAAAGATACATGCCTATCTGATTGTACATGGTTTTGAGAACAGTCCAACTGAGAGCACCTTATATGTTAAGCGTGCTAATGATGTGCTTCTTATCATTGTTGTGTATGTTGATGACATGCTACTCACTGATCCTCATGAGAAGCATATTGCTGATTTTAAGGCTGATCTCCATGCCTCATTTGAGATGTCTAATTTGGGGCATTTGCATCATTATTTGGGCATTTACTTTATGCAAGTTGATGGAAGAATAGCTTTGTGTCAAACAAAATATATTGAGACATTAATGCAGCATTCTGGCCTTGAAGACTATAAAACCATTGCCACTCCTATGGAGATAGGTTTACGGTTGAGTCTTCATGATGTTGGAGATGCATTTGATGTTGTTTTCTATCAACAGGCTGTTGGATGCTTGATTTACTTATGCTTTACTCGGCCAGATATTCAGTTTGCTATCTCACAGATGAGTAGGTTTATGCATGGCCCAAGTGTCAAGCATTGGGAGATAGTTAAGCACAACTTTCACTACTTGAGTGGTACCCAAATGTTTGGATTGTGTTTATCCCAAGGGGATCACTACTGCCAGATTTACATGCTTTTTTTGACTCTGATTGGGCTTGTTGCTATGACACTCGTGTGTCCACCAATGGTTTTTGCTTCATGCTCGGTAGCTCATGCATATCTTGGTTGAGCAGGAAGAAGCCTACTATGGCCACTTCCAGTTGTGAGGCTAAGTGTAGGACAGCTTTCACAACAACTGTTGAGTGTGTGTGGCTTAGATGCCTTATGGCTGATTTGGGTGTTGGTCAGTCTTTTGCCACCACCATCTTCACTGACAAAAAAAGAGTGCACTAGCAGTTGCGAGGAACCTTGTGTTCCATGCTTGCACTAAGCACATTGAGGTGCACTATCATTATGTCAGGGAGAGGTTCTCTGCTAGAGAGATCAGTTTGGCATATGTGCCCACATAGGAGAAGATTGCAGACCTTTTCACAAAGGCTCTGCCTAGGGAGAAGTTTGAAGCTTTCCGTAAAGCTTTGGGATTACTTCCTTTTGTGGATTGATTCCACATAGCTTGGCGCTTCCTTATACATGAGTGCTAGGTCCTTGTTCACCACATCACTCCTAGGGGGATTTGTTGATATATTTAGATAGTGATGTGTGTTGACACACTAGGACCATCGGTGCACTTCTTTCCCTCTTTAGGAGTTTTTTTCCCCCAGCTTGTATATAAACCTTTTGCCCTAACGAGTTACTTATCTTTGTACATTCTTGTGGTAATACATTCAGTATTGTGTGTCGTGCTCCAAGCTTCTTCTTCTTCCTTTGTGTTGTTTGCATGCTTCCGCAGACCTCAAACTCCCACAATTTCTCTATGAGTTCATACACAGGGACATCAACATCTTCATCCTCAAGAATTTTTCCCCATTGCAACAAAAGGAAGGAAGGCTCATTGAAAGAACTTAGAGAGCAAGGATATAAAAGAAATCTCTCCATTTTTTTACAAAAAAGCACCATAAAAGATGGTTCATATTTCTAATCATAGAGAAATATGTGCATACTTATATTTTTAAAATGGTAGTAAATTTATGAGTCATCAACCCTTCAAATACGAGCATTCTTTTTACAAAAGTTATAAAAAAATATCTATAACTTTGAATGACTATGAATTCCATGCCTCCATTATCCTTGACCCATTAACCAAAATACAAACTAGATTAAATTCCTCTATCCACCAAGCATAATGTGGCTGATGTCACATGTTTGCATATGTAACAAAGTCACTATTATGGGGCAAATAGAATGCATACAATCTGATAATTCCATAAATGATGATAGTTGACTTGATAGAACTATGTATGCCTAGAAAATTCATCTATAAAACTCACAAATTATAGGTAATTACTAAAATACAAGGTTTGCATAACAACATTGCAACAAGCCACACTTTACAATCAACTATCATCTTTGGAAAAGGAGGAACACTTTTGGATCAACCAAAACATAACCATCACATACATATTTAGAAGGCTTCCTAAGTTTAGACAGAGAATAGACTTAGGCATATCAATTAAAAAAAATCAAGATGAACAAAATGTGCATAGCAAAGTTACCTAGTGGCCCATTAGGGTTATGGACATGTATCCACGCCAAAGAAAAACTTCTCTAAGGGACAAAGTGTATGGACATTCCTAAGTGTGTTTAAGCACTATCGAAACATACTAGCACATACTACAATCAACATATAGATGAACTTCTTTAGTTTAGTCTAATTATGCGAGTGGAATGCATGCTCTCACTAAGAATGAATCAATTCATAGGAAAGGAAAACTTTTCGTTGTTAGTCATGTTCCATATTAAAGGATCTAAGCAAAGCAAATGCTTTCCTTGAGCACGTTTATCAAATGGATAGAACCATTCGGTAGAAGTTACCATCTATTTGACTAATTATGCGTTTGTAATAGCACAAGCTACTGGTACATTACTCTAAAATTATGTCACATTGTATTCATATATCTTCGATTCATTGTCTTGCATGTAGAAGCCAAGAGGGAAGTTAGAGCTATGCAATTCTCTTGGGTTTCTATGGTTCCATCTTCTTTGCTTCTCCCATGAAGCTAGGAAATTATTGAGTGCTTCTTAAGGCTTTTATGGACAAGATGAATGTATTTCTTATTCGAGATCATTAGAATGGTGTGTGCCGGTTCTTTGTATACCCAAAAATTTAATGCGACATTGGTGAAATGGTTTAGAAGTTGTTTTCCTACGTAGATCTTACTAATGAGTATTCATTGTCGTTTTCATTTATAATATATATTTTCTATGCGTGACCTCCATCTATTTTCCAATATATGTATTCCTTGAATTGATCTATTCAAGTCTTGAATTGCTGAAAAAATTAAGCATAACAGTAAATGGATTTAACATGGACGGACCCATCACTCTCGATGGTTCATTTTCCTAAATCACATGCATTTTCTTTTGGTATTTGACTACTTTTCTCTCGAGCTTTTGGAGAGAATGGGCAAATGTTTGCAATGAAAATTCAAGTAGTGAAATCCTACTCCAAATTCCTATCTTTATTTTGTGAAGAATGCTTTCCCTCATATATATTTTTTGTTCGTTTCCATTTGGGAGATGTGATTGGAACTTCTATGTCATCTCTTTATAACGTGT
>CM035438.1:83145347-83195347 GCA_020310875.1 Ceratopteris richardii | reverse complement strand
TGAATTGATACATGTAGGTTGCCTACTAGAGCTCTCCATTTACGAAATCACTCTTCAGATCAAGTTGGCCAATGGGCAATCTCCTTGATGTTGCAACTACAAGTAATGTCCTTATTGTGTCCATTTTAGCCATAAAGATAAAACTCATCCCATAGTCTATGGGATGTGTTTGTGTGCACCCTATGGCAACCAATCTAGCTATATGTCTAACAACTGTATAATCTCTTTTTTTGCATTTTCTTTATTTTATAGACACACTTATTTGAGACTACTTGTATTCCTTCTTCTTTTGGTACCAACTCCCATGTTTGGTTGTCCTTTAGAGCTTTGAATTCATTCTACATTGCGTCTTCCATTCTTTGCAAACCTAGTCCCTTCAAAGCTTGTAGATTCTTTTGTGTTTTATAACTTGTGTCATAACTGCATAGTGCCCTGCAAAAAGCTATCATATATGAGTGTCTACATGCCTTTTTTCTTCTTCTTCTATATCTTTGACATGCAATTCATCTTTAGGTGCATACCATGATTTCAAAATCATCAAACACAACATCTTTAGAACCCATAAGCTCCTTTGTGGTAGGGTTGTAGCACTTGCAGCCCTTTGCTCACTTGAATAACTAATAAACATACATCATAAGCTCCTTTGTGGTAGGGTTATAGGAGGAGTAGCCCATTGCTCACTTGAATAACTAGCTTTGTCCTTACCTCTTCTGGAATATGAGTACAACAAACACAACCAAACACTTTCAAGTGTGAGAGATTTAGTTTTCTCCCACTCCAAGCTTTCCTCTAGTGTTGATGAATCCTTGATGTTGGATGCTTGTTCATAGCGTACTTTGCAGTAGAAAAAACTTCTCCTTAAAATTATAAGGGCATAGACATCTCATTTAATATACATCTAGCAGTCCTTGCAATTTTCCTACTTTTCCTCTCCACTACCTCATTTTGTTGGCTATATATGTATTGTTTCTTGATTCCTTCAACCTCTAAAAATTCGTGAAACTCATGGAGAAGTATTTTCCCTCTTGATCTATCCTTAGGATTCTTATGTGTCTTCTTGTCTCCTTTTCAACATGAGCTTTGAATAGCTTGAACATGGAAGATACATCTGATTTTTGTTTGATTCAATAAAACTATACTTTCTTAGAGTGATTATGAGTAAAAGTTACATTATATGTCTTACCTCCAAGTTTTGTTAGGGGAGCACTAGATTGTGTCCTCTGTCTAGACTAAACAAGATTTCGGAATTATACTATCAATTACAAGATCACCCATGTAGCGAATATAATACAAGAATATGAAAATGATACGAGAAGTCCCACAACCCGGGGGACCGATAGGTATAGATACAAGAGATCCCACAACCCGGGACCGATAGGTATAGATACAAGAGATCCCACAACCCGGGACCGTAGGTATGAAGCAAGATATCTGGGTTACAAGAACTCCCTTCAGGCGGATGAACAAGATAAAAGAAATAACTAGACAAGATCTCGTACTACGAGATTACAGAAGGACAAGGAAGGATGTCCAAGATACTAGACTAGACAAGACTAGACCAAAGAAGAACTGGAACTGGAACTTGGAAAGTACGTACTTGGAGATCGCGATTCTTAGAGCTCCCAAGATTGGCATTGTCAAGACAGAGGATGTGTGGCAAAGTCCTCCTTATATAGGTGTTCAAGGGTGGTTATCCAAGGCGGTCATCAATGGCGGTTACGAATTGATGATGTCAGCAATCCGAAAGAGGACCCCCCCCCAATGGTGAAATTTGATATGGTTCCAACATGGACACATGGATAACTAGATGTATTCTCATGGTACTTAGTAGCTGGAGCTTGAAAGTGACTAGATTAATCTTGGCTAAGATGGTGAATGGACCAAATTTCTGATGGTCTAACTTTGCACAATGCCTTGAAGTTTGCAAATTACTTATGAGTAACCACACTTTATCCCCAATGTGACATGATGGATTCTGAACACGATACTTATCCGCATAATACTTATATTGTTCTTGAGCTCTATGAATCTCTTCCTTGAGCGCTTCGTGAATATCCATGAGCTACCGAGCCTTATCTCTGGCAACTGGGTTCTTGACATGATTTGAGAGTTGTATATCCATCCTTGGATATTGTCCACAATTTGCAAAGAAAGGAGTTTGCTTGGTAGATGTATGAACATTGTTGTTATAGGCAAACTTTGCAAAGGGTAAAAGCTCAAACCAATCATTTTGATGATAGTTAATGGTGCAACTGAGATACTATTCTAGGACTTGATTCACCTCTTCTGTTTGTCCATAGTGTGTGGATGATTGGCTATAGACAGTTTAATTTGAACACCAAGGAGCTTGCAAAGATTGTTCCAAAAGTCGGATATGAATGGTGGACCTCAATCAATGACAATATCATCGGGCAATCCATGAAGCCGAAAGACGTATCTGAGAAAAAGTCTAGCATTGGCTGCACCTGTGAATTGCCCTAGTAGTTGGAATGAAGTGTGAAACTACATCAAATGAGTCCATGGACCATGAGTCATGACAATGACTAATCTATGATCAGTCATCACTAACTAGTAACATCAACAATATCATCTGCATCTGAAGCATCTCAATCTGATCCTATGTTAGTAGATGAACTGCCACTAGAAGTAGAATAAAAAACTAGATCATCATTATGAAGCTCTGCAATGTCTTTGTTCGTCCCAACCTCTGGAACATGTCTCCTGGTGGTAGCCCTCGATCTCATCCTCCGAGAAGCTCCACGTGTGGGATGTGCAGGAGCCATCATCTTTAGATGCAACATAGTATATATGTCCAACTCCTGCGAGGGAATAGATAGAATATCTATCATATGATCAATGTCAATGCTATCATCATGGACCTGACGAGGCTGAGGAAAAGTGGATATCTGCTCAAGGAGTCGGAGATTACAATGGCAAAAAACTAATCTGTCCAACTAGGCCATGGTGAGTCGATTCCTCTTCTTTGTGTGGAAGAGGGCCCATGTGCTCCAATTCCTTTCACAAAGACTAGAGCTACAATCCTGTGAAAGTACACGAATAGCGAGACGTCTTTGCAAAGTTCAAACAAAAAGAATCGATTTAATGATTTGTAAATTAATGAAATTATAAATAAATATTAATAAGTCTTTAGTCCATGCCAATGTGGGAGTAGATATACCATATTTTTGCCACCAAGAAACATGCTCTAATTGTGTCTCACGAAGGCGTGTAGTAGGTCCACCAAATGATAAGGAATGCTCATGAAAGAGGAGCAACTCATCCTCTAACTTCCTGATCATGCTCAAATCATCACTCGCCTACTCTGAAAAGAAGTCCGATATATTTCTCATAATAGAACAAATAAAAGTTTCAAAGAATAGATGCATATTTACCTATCAGAAGAGAGAATCGTATTTTTTTGAAAGGATTCACCAATTCTATCCATAAACTCATATAATAATCCAATGGTGCTTCCCTCCATATCAGTGAGTCGTAGAACTGAATAAATCCGTCCGATGGATTTTATGAATATATATGCCTCTGTCCACCATGCATCATCCATCACCGTGCGTGATAAAGAAATACATTTTGGTGTCCCAATGTCATGTAAATCCGACCCCTAGAAACCACTGTATGCGTCAATCCAAGCCGCACACATAAGAGACACTCCAAAACTATATACATATATGCAAATCGCGTCGTAGATGGTGATAACAGCTCGAGGTCACTATGTGCATGGAAAATGCTGCATACTTTTGGCCTCTTCGTCACGAACTTTACCATGGACTTTGCGCACTGAAAGATTCTAGAACCCAATCAAGTTTTGTTATATCTTCCATGAGCAAGTCCAATGAGTGTGATGCACATGGAGTCGATACAATTTTTGGAAACTCTGCCTCAAGTAAATGTCCCATAGAAACACAATTAGAGCCATTAATTGTAATCACTTGCATCACAAATTACAATGTGCATTTAGAAACACATTTAGAGCCATTATAAGTATTAATTTATCAATAATTGCAATGCACATTGCCTACATACATACATGCATACATACATTCATAGATATCAGATACATACATAGTACATAGTACATACATATTACATACATAGATGATAGTACATACATACATACATACATACATACATACATACATACATAATACATAGCACACACACCATGCAAGACATTATGAATAATTACATAATACGAATTTACAATTTACTTGAACCACATTATCTTGGCCTACGTGCATAATGGCCTCTTGTATGTGCTGCCAAATAAATTCACCTGTTACCATTGTGACAGGTGAAGAAGCATCAATGGCTCTCAAGAACATGGTGCCTTTGCATGAAGACACTAATATATTGTAGACATTGCGTCTACGTACATCTGTCCAACCATCACGTAAAATAGTGCGTCCAAATTTCTGCCATGTCTCTTTCAATGGAGTCAATTGACACTCTGTGTTCCTTCTCATTGGCAAGTTCTTTTTTCCTAATCCCATCATATGAAGGACCATTCCATGGACATCCAATACGGCTGATTGCATTAATTGCAGCCTTCTATATAGGAGTGCGCAAGACATGGAAAGGGATGGCACATTGGATAAAAAGCCTTGTGATTTCTCTAGTTGTCTCCAATATTACTTGCTTTTGCATCCCTGCATGTATAGACATTTCTTTTAAAGATCCCTTTGGTGGAAGGGCATCACTACCTGGGAGAGGTGTTCTATGTGCTGCCATGCCAGATGTAGACTCAGAATTTGATCCCATGTATGGTGTGGATCCATCTTTTGTCTCTAAATTCACTCTTTGCCTCTTTGAAGGTCCCTCCTCACATGGTACCTGTGAAGATGATCCTGCTCCCAATGTAGCACTGCTAGATGCTTGAGGCACTCCCAAGCGTTGATGCCTCCAACATTCAAGCTGAGCTTTTACATCTAAGGGAACATCCATACATGGTCCAATGTCTTTATTAGGCACACCTTCAAGATGATCCTTAATTCTTGTGGCTGCCCCCCCTCTTACAATTCCACAATAATTGCATTTCCATCTCTTAGAGCCACCTCCACCGGAATACTCTGATACAATGGTGACATAATTCCATGCTATATCCTTCATCATGATGATTCTGCAAGTCGCAACATTCAAATGCAAATACATGTTAAAACTTAAGTGGCTGAAATAATGTGTTGTAACTTGTATAATAGTTATGATGTGAATCATGATGCATATGGCTGCTGGAAGCTGCATGCATATGGCTGCTGCATGCATATCATATATGGCTGCTCGGCCCTGGCATATGGCTGCTGGAGCCTGGCATACAGTTGGCTGCATGATGCACACTGCATGCATATGGCTGCTGGCATGCATATCACTGATGCACATAATACATTGCATGCATATGTTATGGCTGCCCGGCCCTGGCATGCATATGCATGGTTGCTGCTGGCATGCATATGTAATATGTATTATGGCTGCATGATGCACATTGCAAATTTGCATGCATATGGCTGCTAATAGTTATGATGTCATGCTTCATGCATGATGCACACAATGTCACATGTATGATGTCATGCATGATGCACACAATGCACTTTGCAAGTGCATTGTGTGCATCATGCATAACATCATACATGTGACATTGTGTGCATGCATATGTAATATGTATTATGGCTGCATGATGCACATTGCAAATTTGCATGATTTTTACCATAGTGCATTGTGTGCATCATGCATGACATCATACATGTGACATTGTGTGCATCATGCATGCAGCATGAGTCATGACATCATAACTATTAGCAGCCATATGCATGCAAATTTGCAATGTGCATCATGCAGCCATAATACATATTACATATGCATGCCAGCAGCAGCCAGCCATATGCCATGCCAGGGTGGGGCAGCCATAATACATATGCATGCAATGTATTATGTGCATCGTGCAGCCATATGCCATCATTTGTGCATCATCATTCATGCATGAGTCATGATGATGCATCATGCAATATGCATGCAGCATGCAGCATGCTGCAAAATTATGTATATATGATGCACCATTGCAATTTGCCACAGGTGAGAGCCCACATGGCACATATATAATGTAACACATACATTAATTCTCAAATGTCAATCATGAATTCAGAATTCTTAATGCATGGATGAGCTGAGGTGACTCGTGAGCACTCACTGACGTAGCTGACTCCTGAGTGAGGCAGCAGGAGGAAGCTTGGAGTCAGCTGGAGCACTTGGAGGCTGGAGCAAGCTGCACTTGGAGGCTGAAGCTTGGAGACTGGAACACTTGGAGGTTGGAGCACTTGACGTCGTCCCTCAGCAGCAACAAACGGATCGAATTTGCAAATGAACGCCACAGGATAGCTCTTCGATTTTTTGCCCAACCCCCCCCCCCCCCCCCCCCCCCCCCCCCCACCCACACCCACGAAACGCGTTTCGCTGTTTCATGAAATGGCCGTTACGGTCGTACCGTTTCCGTACGGCCGAAACACCATTTCGTGCAACTATGATACTTATACGATCTTGGTAGATTTGTGATGAAATCCATAGATAATGAAGCCCATGGCCTTTCTCGAATAGGTAAGGTTGCAAGAGGCCATGAGGTTTATGTAACAATAACTTAGATCAATTGCAAATGTCATAGGTTCGGATATTCTTTGACTTCCTTCCACATTTGAGGCCACCAAAAATACCTTGGTATGAGTTCTATTGTTTTATCCACTCCAAAATGTCCCGATGCAAGGTTCTCATGACCTTGTTGAAGTACTTGGATCATGGGCTTTCTTGGAGGGACATACAATAGGTTCTTATAGAATAGTAACCCATCCTTTTCCTGGAACTCATTTACTTCTTGGACTTCTCCTTCTTGAATTTTCTTCTTGACATTAAAAACAATTCATCATGTGGTAGAATCTCATGAATCAAATGAGTCAAGGCTGAATCTTCATGATGGATTGAAGAAATAAGTGCTAACTGGAGATGTTCAGGCTTGAGTAATATACTCTCTTTTTGATCAAAGGCCTCTTCGCTTTTCTTTGGTGCAAGGTAAGATCTTCTTGACAAGGCTTTGAATAACATTCGCGGCATCCTGGATGGTATGTGATGACGAAGTCGAATGTGGATAAAAAGTTACTCCATCGAGATTGCCTTCTATTAAGGATTCGGGTGGTCATAAAACACTCTAAACTTTTATGATCTGTATACATAGTAACTACTTTATGAGGTGTTGCTTCTAGATAGTGATGCAAGTTATTAAATGCATCAGCTATCGCCAGAAGTTCTTTATCATGGATTTCATAATTATTCTTTGGAGGGGAGAATTTCCTTGAATGGTATGCAACTGGATGTAGGTGTCTATCATCTCCATGTTGGGATAGAATGGCCCCTAAGGCAAAGTCTGATGCATCTATCTTTAGGAAGAAAGGCTTGATAGAATTAGGATGAACTAGAGCTGGAGCGGTGGTGAATGCTGATTTCAAGGTTTGGAAGGCTCTTCTTGCTTCTTCGGTCCATGAGAATTTTGCATTTCTTATGAGCGTTGTAAGAGGTGTCACTATCTTGGAGTAATCTTTGATGAATATCCTATAAAAATTGGCAAACCCTACAAAACATTGTACATCTCGAACGCATGAAGGTGGTTGCCAATCAAGGATTGTCTTGAGACAATGTACCCTAAAAACTCCATTTCTATCCGATGGAAGGAGCGCTTCTCCAATTTATCATATAAACCTTTTTCTCTTAACTTCTCTAGAACTATCTTTACATGACTTTCGTGATCCTCTAGATTTTTGGAGAATATCAAGATATCATCGAGGTATATTACCACAAAATCATCTAAATATTCTCGAAAGATATCGTTCATCATATGCTAAAAGACAGTTGGAGCATTTGTAAGACCGAATGATGTAACTACATATTCAAAATGACCGTATCTTGTTCGAAATATTGTCTTCCATTCGTCTCCTTCTCTGACCTTGACAAGATTGTAAGCACCTCGAATGTTAATCTTCGTGAAGAACTTTGCTTTTCCAAGGCGTTCCAAGAGTTTTGATATAAGTGGTAGAGGATATCTATTTTTTATAGTGACTTTATGAAGTCCACGATAGTCTACACACATTTGGAGAGTCCCATCCTTTTTCTTCACAAATAGCATATGGGCTCCTATTGGAGACTTTGAGTGCCTGACAAACCCCTTGGCTGGATTCTCATCAATATTCTTTCGTAATTTTGTAAGCTCCTCTGGGAATAGTTTGTAGATTGGTCCAAAGGGTGGTTGTGCTCCCTCTTGAAGTTCTATAGCGCAATCATAAGGTCTGTGCTCTCGGAGGTTATCTTCATTCTTCTTTTCAAAAACATCTTCAAAACCTTGGTACTGATTGGGTGGCTTCATTGGATCATCTTTCTTGGACTCTTGAGTTGGTACGGCATAGATCATATATGTCGGTTCCTTCCTTCCTGCATGTATGAAGGCTTCGGCTCCTACATATGTCAGGTTCTTCTGGATATCTAGGGGAGTGATTTTATTATTTTCCCAATTAATGTCCGGATTATGTTTCTTTAGCTAGGGCATTCCAATGATAACAATATTTATTGGACTCGATATTACATTGAAACATACGTGGGAATCATGGTCACAAAGGTACTATTAAATGGTGTGGTTTTCATGATAATGTTCTCGGATGCTAGAGGTCATCCATCTACTACTTCAGCTAATATTGGTTTGTTCTTCTGAAGTACTAGAATTCTGTGTTTCTGAACCAATCCTTCATCGATGAAACATGAGGAGGCTCCTGAATCTACTAGGGCTGTAAGGGAAAGGGTCTTCTTAGGCATTCACATGACAAGGGAAGACACATTTCTATGGGTGTTGCTGGAATTATGAGATCTTTTCTTATATCATGGTTTAGTTGAACAGTCTCCTTTACAATTTGACTTCCTTGTTTCCCTATTCTACAAGGGTGGTTGTGACTCTAGAGTTTGTTCTCTTGCAATTCTCGGAGGAGTGCACCTACATGCACCGGATATCCCATCTCGACTTGTGTCTGCTGATGAGTAAGCTCCTTGACTCTTTGATGGAGACTCTGAAGCGATGCCACAATTTGTTCAACTGAGTTCTTCATGATGCTTGGTCTTGGATAGAAGCTAGTCTTTCCAAAATGTCAAGGGAGCACTAGATTGTGGCCTTTGACTAGACTAGATAAGGTTTTGGAATTATACTTTTGATTACAAGATCACCCACGCAGGGAATATAATACAAGAGTATGTAAATGATACAAGAAGTCCCACAACTCGGGATTGATAGGTATAGATAACTAGACTAGAGATATACAAGAGATCCCACAACTCAGAACCATAGTTATGAAGCAAGATATTTGGGTTACAAGAACTCCTTTCAGGGAGATGAACCAGATACAGGAAATAACTCAACAAGATCTCGTACTACGAGATTACAGAAGGACAAGGCATGATGCCCAAGATACTAGAACTAGACAAGACTAGAACAAAGAACAAGACTAGAACTGGAACTTGCAAAGTACTTAATTGGAGATCTTGACTCCTTGAGCTCCCAATACTAGCATTGACAACAATGAGGATGTATGTGGGTAAGACCTCCTTTATAGGTGTTCAAGGGCGTTTATCAAAGGCGGTCATCAATGGCGGTAACGAACTCACGATATCAGCAATCCGAAATAGGACCTCCAAATGTCAGAATCTAGCAAGAAGACAATCGATCTTAGGGTTTTGGCACGTTCCGGATACAATGGAAGCATTAGTCTCTCCAAAGTGTCTTATAACAATATCCTTCAACTTTTGTGCTTTGGCATGACTTATTCTTTTGTACGGTAGGTTTAGGTTGGCAATGTTGCTGATTCCATATGATATAAACATTGCTTTGTCATGTGATTGTGGAATCTCTATTGTAAACATTCTCTTTTCTCCTCTTCCAATGAGTTGGTACCTTCTTTTTGAATCCTCAACAAGGCACCCTCTATGGTTGAACTTCACTTGGTAAACCCTTTGCACCTCAAATCTTTCCTTCTATCCCTAAGCTCATAGTCGAAGTCTTGAAGGGTTTGTACCCATTGGACCCTGCAACCTTTAAGGTTTGTTGATTAGAGAAGCACTCAATGCCCTCTTGATCAAATACTCATAACTTTGGTACCATATAAGTAATGAAATCATTTTTTTTCAAATATATTCTAAAGCATACAAGTCCTCTTATATTTTTAAAGGTAAGAAACATGAGCCTCATTTCTAGCTTGATACAATGTGAAAAAAAAATGAGTGAAGCATCCTTATTTGATTTGTATGAGCAAATATGAGGAAGAATTGCATGCTTGACAAACAAAGCAATCAAGGCATATAGATCTTTTCTATTGCAACAAAGTTGCTGTGCAGAAGTTAAGGTTGTTGGTAGTCGAGTGGTTGAGGTTTTGGTAGTGCATCTAACATAGTTTGACCAAGAGCCACAAGGCTAGAATTAGGAATCACACTAGAACTAGAACTTGCAACATCTTCAATACAATCTACATGAGCTACATTTGGAGTTTTTATAGCTATAATAGGATGTACCTCAACACCATAATATCTTTGCAACCAATAAATGCCCACAATGGGTAGTTGGAATTATTCAACTTATCCTCAACAAGAAACATACTGGATACATCATTGCTCTTAGCCATGGAAAATTTCTTTACCTTGTATGAAAACAAGAACAAAATTACCTTATGGAATTGTATTATACATCTAGCATACTCTGGGGTGCTTGTAGTTTTAAGCAAAAGCCCAAAAACCAAAATTTGGTACAAAAGGATAAAATTGTATGTGCAATGATTAGGATAGTGCATTTAGAGGCCAGAGCAAGCTTGGATCAATTTTTGTCTTTCACACCAAGAACTTCACATTGTTTTGTAGTTAAAATTCACCTTGAAAATGATCAATCCAAGAAGGTAAATGATGTGATGGAAACTCAACTCTCATACATAGGTTAAAGAAATGCATTGTTTGGCTTTCGATTCCTGAAACCGCTCATTTGAATAGTGTTTGCTCTCCGATTTTTCCTCTTGTGTTTCACTTGTGTGCCTTTTACAATCTTTTGAATTCAAAGAAATGGAAAGCTATTGTGAAGGCAATCTCGGGGGTGGGCCATGTCAAATTTGGAAGGGGCCTTCTTATGCAGATTTAAGAAGAAGAAGAATTAATCAAGAGAAGAAGAAAATTGACCTCTCTCTTCTTCCAATGAGAGAAAAATGGTCTAGACATGGATGCCATACTGGAGAGAGAAAGAATAGGAGCATGATTAACATTCTTGTATCATGCCGAATTGGTATATTCTTTCTACGTGCAGTAGAGGTGGGCAAAAAGGGAAAGAAGACCACCGAAGCTTTTATATATCGGCATATTAAGAAAGCAATAGAGGAGGTAATATTTTTAATGTATTTATTGACTTTAATTCTATCCTTTATTTTATTTGTAATTTTTGCAATTGTATTTTGGACATTTTCCATCAATGATAATATATTGGAAATTTCAAATTTATATGCATAGGTGGGAGCTGAAAATGTAGTACAAGTTGTAACCGACAATGCAAGCCATTGTCTTCATGTGGGAAAGCTCTTAGAGGAAGAGTATAAGCATATTGTATGGACTCCTTGTGCTACACATTGCCTTGATATATTGATGAAGGATATAGGTAATTCTATTTTATCATGCTTCATGTAGTATCTAGTATCCATACATGTGCCACCATGCTCCAATAAATGCAAGTTGCAGTGGCAATAGACAAGCCGCTCCAACGGGAGTGTAAATAGTCTATTTCTCTTCGTTGTGTAGGAGAGGGCCATGTACTTCAATTCCTTTCATAGGGACAAGCACCATAGTCTTGTGCAAGTATGCAAATGGCTAAGTATGTCTGCATAATTAAAAAGAAAAAAGAAAAATCTTTAATCAATTAAAGATTCTATTAAAAATAAAGAGTCAACAATAATGAGTTATTAGTGAGTCAAGACTTATTAGCTCAAGCCTACCAACACCGTATCTCTCCCACAATGTCATAGGCATCAATTGCATCCTTCTTAAGCATGAAGTCTCTCTATCAAAAAGTCCATCCTTATTGTAGAACTGAGTGAGCTGAATCTCTAGCTTCCCACGTAGCTTCACATCAAAAGCTCCATACAATCGATCTACATAATCATTCCAAGCTTTCAGAAGCTCCATATCCAATGACTGCAGATCTCCATAAAGGATGTAGTGGATGGGCCATCCAATGCATAGGGCGATAGAACCAATCCTACTTTTTCCTCCATACTCCTTTTATTTCCTCTATCCTATGGATAGAAAACAAATCAAGTTAGAAGCAAAAAATAACAATGTTGAATGCATATGTGACATGCCACATACACACATATTAACAATCACATATGTCACAGCAGCGGTTCGCGTACCGCATGGTCCGGTACCTTTTTCCGGTTCGGTTCGAACCTTACCTGACTCTTTCATCCGGTTCGTGCATAATCGAAGACGTAAAAATTTGAGCTTTTTTCCTTAATTTTAAACTATGAACCATCCCATTCACACGCATTCTCGAGCCATTCTCTTCCTTGTGAGTGCACATATAGATATATACACATGTATGATGTTAATGGTCACACACACACATATATATATTTATAATTTTTACATATATATAAAAACCCTAACGTACCTTACGAACCTTACCTTAGACGTAAGATTCGGTTCACGTACCTTACCCGCACCGAACCTTACGAACCTTACGAACCTAACCACCTTGTGTCACATACATATACATATTAGTAATTACATACATAGATATTAATAATCACACATGCCATATACACATGTCACATACACATGTCATGTATACATGTCACATACATATGTCATATACACATGTCACATGACACAAACACATACATACACACAAATATGACAAACACATACACACATGTGACATACATATTACACACACATGTGACATACACATGGTATATACACACCCGTGAGATACACACATGCCACATACACAATGCATATACACATGTCACATGCACAAATGTGATATACACATACACACATTAAAAAATAAAATATATTTTTCTCTCCAATGTCAAATAAGGAAATCTTTGAATAGACTCTCCGACACTATCCATGAACTCAGATACTAGTCCAAGCATGCAGGCCTCTCGATCTTCCATGTGTATGAGTGAATATAAGGGCCGTAAAGCCCACACCAATCCCTACACATCCCTCCAAAAACTATAATCCAAACATGTCCTTCATACAAGCTATGCCCTTGGACTAGTATGTTCATCCCAAGTTATCCAATCACGTGATACAACTGTCTGCCTACTTATTTTCGGACTCGTATGAAAAAAATACCGTACTTCCGTACCCGTATGCGTATGGTTGGAGTATGAAATTTTTCGTACCCCAAATTTTTCTCTTCTCTCATTGATTCTTGTTCAGGACAAATACATAGCAATTTCAAATTGATTTTATGCAGATTCACTCTCATCTACTCTCCTCCGTTATGCCCATACATATATACTACACCCTAAGCTATAGTAACCAACAAAATTTTGATCTTTAATATTATATAAGTGAATATATAATATCTCAAATTTTCAATATTTTTTGTGCTAGACGTATGATATCACGTATGATATTTTTGAAAAGATTCCATACTTTTTTCATACTTCCATACCCGTATGCGTTTGCCGTATGGTTCACGTATGGAAAAACTATGACTGTCTGCATGAATACTACTTGCTTGGCCCTCCAAGGCCCCCAAGGAGGCTGCTCACCAATGCCTCGGACCCCAAAACAGGGGCTCTGGTAACTCCCTTTGCCTGCAATATATCTCAACAATCTACTTTTGGGTTTTTCTATCAACTCAAAAGTTAGACCCAGAAACGACCACTTTTCTGCCATTTGGTCACATAGACCTCATCTGACGATCGAGTCAAGACCCAACTAAAGTGTCCGGGCTTACAACATGGCTTCTCCTCATAATGGAGGTCTTACAACTTGGAGCATCATGGATCACTAGTGTGCTCTTATGAGGTTTGGAGCATTGAAAATATCTAACAAATAATGCATAGAGGTTGAATGGCTTGAGAAATTTGGAGCTTGAATGCAAAAACTGCAAGAGATTCTTCAATTGTTGCTCTTTGAAGATGCGTACACACATTTCATATTGATATCAAAAAGTAATGTTATTCTCCTTTCATATATAAAGCAGCAGGTCTTGTACATTATATATACTTGAAGGTCATTCTAGAGGTGAAGGAAAGCGGGTTTGGGTAATGGAGGTCACCTCAGAAATGCTTGACCGAGAAAAGGATGGTTGTCCTCTTGCATGGTAGGTTGTGCAAGAGGCTGTTGTCGAGACTAGTGACACTCAGGCTACCTCGATAAAATGGCCTTGTGTCCTGCAGCTTTATTGAGGATGCCGTCTTGAGCCTTTTTAGTAGTGAAAATGATATTTTTGATGACCTTTTTGATTATGAGTATAAGCTTAGAAAAGAGCCATCTCGTTTCAATTTGTTGTTATTTTTATTATTTCTTGTTGCTCTAGTCAGAAGTAAATAAAAATAGGAATTATCTTTCTTGTGTTTTGTTAAGGTACGTTTTTTTGTCTTTGTCAGTATTTCCCTTGCATGGAATGATTGCTGGTGTCCAATGATATATTTATAAACTTATGCATCTGTGCAATTTTTCAGTTTTTATACATTTCTTTATGGTTTTATCAAAATTCTATTATATGTTTCATCTGTTTGTTAAGAATTGTGTAATTTGCTGTGTAGGTATAATGAAGAGAGTTGTGTACATTAATGATCGTGATCTATGCCTTGATTCATTTTGTGACAACAAAATATCAAATACCAAGTACACAGTTTTCAACTTCATCCCCAAAAATCTATGGGAACAGTTCAGGTTAGTAATTTCCTTTACCTTGATTGCATTTTTATCTTCCCAGATAGCTCTGTTAAACCTGCCAATGAACATTTTTTTCTTAAAAGCGTAATGGACCATGATAGACTTTTGGCTTCTTCTTTTTGCAATCTTACAAATTACAAGTATCTGCTCGAATAAGTTTTCTGGGAAAGCAGTCATACATTGCATTTAAACTGATCAATGACACTACTTGGGCCTTTGTATGCAATGGATTGCCTGCTCAAAAAATCATGTTAAGAAGATATTTTTCATGATTGTCCTGATGTCCTGTAGCATTGGCTATGCTCTAAAATATAAGCCTTAATTAATCTCTTTGACAAGGCATTAATGTAAGGATTACAGTCAGGAAAGAATGCAGGATTTTGAGATTGTCAAAATCTTCTATCTGCTGGTTTTAGGAAACTGGGAGTTCACTATTAGACAATCCTCCACCCATGACCCTTTTATGTGTCTGCAGTTCCAAAATAAATCTGTAGCATCTCAGTGGAATAACCAAATTAGGAGCAACAAATCTTAGTGCCAGGAGGAGTTGTTTTGCATATAAGCATCAGAGTTCATGTTTCAAGCATGACTCACGACATAAAGACTTTATTCCAAGAGGATTTTGCTTTGTCCATTTTACATTGTGCAATTCACCAGCAATTCAATATCTGCACCCTTCGCTTATTACTTAATGCACAGTAAAGTCCGCCCTTCACAGAAGTTTGAAGTGACTGTTTGCAAAAGAACAATCCCACCATTAACTAAACCAAAATAGGCTTATCCTTATGCCTATCTGTGCAGAAAGTTATTTGATTGATAGTCAATGTGTGAGAACAACTCTTGCACAAGCCATTATTGCCTACACTTGCTGGAGGAATTGATTTTGATAAATGCTTGTGCATCTATCTCATTTCTATCAAATGAAAACCCTTTTCTGCCTTGGGCTTCGAAAGGCTCTCCGACCTATGGCCTTATCAACATCTGAATAACTACTGTTTAAGGTTTTAATGGTGTCATTTGCTCAATATTGTTATCACATTAAGGCTCTGTCTCATTTTCAAAAGACTGATGTTTTGTTTGATCAGAAAATCTTCAGTTATTCCAATAACAGAGTTTTTTTTTTTTAATAAATAAATTCAAGCTCTGTTAATGGAATGCCTGATGATCATAAATTGTACGGATAAATAAGGAAACTATTCTTTGCTTGCTGAAAGTCACTCTATCTCACGAATCTGTTGCTGAAGATCATGGTTCAGAAACTAAATTTAGTTCTTTTTTGTGACAGCCGTTTTATGAACAAGTACTTCTTGCTTATTGCTTGCCTGCAACTTTGGCCACTTATCACCCCTGTCAACCCAGCAAGCACATGGGGTCCTCTAGTTTTTATTTTTGCAGTCTCAGCATCAAAAGAGGCATGGGATGACTATAAGAGATATTTGGTAGATAAGCAGGCTAATGAGAAGAAAGTATGGATTCTGCAAAATGGGGTTAAGACACAGGTACTTATTAACCCACATATGCATCCCTTTTTAGGTCAAGTATATTTTCATTTTTAAGTTTAGGTCCCTTACATTGCCATCGAACGTTTGTTTGAATGCTTACAGATACATGCTGAAGACGTTCATGTCGGGGATATTGTGTGGCTTCGTGAGAATGAAGAGGTGCCTTGTGATCTGGTTCTTCTTGGCACCTCGGACAATCAAGGCATTTGTTATGTGGAAGTATGTTTCAAACAGCTGATGTAGGAGAAGACTTCTTTTTTGGGTCTTTGTTTTTTGAAATTGCTATGGTGTATGCATTGGTTTTATACTTTGATATGTACCAAAACTTAAGAGTTTTCCATCTTTCATGTTGCTGTTTATCTGCTATACTCACCTTTCTCCTTCTTTGAAAAGTATTATTTTTCATTGTATATGGAAATACCACTAGAAAGTTTGAATTTGTGTATGGAAGAGATATTTTGAAATATTAACATAGGAGAAAATTTAGGAAATACTAAAAATATGAAACTTTTATGGGAGGCCTTGCAGTGCTTGAGCTTGTTTTAACTGCCTAGTTCATATCACCTATCATGGACATCACTTATCATGGACCTTCTTTAGAGGACTTAACACCACTTAGTAGTGATGAACATTAGACATTCGGATGGGATCTTAGTGACATTGGAATTGCAACAACCCAGCTCAGCAGAAAGGAATCCAGCGGCAGCTACACACATAACATATAAGGGACTCAAAGAAAATGGATGCACAAATAATAGCTTAGAAGTGCATTCGTTGATCATTATAAAATAAAATGATTTTATACTAAAATCATAAGCAATTCTGAATTTATTCGTGAGTTATCTTTTAAATAATAATAATAAAAAGAAATACTTTTATCATTTAGGAAAAAGGTCATGTGTGTAAAGGAAAATTCTTGTATCTAAAGTAATTGAAAGCTTTTATTAGAAGCCTAAGGGATGAGCATATGGCCATACCAAAACAACCCTATCCATGAGCATTTATGAGGCTTTCCTTGAGCATGATAGGGTTATGGATAAAGGGTATGAGAAGGGCTTTTGAAAAATGGCATTTGGTGGTTCTATCATTAGTTAAAGGTGTAAGAGGTGATATCCTTTAAAGTTGTATGTACTTCATCTTCAAGGGTTGTACAAAGAGGTAGTTTTCCTTAGAAGGTTTCTCGCATCATCCAAAGGATTGCAAAATTAATCGTGATAGCAAAAAAGAGTCACATGCTCATGGATGTTCCCTATTTTTTAGCCATTATAAACACAAATATGGCACACATAAGAGAATATATACACATAACAAGAGAACATGCACGTAAGACACAAAGTATGGTAAAAAGTTGCAATCCACCATTTATGATAAGTAATTACAAGAAGATGATATACTCCACAACTAAAAAAGAAATATACTCCCAACTCATATAGTACCAAAGAGAGCATGTGTGGTTGAGGGATGAAGAGGCTAATTACTTCAAGGAATCTCTCACATAGAGAGCAAGAGAGCACTTCACAAGAGTGTAATCACACTCTACTCCAAGACCTCCAAGTCATCCTGCTCCATGAAAGAAAGAGACACTCTCACTCCAACATCTATGGGTGATATGTATCCACTCACCAAATTTTAGGTTGAAGCCTAGCAAGGCTCAAAGTAAAAAAAGAGTAGAAAAGAAGATGAGTTCTTACTTCCAACAGGTGCCTCACATAGAGTATGAAAGGGTCCCACCATGCGCGCCAAACTATAGAAGAGAGACCTTGGGACCTCTTCTAGGAAGAGGAGTAGATGCACCAATACCTTCTACTCAAGGGAGGTTCTCCTTAGGGAAGCACACCCTGTAACATACCTGTGTAGAGAGACACTTCACAAGTGCCCCACTCCTCAAGAGGGTATAGGCATAACAGAGAGTACAAGAAGGGTTCACGAAAATAACATAACTCAAATTGCATTGAATCACACAAAAAGAGGAAGTATACTTAAGTTGATGACAAGACACACAACCCGAATAACCACACACTAGCTCACTTGTTGCCACTTGCCCACCCTTGAGGTTACTTGCTCGGATACTCTTACTAGTGGAGCTCCCTTTCCCCCCGCAACACAAGTAGTTAGCAAGCAACCAGTGAGTTAGACTCCAAGGGTTTAATGATTATCAACACACTCACAAACCGTGTATCACTTCAAATGACATAGTACGCAAAATTCAAATCATAAATGGTAAATGATCCAAATAATAGTTCAATGCACATTACAAAATTAGGCCAATATGCCCCCAGAAAACAACACTAGACATTCAAACACAGTTTAGCACAACTAGGCCAAAGAATAGCCTAAAACTCCAAAAAATACAGATTAAGGCTAGCCTTACGCATTGTGTATGTAGCCTAAATGCAGAGTTACACCAAAGAGGATAAGTACTACAACAGAGTACCATAGCTCTTCTTCACAAACATAAACAACAGAGCAACAAACATACTGCAGTATGATATCGTTGTTGTGAAAGTGATCCCAAATTGAGTGCTCAACTATTGCTTATATAGATACTGGAAGGTCATATGAGTGGCTCTGCACGATCCTAGGTGATCCTTGGAGGAAGGTGAAAAATGACCCTTGATATGGGCTGCGTGCCCAAGAATGATGTTTGATAGGCGGCCATGCACGAAGCGGCTACTTGTAGAGGAAAGCTACTCAGGTGGGCCACCAACCCCCAAAGTAACCACTTTCAAACTTTTTCATCACTGAATGCCTAAGGGACCCCTGACATAAGCAAGACTTTGCAATGGCTTCAATTGTAGTTCCTTGTCCTCATTCTTTTCTCTTAGATAACCTTGGAGAAGCCCGTTTTTACCACATAGTCAAAATGGGGATCGCCCAATTTTGAGGTGCCCAATTTTATTGGGCGAGTTTTTGACCCAATAAAATTGGGCTAGTTTTTGGGCAAAAATGGGGAGTGATTTTGTGAAACAATGCGAAAATTGGGCGAGTGTTTTTGGGCTACATCAGTGGTGGTAGAGGGAAATTGGGTGGCTATTTTTGGGCAATTTGGGTGGCGGTAGAGGAAAATTGGGCGATTGTTCTTGGGCTACTTGGGTGGCCATGTGGTGGTAGAGGAAAATTGGGCGACTGTTCTTGGGCTACTTGGGTGGTGGTAGAGGAAAATTGGGCGATTATTTTTTTAGGTTGGAGGGAGAGTGGTTGAGGTGGAGGTAGGTAATACATTGTGCCACAAGACATCAAAAGGAGACCATATGTCCTTAGCACATCCCATAGTGCTACATCTTGTATCGAGTCATCTTCAAGCTATACAAAAGGATTGAATGGGGGTGGGGTTGGCCTAGTTACATGAGACGTGTGAAGGTGAGTAGTGGTCGCCCATGGAGTGGTTGCTTAGGTGGAGGGTGGAGGGATGGTCACCCATGTATAGAGGGAGGTGTAGGGCTGGTTTCTCTTGTGTAGAGGGGTGGAGGGAGGTCGCTCAAGGTGCATTAGAGGGAGAGAGAGTGAGGATTGATCACCCAAAGATGAGTGTAGGAGTTGGTAGGGGTGCTAGAAGGAGTGAGTGATTTGGTAGACGCCCAGAGAAGATGGTAATTGCCACAGATTCCAGGATTTACAAACACAGATTCCAAGTTCTTCCAATATTGACAAACATGAGCATACATCACTTAATCATACAATGATGAGACAAAGATAGAGAGAGATTAGACAACATGTTCAAAGTGTTACGTAAGCCACTGCTTACTCACACCATCATATATACAAATGTCAATTTACAATGTGGGAGTCAAAACCTCAACCACTCTATGTGAACATAAATAGATGGAAGAGTGTATGTACAAAATTTACAAGAATATTCAGATGTAGGGACAGAAATCCGAATATGTATGAGATGTAGGACCTGAAGGGTTGTAGAAGAGTGAATATGAGTGAGTGAAAGAGGAAAGATCAGTTTGAAACTGATATTCAGCAAACCCTAATCTGAATTTAGGCTATGGAAGACCCTAAATCAGATGTGTGTGTGAAAGATCACATATTTACAAAATTAGCATAGAATGCTAACATGTTGCTGACAGAAATCCTCATACTCATGTGGAAACACCTTATCTAACATCTCAACTGATGCATGTACTGATTCTCCTTTATGTATGCCTAATAGGACTCCTAATATGGATGCCACCGCCTCCATAAGCTCCAAGTAGTACCTGTGTGCATAAAGAGAATATGTACCTGAATAGTTAACGTAAGATGCAATCTTATGTTAAGCTCCATCAAATGTCTTTGAAGTACACCAAAATCTTCATGTAGAAGACAATCTTCAAATACATCATGTAGATGGATTATCCACACCACCAAGCTGCTGATGGGTAAGTTTTCTCCATAAGCAAGAGTGTGAGCACACTCTTCTCCAAGAAGAACTTCATGGCTTCTCCTCAACATAGCCCCATAGCTTCATGGCTGCCCATGAGTGCTAGAGCACAACCTCCTCAAGCTCCACCATTAGCTAGCGTTGGAATTGGTTGGGATGTCTTCAAAAGTGACCAAGAGTCTTCTTATATAGGCCACCAAGTGTTCTAGCGAAAAAATCTGCTTTTCGTAGATCAAAATAAAGCTTATCGCTTTTTAAAACTCAATCGCAAATTTTTACTAGCTTTTGCTTTATTTTTAAATTATCACAAAAGATAGGTTTTGACTTGCTTTTTCCACTATCTGACCACCTGAGGAATGATCTGAAAACATTTTTATGACCTCCAAGCTGAGAGCTATCAAATGAGGTAAAAACCCTAAATCAGCAGAAAATTAGGGTTAGGGTTTTTTCCCAAATCTGATCTCTGATGACTGAATGTCCTATATCATTAGAAAGATCTCTTCAAGCTCTACAAGATAAGCTCATAAAAATTTTACCCAAATTTTGTGCCAAAGATGACTAAGTACCAAAATTAGGGTTTCTGCCCTAAATGGATTTTGGAATGATGTGACATTGTTTTCCAACAAATGTTGGAAAGTAGGTAGGCCCATAACTAATTCCAGTTCAAAATTGACAAACATGAACATACAACACTTAATCATACAATGATGAGATAAAGATAGAGAGAGATTAGACAACATGTTCAAAGTGTTATGTAAGCCACTGCTTACTCAAACATATATACAAAATGTCATTTTACAATGTGGGAGTCAAAATCTCAACCACTCTATGTGAACAGAAATAGATGGAAGAGTGTATGTACAAAATATACAAGAATATTCAGATGTAGAGACATAAATCTGAATATGTATGAGATGTATAACCTTATAGGTTGTAGAAGAGTGAATATGAGTGACAGAAAGAGGAAGGATCAGTTTGAAACTGATATTCAGCAAACCCTAATCTGATTTTAGGCTATGGAAGACCTTAAATCAGATGTGTGTGTGAAAGATCACATACTTATAGAATTAACATAGAATGCTAACATGTTGCTGACAGAAATCCTCATACTCATGTGGAACCACCTTCTCTAACACCTCATCTGAATGCATGTAGCATGCATGTACTGATTCTCCTTTATGTATGCCGAATAGGACTCCTCCAGATATGGATGCCGCTGCCTCCATAAGCTCCAAGTAGTACCTGTGTGCATAAAGAGAATATGTACCTGAATAATTAACATAAGATGCAATCTTATGTTAAGTTCCATCCAATTTCTTTGAAGTACACCATAATCTTCATGTAGAAGACAATCTTCAAATACATAATGTAGATGGCTGATCCAAACCACCAAGCTGCTGCTGAGTAAGTCTTCTCTACAAACAAGAGTGTGAGCATACTCTTCTTGAAGAAGAACTCCATGGCTGCTCCTCAACATAGCTTCATAGCTGCTCCTAAAGTGCACCATGGCTGTCCCATGAGTGCTAGAGCACTACCTCCTCGAGCTCCACCACAAGTTGGCGTTAACTTGGCATTGGATGTCTTCAAAAGTGACCAAGAGGCTTCTTATATAGGCCACCAAGTGTTTTAGCGAAAAAATCTGCTTTTTGTAGATCAAAATAAAGCTTATTGCTTTTTAAAACTCAATCGCAAATTTTTACTAGCTTTTGCTTTATTTTTAAATTATCACAGAAGATAGGTTTTGACTTGCTTTTTCCACTATCTGACCACTTGATGAATGATCTGAAAACATTTTTATGAGCTCCAAGCTGAGAGCTATCAAATAAGGTAAAAACCCTAAATCAACAAAAAATTAGGGTTAGGGTTTTCTCCCAAATCTGTTCTTTGATGAGTGCATGTCATAGACCATTAGAAAGCTCTCATCAAGCTCTACAAGATAGGCTCATAAAAACTTGACCCAAATTTTGTGCCAAAAATGACTAAGTATTAAGATTATGGTTTCTGCCATAATAGGATTTTGGATTGATGTGACATTGATTTCCAACAATCCCCCCTGCAATGTCATATGGGTACAAATTGAACTGGATATGCAACTTCATTCATATGCAAACTGTCATAAGCTTGAAGCTTGTCGTTCAGAATTTACCTTCAAAAGTTTATCTTCAAAAGTCTTCTTCAAAACTGAATTTGAATTTCTTCAAACTTCAAAAATCTGAATTTGCTGAATACGAATCATAATACTTGAGAAAATATGCAAACTAGATATATAGTGTTAGCATACATCAAGCAATCACTGCTTGACAACATATGTAGCATGAATTGACTCTGAATCTGCTATCTCTTGTCTTCTCAAACCTGTAAGCATACACTAGGATCCACATATTTGCATTTACCTTAAGAACGGTTTCTCAACGTACTTGTGCTGTGTTATGTAAATACACTAAACAAAATTAGAAACTGAATTAATCCTGGGACTTGTGACTGATAACTCACAACTTAGTGTATTATGAACACTAGCTGGTTCATCTCTGACTGTACTCAACTCAAATCAACTCATGAGAGTCTCACCAAAATTTCATAATTATGATGTTATCTTGTCTTCATCCTTGTTTTATCTGTAAGTCCTTCATACCTGCTTCCTTCAGAGTCTAGTATAATCATATATGTGCGTACCTCATAAGTAACATATCTCTCTGAAATATCAAGCTTCTCTTCAATAGAACTCTGGAACTTTCTCCCGAAAAGGAACACCCAATAGGAACTTTCTCCAGACATTCTCCTTCTTCCTTCTTCTTCAAAAGCTGGAACATAAAGAGAAACTGACAAAGAAAATATAGGAATATCTGTAGGTATGATTTTGCATTCTTTCACATATGGCTGAAAATAAGTCTTAATGTTTCATCACCTCCCTAGATGATTTAACACTAGTATCTAGAATTCTTCAAAATATATCAGACTTTATGAAATCTCGAACATCTTCCTTTTTTCAATAAATTTGATCTTCAACGATTTAGCATTGCTTCCTTATCATCAATACCTGTGTCTGAAACAAAAATCTGAATCCTTTTTATTAGCAATGCAATTGCCAATAGCTTTCCTTGCTATTCCTCAGCTTCCCATAATCTAGAATAAGGTTAGCCATAATCTAGAATAAGGTTAGCTGATCCTAAAAAACCTTTGCTGAAAGCACTTTAGGATTCATAATCTTCTGTAACATAACAAGTATCTTCTTCTATTTTTCTGCAACACTAATCTGATAGAAATTGAATCTTTGACTTACTTCTTCCAATGTTAAGAACTTGACAAACAAAGGATAGATATCTGACTCAAAAAATACTCAAGATCTTTTCAAGATCATACAAGATCTATGATCTCTTCAACAAAATACCTGTGTAGAATCTACTCTCATCAAACCTTCATGACTGAATGTTTGATTTGCTACCTGAATGTCTCTAAGTGTCCATGATTCTTACATAAAGTTGTAAAACTTTTCTTCAACTAAATCCTTCCCAAGAATCTGCAACTTCTACTGGAACACAAGTGAACAAACTCTCACCTTGAGAACTCCAAAATTTGCAAGTTGATACTTCATATCTTCATATTCTTCCCCGGTGAAATGTGATAGTATCTGCTTGACTTTCTTTTGGCTAACTCCACTTATCAATCAAGTGATAGGATCTGATGGAACACCTTTTTGAATACAAGCATGTATCCAAAAGTCAAGACAATCATAGAAAGAAGATTCTCCATCTGATTGGTACATCACAAAATCTGAATTTTGAATTTTCCTGAAAATACTAAATTTTCTGAAAATACTGAAATTATGATTTTTTTTTGAAAATACTGAATTTTCTAAATTTTCATCCTGAAAAACTCTGAATTTTCTGAGTATACTGAATATGAGGTAACTTTTCCAAATTCAAAAAACCTCACACCAAGTTTCCAACATCTGCTATAAATACTCTTTTACCTCAAGAGTTAGATAAAGAAGAAATATACTTCTCTGTAACTTGTCATATACCAAGTAGCTTTGAATTGACATTCCAAGAATTCTTTGAGGGAACATATAAGCTGCCTGCTCAAAATCTTCAACTTATATATAACTCATACACATATGAGTTAAAACATATAAGTTGTCTTAGATATCTGCTGCTTTTTTTCTCTCAATGTAACCTACTAAAACATGACCAAGTATAATGCGAAACAAGAAACTGCTTCTTCTTTAAACTATCTTTTTCACACAAGATGTTCTCGTAGACTTGTCTTTGGATGTAGAGGATAAAAGTAGTAAAAGTATATGAAAAATATAAGAGAAAACGAAGTCTTACTTTCCCTTTGGAATTGTTGGACCTTCTTCTTCTGCATCTTTCTTCCACCTCATGATATCAACATCTTCAAACCTCTTCCATACCTTTTGTTCTATTCATCTTGAAGTAGCAAGCACTCTTAACTTCTTAATGAATTTTTCTCTTTCTCTAGTGTTAAGAGTAAGAGACAAAACAAACATGGTATATAAATGGAAGTGAATATAAAAGATAAAACATGCTTCTACTATCTAAGCACCATCTCCTCTCAGCATATGAGGAATCAACGCTCTGCTTCAAATGTGACTGATATGACCGAATTCACCAACCTTTTCCTTGAGTTGGGTGAATGCTGAATTACTTCTCTAGGTACAAAATCTGATAAAAAAACTTCCAACCTTGTATTGGCTGAAAACAAAACTGATCTAAACTCCAAATTTGTCTTCTTAGATTAGCTTTCTTTCCATGAAAGTGATCTTCTATCAAAACTGTCAAGAATAACCTCTAGATACCTGTTTTGATGTAGCTAATGCTTTTAACATTCAAAGAATGAAAGTGTTTAAAAGCACTTCTTCAATCCTTCAAATCTCTTCATAATTGCTCTTCTAAGATATGACCTACAAATGATAATCTGATAGTAGAAACTAATACCTGTGATTTGATGTTGATCTAGTTCCTTCATCTTCTCCAAACCATTGTTTTTCCTTGAATTTGAAGTAGCCTTCTCTTCATCAAGTGTTGGTCTTCAAGAAATACTTTTGTAAAGTATTTGGCTCCTAACAGATCATCAACTTCATACTCCACACTGAGAAAGAAACATGTGACTGAATTGTCTAATTCTCAAATCTCTACTCATCTAGATTAAGTGTGTATGTCATATGTCAAATGTTAGAAGATGCTCTGAAACCATATGTTGGTAGTCTGGGAGCTTTGATATCAAATATTGGAAATTAGGCAGACCCATAACTAATTCCATAGGTCCCACAAGTCCAGGATCTACAACACAGATTCCAGCTTCTTCCAAAATTGACAAACATGAACATACAACACTTAATCATACAATGATAAGATAAAGATAGAGAGAGATTAGACAACATGTTCAAAGTGTTACGTAAGCCACTGCTTACTCACACTATTATATATACAAATGTCATTTTACAATGTGGAAGTCAAAATCTCAACCACTCTATGTGAACAGAAATAGATGGAAGAGTGTATGTACAGAATTTACAAGAATATTCAGATGTAGGGACATAAATCTGAATATGTATGAGATGTATAACCTGATAGGTTATAGAAGAGTGAGTATGAGTGACAGAAAGAGGAAGGATCAGTTTGAAACTGATATTCAGCAAACCCTAATCTGATTTTAGGCTATGGAAGACCCTAAATCAGATGTGTGTGAAAGATCACATACTTACAGAATTAGCATAGAATGCTAACATGTTGCTGACAGAAATCCTCATACTCATGTGGAAACACCTTCTCTAACACCTCATTTGAATGCATGTAGCATGCATGTATTGATTCTCCTTTATGTATGCCGAATAGGACCTCTAGATATGGATGCCATTGCCTCCATAAGCTCCAAGTAGTACCTGTGTGCATAAAGAGAATATGTACCTGAATAATTACATAAGATGCAATCTTATGTTAAGTTCCATCCAATGTCTTTGAAGTACACCATAATCTTCATGTAGAAGACAATCTTCAAATACATAATATAGATGGCTGATCCAAACCACCAAGCTGCTGATGAGTAAGTCTTCTCTACAAACAAGAGTGTGAGCACACTCTTCTCGAAGAAGAACTCCATGGCTGCTCCTCATTTTTAAATTATCACAGAAGATAGGTTTTGACTTGCTTTTTCCACTATCTGACCACCTGATGAATGATCTGAAAACATTTTGATGACCTCCAAAGCTGAGAGCTATCAAATGAGGTAAAAACCCTAATTCAGCAGAAAATTAGGGTTAGGGTTTTCTCCCAAATCTGATCTTTGATGATTACATGTCATATACAATTAGAAATCTCTGATCAAGCTTTACAAGATAGGCTCATAAAAATTTTACCCAAATTTTGTGCCAAAAATGACTAAGTACCAAGATTAGGGTTTCTGCCCTAATATGATTTTGGACTGATGTGACATTGATTTCGAACAATATGTCCTTAGCACATCCATCGTGCTACATCTTGTATCGAGTCATCTTCAAGCTATACAAAAGGACTGAATGGGGGTGGGGTTGGCCTAGTTACATGAGACGTGTGAAGGTGAGTAATGGTTGCCCATGGAGTGGTTGCTTAGGTGGAGGGTGGAGGGATGGTCACCCATGTATAGAGGGAGGTGTAGGGGTGGTTTCTTCTGTGTAGAGGGGTGGAGGGAGGTCGCTCAGGGTGCATGAGGGGGAAAGATAGTGAGGATTGGTCGCCCAAAGATGAGTGTAGGAGTTGGTAGGGGTGCTAGAAGGAGTGAGAGTGATTTGGTAGACGCCCAAAGAAGATGGTAATTGCCCGTGGTTGGTGGTGGTGATGATGGTTGTCGCCTAGGTAGGATGATGATGGTAGTTGCCATGATGTTAGAAGAGAAAGGTACCTAGGTAGAGGCCGAAGGGAGGAGGGTTGTAAATGGTAGTCGCCCCCGATGCTTGAATAGAGAGGTAGGTAGGTGGAAGAGGAAGTGGAGGTCGCCAAGAGAGGTAGATAGAGGGGTGAGTTTGGGTGGTCGCCCTATTGAAATGAGGAGGGGTGGTCGTCCTATTGAAAGGAGGTGGTGTGGTTGCCCAATTGAAATGAGGAGTGGTCGGCCAATTGAAAGGAGGTGTGGCCGCCCAATTGAAACGAGGAGGTGTGGTCGCCCAATTGAAACAAGGAGTGGTCGCCCAATTGAAAGGAGGAGGTGTGGTCGCTCAATTGCGAGGAGAAGGTGTGGTTGCCCAATTGAAAGGAGGAGGTCGCCTTAAGAGGACATGAGGAAGAGGAAGAGTGAGTGGAGTTAATTGAGTGAAGATGAGATGGTCGCCCAGGGCGCTAGAAAGATGGGGGTGATTGAGGCCGATGCTCGAGATAAGGGGTTGAGGAGATGGTAGTTACTGGTGAGTATGGAGGAAGTGATAGTCACTCATAGAGGGAGAAAGAAGGAAAAATGCATAAGTGGTAATCATTAGAGGAAGTTAGTAGAGGGAGTGGGGTACCAAAGGGAGAGAGGAGATGGTTGATGAATAGCTAAAAAAAACCTAATTTATTAATCTTCCACTATCTTAAAGTTAATAGAAGGATATAGACTCCAATATGTACATTATGTACAAGGTCGTGTTATTGCTCGACTACTGTTCCACATGGGGTTTTAGCTTTGGTTCGTTGACCAAAGATAATGTCATTCCATTTAGCGTAGAGATTTGCACTGCACCCTTGGGGAGTGTTCGTATGACCCGAGGTCCGTTCCACCTCCGCATCAATTTTTCTGGACCTCTTTTCAAAAAGACGTGGGTGGTACAAAATGACTAAGCTCCCCTCTTTGATCGGAGATTTCCAGAGATTTGTATCATGATTCTTCTTCCTCTTTTCCTAGCTGGGACAAGGTGCTCATTGCCGATTTTTCTTTTTTCCTCCAAGAGTTGTAATTGCACAAAGTTTGATGTAAGTGCTGCAAAAAACCCATGTATCCGATCGGCTCCCATGCGGTTGGAGCCATGCAAGAACTCGAATGGAGCAACTGCTTCTATACCATACACCTGCTTGAATGGAGTATGTCTAGTTGTGGCCTTGAATGAAGTTCTGTAGGCCCATAATGTTCCTAGATAGGCTTATCCCCATGTATTTGGGAATCGTAAGCATGTTTTCCTTAATAGTAGCATGTGAACCTTATTTGTACTTTTTGCCTAACTATTCACCCTTGGGTACTATGCATAGGACTTCCTATGGAATATTTTATACTTCTCAAAATTTAATGTCAATACTTGGTTAATGAAATGGGATCCTTGGTCTGTTGTTACCTCAATGGGACATCCAAATCTACAGAAAATATGGTTGTACAAAAATCAAGCTACAGTGTCCGCAGTACACTCTTTACTTGCTATTACTTCAACCCACTTAGTGGCATAATCGGTCGCCACTAGGAGATATTTGGCATTGGAATCACGTGCTATGGGATAAATTGGGCCGATAAAGTCTAGCCTCCAATGCTCGAAGGGTTGCCAAGCTATGGAGATGTTGACTGGTTGGTTCCTTTGTTAGGTCGACTTAGGTGCACATCTTTGACAAATGTCGCATGCCTTTGCAAAGTTGGTGGCATCTCGGAACAGGTATGGCCACCACAACCCACTTTGGAGTATTCTAAGTGCAGTGATATGCCCAAGAAAATGTCCACTAGACTTATCTTCATGTGCCAATTGAAGAACAGTCTTCGTTTCATGTGGTTGAAGGCACCTCCTGTACATTCCATCCGGGCCAACCCTATAAAGATTGTCCCTCACCATTATGAAGCTTTTACTTTTTAAGAGTAACCGACACCTTTCCAATGGAGTAGACCCAACACAAAATTTACCCTTAGATAGGAGTTGAGTCAAGTCATCATACCATATGGGTGCTGAGTCAAGTCATCATACCATATGGGTGCTAAATTTACCTTGTATATTTGAGTGTCTGGGAAGTCATCTTCTACTCCTTTAGGTGTCTCGGGAGGTTGCCTGATGCGAGAGAGGTGGTATGCAATGACATGTTGTTTGCCGCTTCTCTGTATAATTTCAAAATCAAATTCTTGGAAGTGAAGCAACCATCTCCACACTCTTCCTACGACTTGTGGTTTGTTTAGCAAATATTTTAAGGCTTGATGGTCTGTAATCACTGTAAATGTAGTGCCGAGTAGATAATGCCTAAATTTCTTGAGGGCGAAGACAATAGCTATTGCTTCCCTTTCAGTGGTGCCATAGTTTTTCTCTGCCTTTGAGACGAGCCTGCTAGCATAATGAATGGGTTGGTCTAATTTGTTATCTCGCTTGGTTGAGTGAGTACCGCGCCTACTGCATATAAACTTGCATCTACATGCACATGAAATGTCTTAGACTAATTTGGTGAAATGAGTATAGGTGCAGATGCCAACCTTTGTTTCAAATAAGTGAATGCAACCTCTTTTTCTTCAAACCATTGAAAAGGAAAACTCTTGCTAGTGAGTGATGAGAGTGGTTGTGCTGCCTGTGCATACATGCGTATGAACTTGAGGTGGTCCCACAACCAGCTTGCGAGCATAAGATTTTGTGGATTATCCTCTCCTCTTAAGTTGACTTCTCTGATAGGCTCCATAGTTGCCCCTTCTTCTTCCTTGAACAACATTTCTTTGGTGAAGGAAGAACTATCGTTAATGGTGATTTCTTGCTTCTTCTTTTGCGTCCATCCTACTGGGACCTCTACCAATGGAAATATGTTCTCTGCTAGTTTTTCTTCTGTTTGGCTATCTTCTTTTTTCTTTTGAGACCTTACCTCTTTTGGAGTCCTTAGCTCGCTCTCCTAATACTAATTGATTCCATCGTAGGTTCTTCTTCTTCTTCTTCCTTCATGATTGCTTTTGTAAAGCATGAAATGTGATTAGTCTCTTCAATCCAATCCATGATATCATTTAGATCTTCCGTAGATAATTCTTCTTCCATATCGACTTTCTCCTTAATATCAGGTGTTTTACCTTTAGATGACTCCAATTCTGTATGAGGCTTACCTGATTCCCATTGGGCTGCCCAACCAACCGTAGGGGTAGCCCAAGGAGGAGGATAAGCTGCCCATTCAGGTGCCCAATTTGGAGGCTCTTGAGTAGAGAATGGAGCCGAGGCCTCTGGAGTCATCCAACTCTATGGTGCCCAAGATGGCGGCAAATTCCTCTCCCATATGTCAGGAGGTGAAGACGCCTGATTTTTATGCCTCCAAGAATCAGGAGGTGAAGGCACCCAATTGGAATTAGGAGGTGGACACACCCAATTGGTACTGGGAGGTGGAGATGTCCAATCTCTAATTCTAGGAGGTGAAGGCACCCCTTCTTGTCCTAATGTTTCCACGTTCCCCAGGACCCATGGTGGGGGTGGTGTGGCCCAAATGCTTGCTCCTTGTTCAATTAGCTCTTCCTCCTCTCTGTCATTATCCTTCTTGCCTTCCTCTGAAGAGAACTACTTGAGAAGTTCCTAGGGCTTCATCCGTTCCTCCTTCCATTTGGAGTTGCATCATCACTTTATTTGGTCCGGCTACCCATAAGGTGTCACTACCCCTGTCATGTACGACTCTATTGTGGCATAGCCATGGCCTCCCTATAAGGAGGGGAAATCTTCCTTTTACCTTTGGAAGTGTTATTACCACAAAATCCAACACAAATTTTAAATTTTGAATGATGACTTCGACCTTCTCCACTATGCCCAGTGGGCTTACCTTGCTTTGATATGCCAACGATACTGTAAAATGTGCAACTTTAGTTGGTCCTAAGTTTAGTAATGTCATTGTGTATTCATACATAAGATTAATACCCGATACCCCATAAACTATTACTCCTACCAAGGGAGTTCCCCTAATTTTTCAGTTAATCTGGGACTCTTTTAGTCCATAAGAGGTGCCATTCTAGATAGCTCCGAGCTGTAAGTTGAGGGCATGGGCATGTGTTGAAATATTAGTGAGGTGGAGCCTTGCCCGCCACTTAATATGGTGCCAGGGTCAATTCCATTTATGGAAGCCATTACCTCTCCCAAGAATCTAGGACTCATAGCTAACAAGTTATATAGAGATACCTTTTGGTAAGTGTTTTGCAAGACTTGAATTGCAGTTAGAAGGCCTTCTTGGTTGTTCTTTGAAGTAGCTTCATTATGAAACTGCCTCAAGTCCTCCTTAGATACGGCGTTGCTCTTTGCTTTCTCCGGAGATTCCTGCTCTATTACCTTTTTCCCTTTGTTCGTATTTTGACGAGCTGGGTCCGTTGTTTCCTTGGCTTCATCCTTCAAAGTTGCCTTTTTCTTTTGTGCCCTTGTCATAACTCCGGGAATCTCCTCAAGCTGGACTACTTTGGCACTTGGAGAATCTATGTTGCCTTCATTATTAGTTACCGTGATCATGTGCAGGGGGCAAGAGTTTCCTTGTGTGCTTGTGGACGGAATCGACTTCGGGCAGTCCTTTGTGTAATGATCGCTCGTCTCTAGACAGTTTTTGCATGGTGGTGCACATAGTTACCAGCACGGTTGGAAACGTTCGGTTCGGTCCGGTTGGAAACGGAGTTTCCGAGTTTCCAAAAATTTGGAAACGGTAAGAAACGGGAAACGGTATGTGTGTGTGTATATATATATATGTGTATATATATATATATATATATATATATATATATATATATATATATATATATATATATATATATATATATATATATATATATATATATATATATATATACACATATACACACACACAGATATATATATATATATATATATATATATATATATATATATATATATATATATATATATATATATATATATATATATATATATATATATATATATATAGAGAGAGAGAGAGAGAGAGAGAGAGAGAGAGAGAGAGAGAGAGAGAGAGAGAGAGAGAGAGAGAGAGAGAGAGAGAGAGAGAGAGAGAGAGAGAGAGAGAGAGAGAGAGAGAGAGAGAGAGAGAGAGAGAGAGAGAGAGAGAGAGAGAGAGAGAGAGAGAGAGAGAGAGAGAGAGAGAGAGAGAGAGAGAGAGAGAGAGAGAGAGAGAGAGAGAGAGAGAGAGAGAGAGAGAGACATACACATATATATGCATCATGATTCATAGGATATGAAACACACATATGCATATTACATGGATGATGAATAAACCTTATGTGATATGATAAGTCATACATGTGTACACAATATGTGCACACACATTTGACATGTGTACATGCACATGCACAATGCAACATATAGAATGCCATACACATACATGATCCATATTTTCAATACTCAAATATGAAGCACACTTATGCACATGGATTTATTATAATTCATCATCTATATAATATGCATTTCTCATCTATATAGTATGTACACATGCATGATGCAAGCAACAATACCATTGAAACACAAAACAACAGATGAAACACTCATATGCACATCGCATAGATAAACCTTATGTGATATGCACACATTACTAATTACTAATCACATAATTCTTCTAAGTTATTTCTTTGTCAAGTTTCAACATTCATCACTAATCTCTTTAATCTTATCATACATGCTGCATGCACAATGCATATATGTCATAGATGCATCATGCACTCTAGTCTATGCACAAGTGACCATGAAACACATCGAGTAAGAACCAGAATCGCAAGATTAAACCTCAAAACATGATCAAAATCTACCTAAAAACCGGCATAAAAAAAGAAGGCCACAAACGGCGTTTCCGTTTGGAAGCGGTCCGGGGAAACGGCGAACCGTTTCCAGACCTCGAAAACGCCGTTTTCGGTAACTATGGTGGTGCATCTTCCGGAAGGGAACACTTACTTTGGAAGAGTCCATACTCCCCACATTGGTAACAAATTATAGGCTTGGGTGGTCGATTTTGACGAGGCCTACCTTCTTGCCATTGATGTCCTTGACTCGTGTAAAAAGTTGTCACAAAAAGTGTTCTTGTGGATGGTATGGGTGGTTGCCCCAACAAGGAGGATTGAGCTGCACCTACCCATTGAGCTGATGTTGGTTGTCTTGGTACCATATTCTGGTTTCCAAGACCCTTCAAAAAATAACAGTCCTTGGCCTCGTGGCCACCCTTTCCACAAAATTGGCATGTTAGTCTCCTTGGACACTCTTGGGTTGTGTGTCCTTGAGTAGTACAGAGAGAGAACCATGGTATAGCTCTTACCTCTCTTAGTGTTTTCAGTTATTCGAGCTCTTGTCGTATATGAGCGAGACCCTCCGATGTATTTTTGTCTTCATCTGAGTTCTTTTTAATCTTGCTACCAGTGACCTTGCCCGTGTCATAAGTTCTGAAAATGACTCTCCTACATGCAAAATTAGATTCTTAAGCTCATCTAATGTCCATTTTGTGGAGTTAACTGGCTGGAATGTTTTCGTGAATTCAGTCGTTAATGCTTCCCATGTATGATTCTCTTCGTACTGGCTGAACCATTTGTTGGCCAATCCTTCAAGTGTTGATGGGAAGAGAGCAAGGAACACGTCTTGTCATTGCTATAGACATAGTGGTGTTAGGAAAAGTAACTTGGGGTAAAGGCTCTTGAGTCCTAGCTTTGTCCTCTAATCCTTCTAATGTGGCGATTAGACTTGAGGTGGACAGACTTCTTGTTGGGTGTGTGTAGAAGTGCGAGAGATACACAAGAAGCACACACAAGGAGCACAAACACAGCAAGACACAGGGAGAAGATGATGGCTATAATAGCTCACTCTATTGACGATGAACTGAACTGAAGTAAGAGCTGAATAATAGTAAGAGATACAAACACAGCAAGACACAGGGAGAAGATGATGGCTATAATAGCTCACTCTATTGACGATGAACTGAACTGAAGTAAGAGCTGAATAATATCCCTAAGTACAAAGTACCACCACATATGAGATTATCAAGTATGTGGTTACATGGGGAAAAAACCTCTAGCCAGCACTAGAGTAAAAAGTATCCATGTATAGGGAAAAGGTTCAAATCAAAGCTACCCATATTATTTTTTGCAACATAACAAGTATCTTCTTCTATACAAAGGACAGACATCTGACTCAAAAATACTCAAGATTTTCAAGATCATTCAAGATCATACAAGATCATACAAGATCTATGATCCCTTCAATAAAATACCTGTGTAGAATCTGCTTTTATCAAACCTTCATGATTGAATGTTTGATTTGCTACCTGAACGTCTTTAAGTGTCCATGCTTCTTATATAAAGTTGTAAAACTTTTCTTCAACTAGATCCTTCCCAAAATCTGTAACTTCTACTGGAACATAAGTGGACAAACTCTCACCTTGAGAACTCCAAAAGCTGCAAGTTGATACTTCATATCTTCATATTCTTCCCGGGTGAAATGTGATAGTATCAGCTTGACTTTCTTTTGGCTATCTCCACTTCCCAATCAAGTGATAGGATCTGATGGAACACCTTTTTGAATACAAGCATGTATGTTGAAAAGTGCTTCTGGCTTGCTTTTTCACATGTCTGACCACTTTATGAATGAACTGGACATTTTTATGACCTCCAAGCTGAGAGCTATCAAATGAGGTAAAAACCCTAAATCAGCAGAAAATTAGGGTTAGGGTTTTCTCCCAAATCTGATCTCTGATGACTACATGTCATATACCACTAGAAAGCTCTCTTCAAGCTCTACAAGGTAGGCTCATAAAAATTTTACTCAACTTTTGTGCCAAAAATGACTAAGTACCAAAATTAGGGTTTCTGCCCTAATAGGATTTTGGACTGATGTGACATTGATTTCCAACATGTTCCTTACCAGCAAAGGAAGCAATGAAAATTTTCTAGGATTTAATGAGTAGAAACGTTGTGGGGGAGTATAGTTTCAAAGATACATGAGAGAACACTCTGGTCCATTTATCAACTTCCCGTTGCCCTCTGTAGTAAACAGTACCCTCCTCTGGAAGCATACGAAGAATAGTTGTCCACAGGTGCTGTTCCTTGAAGAACTTGGAGATCAAAGTGCAAAGTTTAGCATGAGTATATCTCAATAGATCCAAGATCAAGCAATCAAAATTTTCTAGGATTTAATGAGTAGAGACGTTGTGGGGGAGTATAGTTTTCAAAGATACATGAGAGAATACTCTGGTCCATAGATCCAAGACTCCAAGGCCATTTTGTTTCCTTGTGTGAGTAGCAAGCAACCACACACATGGGACTGTCATTTTAGGAGTGTGATTTTGCTGCAAGATTGACTTTATCGCCCATATGAATGAGCTTAGAGAAGATTCAGTCCAACTAGAAGAAGTAAAAGTATGTAATGTATGGCGGAAGGAGGCTTTGAGTAATCCTAACCCTGAAATGTAGTGGCCAGTCTGTGCCCTCCATCTAGCAACCTTTGTTAGCACTCATTGAAGAATCAATTGTGTCGACTGCTGAGATGTAATGTTGAACCCCATAGGGTAATTCTCAGGCTGCCAATTGCACCAATATTTAGTTATTCTTATATCTAATGGAAAGTTACTTCCATTTTCAATTTTTCTCATTTATATTTGTATATTTTTAATCCTGCGATTTTGTTGCTGCTGTTCTTTCTAGTTTGTTTGTTGTTCTGCTTCTGACTCTTTTTCATTTCTATGCTTTGAGTTCAACTTGTTCTTGTGCAACAATTGTTTTTTTTGTATTTTCTTATCTTTTCAGTTTTATATAAATTTTAGTGGTGGGTTGGTGTGAACTAAATGAATGAAGGTGTTGTGGTACATGAATAGGAGCAGAGGGCTCTACTTTTGTCATATAGCTGTTTCTATTATGCTTAATGGGTAATTTTCAAGCGTTTGAGTCCTTTTTGTGTTGTGGCATCCATGCTTTTAGATCAATTGTTTGTTCCGGTCACAGTTGATGAGAAATATGCCATTTGGCTTGTCACTTCATTCTTGAATAAGTTGCTAGAGTTGTTTGCTTCGTGTTTTTGTTCACCATCCTGGGTCATGGGTGCCGTTTATCAAAGTAAAGTCCTTATGATGAGCCAAGCGATCTTTGGGACGTGTGTGGAGCGTTTTTGTTCGTGAGCATCTACTTGCACCCCAAGCTGAACTAAGGTTGACTAGAAACTGAGAAAGATAGGCTCACACAAATGCCCCATACTGAATTGATGTAAGTGCTGGCAAGAAAAAATTCAAAGCATCTTTGGGGATGACCCAGGCATCAGATGTCAAAGTATCATACCACATCTTCTTGCTTGAATCTTGACTCCCCATATAATTGGACACAATTGCATGCAAGTAGCTATACCACCCAAGCATCTAGGGCCTTTGATAGGAACCGAGGGTGTAAGGGATTGAACTCACAACCTCTTGGTTAGGAATGTGATGGGCTAACCACTTGCCCCAAAAGCCATGGTTGAGGATTACTTCCTAATCCTCTCTCTTAGGGTGTGGTTCAACCATCTCCTACCAGGATTATGTTACATTCTTCCCCCCTTGAACTCCCTCGGGAATGTACCCGTTCATCAAAGTGCAAACCCGGATAGTGTTTTGAATCATTTGGGCAGGGATGCCACCATAGAGATGAGACATGTTCTTCCAGTTCTAGAACATGACCATGTTCTTCCAGTTTTAGAACATGAGGCTCGGGGGTTGCCTACAGTATGTATATAGCTCTATTTTCGAGGACGAAAATATTTTCCAAGGGGCGAAGAATGTAATAAAGTAAGTCTATGATCCAAGGGTCTGGCCGGTTCAGACAGATCTGAAATCGGACACCGTTTGGTCATCCGTGTGTATGACCAAAGATCTCCAGTTTAGACTTACTAGGAGGTCTTGTGCTCTTGTGAACAAGTGATCCACTTAGCTTAGTGGTTAAGTCTCAAGGATGTGAAGGAGGAGGTCTTGGGTTCAATCCCCATGGGAGACATGGAGAGAGTATTTTGCCCAAAGAGCTCTAGAGCCTTCTAGAAGCATCCACTCGAGTTAACTGGGACACTTGGCGCACATGTAGTTACATGGCTGACACTTGGCTGGTTAGTATCCACCTGCCCAAGAAGGCAGTCCCCTGGAGAGAGCTATATATAGAGGCATTTGGTTGGGAGGAGAGTCATCTCTCTAGCATGTGGTGGTCGTAATCCTTGTTCTCTTGCATTGCTATGAGTCAACTAGACTTTGACTCATAGCAAGTTTATGTATGTAATTCGAAGTTTGAATTGGTTGTACAGAGTCTTAGTTATTTCTTTCCGCTTTCCAAATCCTTTGGAATTGACTCAGATATGGTATCTGATTTCTTTTACAAAAGACCAGGATTAGCCGGTTAGAATTAGATAACTAACTTGAACATCCTAGATAGATGTTATGTACAAGAACCTTTTCAATCTTCAAAAGATGATAAGTCTAAGTAGACTTATTCATTTGATTTTGCTTCAAGTTATAGCATAAATAATTTCCTAGAGTCCAGTATACTCTAGAATAAAAAAGTTAGGAATTGCTCATTAGATTGACAATTCCCAAGAACTTTCAGTTAAAGTCTTTGAGAAAAGTGTCCTAAGTTGGACAATTTTCATTTTGAATTTGAATTGGTGAAGTTAGTATGGTTGATTCCACCGAAATGGTAAACTTTCTCTTACAGTTTACATAGGATTTTTTCAACTCATTGGGACAAAGTAGTCCTCTAGTCGGGTGAAAAAATCAAGTAACTGTTGGATCAAAGTAAACCATTGTATAAACATCTAAGTTAGATGTTTGAGACAACCAAACTTCAAGTTCTCCAAAACAAATTCAAGTGAATCAAGAATTCTTAAAGTCTTGCAAGGGATAAGAATCCCACCTTCATTACTAAGTCCATGCACCAGTCATGCCCAGAAATGGACTCGTAATTTGAATCCACCCAATTCATATATTTGTGCCTAGATCGCACATCTAGAAACTATGAATTGGCCAGGGATATATTTAGATCCACCCTTATTATTCTTCACTAGTTTGTACTTTGTCCCGTTCATCAAAGTGCAAACCCGGATAGTGTTTTGAATCATTTGGGCAGGGATGCCACCACAGAGATGAGACATGTTCTTCCAGTTCTAGAACATGACCATGTTCTTCCAGTTTTAGAACATGAGGCTCGGGGGTTGCCTACAGTATGTATATAGCTCTATTTTCGAGGACGAAAATATTTTCCAAGGGGCGAAGAATGTAATAAAGTAAGTCTATGATCCAAGGGTCTGGCCGGTTCAGACAGATCTGAAATCGGACACCGTTTGGTCATCCGTGTGTATGACCAAAGATCTCCAGTTTAGACTTACTAGGAGGTCTTGTGCTCTTGTGAACAAGTGATCCACTTAGCTTAGTGGTTAAGTCTCAAGGATGTGAAGGAGGAGGTCTTGGGTTCAATCCCCATGGGAGACATGGAGAGAGTATTTTGCCCAAAGAGCTCTAGAGCCTTCTAGAAGCATCCACTCGAGTTAACTGGGACACTTGGCGCACATGTAGTTACATGGCTGACACTTGGCTGGTTAGTATCCACCTGCCCAAGAAGGCAGTCCCCTGGAGAGAGCTATATATAGAGGCATTTGGTTGGGAGGAGAGTCATCTCTCTAGCATGTGGTGGTCGTAATCCTTGTTCTCTTGCAGAGGGGATGGTGGGTCTGGGGGGATTTACCACCACCACCACCCCACCCCCCCCCCCCCCCCCCCCCCCCCCCCCCCCCCCCCCCGCGGGCGTGGAGAAAGAAAACACACACACACACACACACACACACACACACATACACACACGCACACATAAGAAAAAAAAAGAAAATTTCTTCTTTTCTCTCTTGTGCCTTTTCTTTATATCTACATTCTTTTCCAGGGATTCCCTTTATTTTTGTGTTTTTTCTTTCTTTACTTCTTTAGAAAGCTCAAATACAGGCAAAGATTCAATCTCTCATGATTGCAATTTGATACTCCATGTATTGGAGCATGTTTCTAGTTTAACTAGAATAAAAGGAATATTTTGGTTTTTGTCTCAACTATGTATGTGTTCTTGTAGACATCTGCCTTGGATGGAGAAACCGATCTTAAAACAAGGGTTGTGCCGATGCCTTGTTTAGGTTTAACAAATGAACTTCTTCACAAAGTGAAGGTGAGCATACCTATCTAAATTCCAGGTCGAATGTAAATGTTCAGTTTCTCAATGTTTAGCAAGATGCCACTTGGTTGATTTTTGGTTTGGCAGGGCTTGATAGAGTGTTCTGGACCAGATAATGACGTAAGAAGGTTTGATGGTAATTTGCGACTTTTCCCACCGTTTATTGAGAATGATGTCGTCTCCCTCACAATCAACAATACATTGCTGAGATGTTGCTATCTCAGAAACACAGAATGGGCTTGTGGAGTTGCAATTTACACAGGTTATTATTGCTCTTAAACCTGTTATGGAAACGTGTGTTTGCAAACAACCTGTGCCCCTTTGCTGTCGGAATGAACTAGACCCTGTCTTTTACCATGCGATTTGTCCTGAAGACATTTATTAGGGATGTGTACCTACTGTTTTTCAGCATTGTTTCCACCTTCCTGTTACAGTCAATTGCACAGCATGTTCATGTATTTCTTTTTGCATGTTTCCTTTGTCACATATAGTTTTTTATTCTGAATCCAGCTCCTTTTTTTTTGCATTGAAAGTAGCTATTTATCTTTATAATTTTTCCGGTTTTATTTTTTTTATTGTACTTTTTTGCTACATAGTCATAGATATTCTAGTATAAATATGTGATATATTATGATTACATGCAGTATCGAGTGATACTTATTAAAACCATAAGACACTCCACTATGTTAGTTTCTAGTATTTAGTATTTAGTACTAAATACATATACGCAGGAATTGATTTTGAAAATTGAGTCTTGAGCATGATAACCTAGAATAGCTAGTACTAAGTCCTTGATAATCCTAAACAAAGGTATTTCTTATTTCACTTGTATCTTTGTGAATCCATTTAGGTCTAAAAGATGTCAAAGTATTTATCCTTTAAAACCCAGGATCCATGCAAAACTTTGTGTATCTAATGGTTATGTTTCCAGAATCCATTAATAAGTGTACAGAAACTTATCACTATGGTGGGTCCACCTATACAATATGATTCATAGGTTATGACAACATGTGATTTTGCTTGCTAAGTTTGAATGCTTTTGCATAGAAAGAAATGCTTTATCATTGGCCATAGATATATGGAGCTAGGTATAAGAAAAAAAAAGCATGGAAACTTGAGATGCAGGTACATTCCTTAGGATGCCCATGGGGAAGGGGGGAAAGAACTTTTTCTTTTTTTGTATGGATGGGTTGATGGATGAGTTTATGTACATTTTTATGACCTTTGTTTGCATGCATGCATGCATGCATGTATGTATGTATGCATGCACATATGTACGCACATATGTATGTATGCACATATGTATGTATGCACATATGTAGGTATGTATGTATGTACATACATATGTATATTTGTGTAATGTATGAATGTACATATGTATGTCTCTACATATGTACGTACGTATGTGCATAGATATGTATGTATGTACATACATACATACGTACTTACGATCATACGAACATATGTATGTACGTATGTATGTATGCATGCATGTATGCTATGTATGTATGTGTGTTTGCATGCATGCTGATGCACATATGTATGTTATGTGTATGCATGTATTTATATATGCATGCATGTATGTGTGTGGATACATATGCATGCATGCATGCATGTGTATTGTAGAATTGAGTCTTGTTAATAATAGTTGTGTTGTATTTTGAAGTCTTCCTTGGGATGGGCCCAAAGTATGAAAAGGAGAAATATTTTATCATCTTGGTTATCTGCTTGGCATTGACATCACTTCTATGCAAGGACAACTTGGAATTTGCAAAGGGTGTAATCTAACATTGATGATCTTTATATAAAGTGCTTGCTCCAAGATCTCCTAATGATACTTTAACCCATTTTGTGGTTGTGATTGTCCAACTATCTAGATTATTCCAGCACTGCTGCTCTGTCTTGCACAATGTCAAGTGGTTGGTTCACTAGTCTTGTCCATTTGGTCGAGTGGTCTAGAGCACGTGGTCCACTAACTTTGGTCCATTGCCTTGTCCAGTAGGTCCACTTTTTTGGTTGGGTGATCCATTTGTCTTGGTTATCTGCTTGGCATTGACATCACTTCTATGCAAGGACAACTTGGAATTTGCAAAGGGTGTAATCTAACATTGATGATCTTTATATAAAGTGCTTGCTCCAAGATCTCCTAATGATACTTTAACCCATTTTGTGGTTGTGATTGTCCAACTATCTAGATTATTCCAGCACTGCTGCTCTGTCTTGCACAATGTCAAGTGGTTGGTTCACTAGTCTTGTCCATTTGGTCGAGTGGTCTAGAGCACGTGGTCCACTAACTTTGGTCCATTGCCTTGTCCAGTAGGTCCACTTTTTTGGTTGGGTGATCCATTTGTACAGTGGTTCACTTTTTTGGTTGAGTGGTCCATTTCTACGGACTCGTACATTTTGCACTTACCTATGCACTTTTTCTTTTACTTGATCTTTTATATCTCATGCCAAGAACACAAAAACCCCAAAAGAGTAAGCGACAAAAAAATCCTTTACAGTCCATGTGACTATAAAATATAAATAGCTACATCATCTTTCACTTGGTATGAGAAGTGGTGCATCCATACATATGAATCCTTGTATGCATGTATATAATCTCTTACACAAATCCAATCGGTATCTAAGTAAGTTGTTAAATGTGTTATCATTCCTTCTTTCTTATACATAAGGTATCCATGTATATATTAGACATGTTAATGTTTTAAGCTACAAAATAACTCTTACATCAAAACACAGAAATCTGCATCTTTTAATATGTAATGGATGGTAATAGAAGTATAATATAAACACATTTATGAATATACGCTTAAATATATGTGTATAAGTTTGATTATATAGACATCTACATGAACCATTTTTTGTATGATTATATCTTTGTCACCGGGTACATTCATGGAAAGTTTTTGTTTGTGATTTCACAAAAACGGCATTTTGAAATAATAGTTACGTGCTTGTCCAGGGCAAATTGAATTTCCCTCAATATTCGTAAGTGTTCCACTACACAATCACAGCCAGTCTCTTTACTTCTTATAGATATCAATTTGATTGGCTTGGCCCCATTTATGTAAATTAACTACTTAGGATGAGAGTACATGGAAAATCTCTGTAGGGAAGAAAAAACTCCATCCTTAATGTATGCCTCTTCAATTATTGGCTCCATGGCATTTATGTAAATTAACTATTTAGGTTCAGAGTACATGGAAAATCTATGCTGGAAGAAAAAACTCCCACCTTGACCTATGTCTCTTTAATGCCCTATCTATTATAAGCTTCAGAGTGTTAAGACAAGTGTTTTTGCTTGTCTCACCATCCCCCCTTCTTCCTCCACCCTCCAGGGTACTTTATGTGGATTTTTCTTGAAACCTGGTAGTGATAATAGGCTAAGGTGACCTGATTAGACAATGAAAAGGCCTGTACATAGGCTAACAAGAAGCAAATCTGATAGTCTTTAGAAAACCTATAATATAAGGAAGTAGAGCTGACTTCCCATATTTTTGTAATGTGAAGCACAATAGGATCTTGGACTTGTTTATGAACTAGTCTAGACTCTAAGCATCATTGCAGCATCTACAATGAGGATGGTTACTCATAGATGATAGAGTTACAAAGAAATTTAATAAAAACATATTTGTATACTGGAAGATGGTCTGTTCCAGGTATTGAAAGGTTTGTGTTCGGGTATTATGACAACCTTAAACATTTGAAGTAAGCGGGAGGCAGTCAATAGTTTCAAAACACAGCTATATTGGTTAAATTAAAGCATCGTTAGCCCTTTGTTTTTCAAATGATTAGACATGTTTGGACAGTAATTACTCACCTCATTTGGTTAAGGCTTGGTATAAAAATGACTTGTTTTTTTCAATAAAGATAATAGAATTAAGCTATAGATTGACAAGTTGAGCAAAAGCTGAACGTCTGATTTGGGGGTGTAACAAAACTCTTTTTGATTTCGTGCGCGCGCACACACACACACACACACACACACACACATACATATATATATATATATATATATATATATATATATATATATATATATATATATATATATATATATATATATATATATGTATGTATGTATCTATGCTACGCACACACACACAAACACCAAAGACAAAATAAATAATTATATATATATATATATATATATATATATATATATATATATATATATATATATATATATATATATATATATGTATACATACATACATACATACATACATACATACATACATACATACATACATACATACATACATACATACATACATACATACATACATACATACATACATACATACATACATACATACATACATTCATACATACATACATACATACATACACATACATACATACACATACATACATACATACATACATACATACATACATACATATATATATATATATATATATATATATTCAAGCCTACCAACACTTACATTCAAGCTGACAAACACACTTTTAAATTTTAGATATTTGCTACATACTATATTCCAGCTGTAAGCAATAAACATGATGATAGAAATTAGATTTGTAATAATATTCATTTCAGTTGTAAACAGTAAACATAAATGATAGTGATGACTTCAAAGGTCAAACCTTAAATTTTCAAACATAATAGACTTAGTGGATACTCGATACATGATACATCACTGATCATACTTGTCCATATCCATCAAAATTACAAATTACACTTCAGAGTCACTAGTGGAGCCATGAACATCACTCCCAACATCTCTATCGTCATGGGAAGCGCTCATCCTTTTACAATGCATCATATGAAAGAATGCTTTCTCTTTCTATATGTTTATGGTTTTCTACTTATGCCTACATCTCTTTGTCCTCCTCTTAATGTGATAGATGCACATTGAATAGTCAATCCTTTTTCCCAGCCTGAAATAAGCACTTCTATGCCTTTTCTTTGATCTCTTGTTTCTCTCACCTTAATAGATGTAAGTTCTCTATAAAGATCAGCAAATATCACTTCATCATTGTGATCAACCACATCATTTGTAGAACGAGGCATATCTTTCATGGATGGTCAAAATGTGTCCACATTCACCTAAAATAAAAGAAAGAGTCAAGAGTTAAAAGTTTATATGTTTTACACACATGCAAATTTACAAATTACATGATACATCATACATACATAAATGAAAAATTGATAATACATATATTCTTGTTTCTGACTCCGCATTGTCATTATAGCTTCCATCATTTTCAAATTTGTATGGCACTAAATCATCTTTTCCATTTGTTGTGTGCTCAACCCATTCCTCACCTTTGTATCTATGAGGGAATAGGCGCTCCAATTCCTTTCACAAGCACCGGATCAAGAATCTTGAGCCAAAACATTCAATGCATGGTAAAAGAAATTTTGATATGCAACCATCACATATATTTAATCATTTAAATTAGCGTGAGAAATGTTATACAACTTAGAGCTCCTTTCACATGTTAAGAGTCCATGTTGCATTAGTCAAACCTTTCTCAAGGTTTATGATTAAAAAAATTATTGTGCAATTTGATGAATAGATCATTTCACACTAATAAAGGATTGAAGGTAGGGAAAGAACTTTGGTCTAGCCATGGCCCACAACCCAAACTACATCACATGAGTGGTGGAGTGGTCGTGCACTTGGAGAAGTGTAAGGAGAATTAGTTGCCCACCAAGAGAAGATAAAAAGGGAGAAATAGTTGCCCAACCTGGGCGTGTGATGTGGAAGGATGTAGGTGAGGGAGTTAGTAGACAGGAGTTTTGAGAAGCCCCATTTGGTGTTGGAAATGCAACCTTCCACAAGAGGGATTGCACATATTTCTCAATTTTGGTTATTGTTAGACAAAGTCAACCATGGTCATACGAGGGTCAAAGATGGTCAAAATTGGCAATTTTTTTCCATATATTTGGAGAGCACAAGGCAAGAGCTATCCAATGATGTAGCATATGTTGAAATTGGAGTACATTTGAGCAATCAAAAGTCAAACCCTAATTTATGAAATTTTTATGAAAAGCCGTCTTCAAAAAGACACAAGCCATCTTAGCTCATTATTCAGCAAGTGGCAGCAAGTCCATAAAATAGGCAATTGTCAAAAGCTTGCTAGGTACATGAACCAAAGGAAGTCAACTTGAGGAGGGGTCATATTAGTCCTATTTGATTGCACAAGCAATCATACATGTTGCACATATTGTAAACATGTCATATTCAGTCATTATATCAGATTTTTTGAAGATTTGCGAGATTATCAAAACATATAACTATTTGACCAAGGAGAGGGAACATATGTACATTTAGAACCTTATGGTGGGCAATTTCTCAGCTTCTTGTATACATTTTTTGTGGATAGGTGTAGATGAGAGCATATGACCGATACTTGATAGGTTTGATTGCACAAGCAATCATACATTTTGCGTATATTCTAAACATGTCATATTCAGCTATTATATCAGAATTCTTGAAGATTTGCGAGATTATCAAAACATATAACTATTTGAACAAGGAGAAGGAACATATCTACATAGAGAACTTTATGGTGGATAGTTTTTCAGCTTCTTGTATATATCTTTTGTGGATAGGTGTGGATGAGAGCATATGGCCTGGCCAACCTTGAGAGTTGAAGAAGTATGTTTATGTCTATACTATCTTTTGCTTTCCCTTATCTCTATCCTTCCATGCAAATATTTGGATGAGAGCATTGTATGGGGAAATTTTATGAGTTCTCCTTTTCTGTATTATGGAGTGCTCTTCATATCAAAAGGCTTACGTCTTTCCATGGACATTGGCATGATCGTTAGAGGTACCTACGACACTTTTTGAGCTAGCAACAACATTTTGCATTTCTATCCGCCAACAAAATATATATCCATCCTAGGATACTCCTCTTGTGTCAGGTTAAGAGGGGATTGTTGGAAATGCAACCTTTCACGAGAGGGATTGCATATATTCTTAGATTTTGTTTAGTTTTAGACAAAGTCAACCATGGTCAAACCAAGGTCAAAGATGATCAAAATTGGTAGAACTTTTTTATCATATATTTGGAAAGTACAAGTCATATATATATATATATATATATATATATATATATATATATATATATATATATATATATATATATATATATATATATATATATATATATATATATATATATATATATACATATATGATGGATATAGATATGGATGGCTCGATGTGCTCCTCGTCTGCTCGATCTGCTCGTCGTCTGTTTGTACATATCTGTTTGTCGCATGTTAGAGTAGGGTTTTGTCTCTGTCAGATTAGGGTTTCGACATCCTCTTCAGCGTCAGCGTGTGTCTTTTGAGCTGCGTCAGAATCTTTGGGATTTTCGTCAGCTTTTTAGGGTTCGTGTCTGCTGTTTTTAGGGTTTTCGTCAGCAGCGAAGCAGGTGTTATCTTCTGGGCGGCTGCAGGGGACTGCCTATACGCTGTTGCTCAGGTCGGGTGCACTTAACAGAGTTCTTTTTCGACGCCACTTGTTTCGAAGTTAGGGTTTCGGGCGACTTCTGTTCTGATCGTAGCTGTCGTGGGAGCTCAGGCCTCACAGTGATCAAGGATCTGACAGAATTCGCAACTACAGGGTTGAGCAGGTTTGCGGTCAGAGTTCGTCAGAAATTAGGGTTTTCGCCTCTTCAGCTTTCTCCAGCAGAGGTACAGACTGTGGGGAGGCAGATCCTTTAGGGTGGTGTTTAGATAATCTTCACTTCGAGAGGGAAGGTATCGCTTGGGGTATAGTTAGGATGGCATCATCCTCGAGTGTTCAAGGCCCTGCTACTATGCTGAATGACTCACAAGACAGGGATCAAGTGCCCCAAACTCCTTTACATAATGAATTGGATATTGGCAAGTTAAAACATATGATGGAAGACGCATTAACATTGGACGACAATGTTCAGGGCGATTTACGAGTTGATATTGATCTTTCTTTGATTTGGGACTTAGCCCTTATGTTTCATGAGAAGGGTCTGCTATTATTTTTCACGGCTCGTATCCCGCTGGCAGTAGATGTGGCCTATGCTATTAATTCCAATGTAGGCAAAGATGTGGTGGATAAAGTTTTCTATTCGGGGCATGGCCTGTTTGAGGTGATTTTCAACGATAATGATGTCAAATCCCAATTTCTGGCACAACAAACAGTTTTCTTGTGCGGTTTAATGGCGCATGTCTTTCCTTGGAAGCCCGTGAAGGCAATGAAGGAAGAACTTCTATACAAATGTCTTGTCTAGGTGGAATTGGTGGATCTTCCATCTTTCTTGTGGAATAGTATTGGGCATGTGGCCAAAGTGTTGGGTAAACTGCTGTATACTCCGTCCATCTCAGCACCTAACAAGAACAGGGTTTGTGTCCTCTGGAATACTTCTAGACCTTTTCCCAAAACTCTTGGTATCAATGTTCCCAATGTTGGTAGAATTGTAATTTATCTAAAATGGGGAAATATGGCTGGCTCATGCTTTCATTGTGGCAATTTAGGGCATTATTCTAAAAATTGCCCTACTCTTAAGTCAGAAGGAGTTAATTTCATCCCCACTTGTCCTGGAAGCAAAATCCTGGTTCCTGAGAAACAAGTATTTGGAAAGCAACGGAACTTTCTTGCGTCTCGTAATGTACATACATCTACTCCTGTGGGAGCTCAACATGTTGCCAATAAAGGAAAGGAAGTGGTGATTGAGAAGAAGATGCATCCTGTAGCTCCTATCACCCCAATGAAGCTCAATGTTTACAAGCGAAGAGAAGGCGAGGGTGCTAGTAAAGATGATTCTAGGAAGAGAGGAGAAGATGCAGGCAAGAGACTTGTAGATGATGATGGGTTTACTCCAGTTTCTTACAAAAAAGCTTTGCTTCGGGGTAAAAGAAGAAAGTTTCAGTCTGGATACTCAGCTTCTCCTGCAGACGAAACTAACCTTGCGCCGCACTCTGATGATCATATGGCAGAGTATTATGAGAATATGGACATTGTGTTGCAGGATTTAGCTCCAGCATTGGCTCAAATGGACTCCCCTCGTGCTGATCCCCCGCTCTCATGAAATTAGCAACGTGGAATATTCAGGGGCTAGGGAAGTACGGGAAGTGGACAAGGTTGTGGAGATGGATTATTAGGCATCAGCTTGATTTGGTAGCGGTTCAAGAGCATAAAAAGCATGATCACGCTGGGATGCATATTGATACAAGGGATTTTCGCTTGTGCTATAATGGGATTAAGAATAAATATTCAGGGTGTCTTTTCATTGTTAGAAAAGATATTCCCTGTCAGGTATTGTTTGACGATCCGCAAGGTAGATTCCTTATTCTTCATCTTACGTTGCAGGATGTTTCTTATATCTGTATCAATGTATATGCTCCTAACTCTCCAATGGAAAGAGTCAGAACTTGGAAGAATCTGCTTCGCGCTATTCATTCTTGTGCGGGGCTTCAAGTATGGACAGACGCTCGTATTCTTTTGTGTGGTGACTTTAATATGGTAGATGCGGACATGGACTGCACGACTTCTGCTTCTCTTATTTCTTCACAGGAGAACTCTATTTGGAATGAAGTCTTGGATTTTCTGAACCACAAAGATATGTGGGGTTATATTGGTGGCCACACAATCCGTTATACGTTTCATTCTAGATCGCATAGGAAAGCTATGAGCAGGCTGGATAGATGTTATTACTGTCATACTTCCTTGTTGAATGCCGTGTCCACAATGTGGATTGATGCTACGGTTTTGCTTTCTGATCAAAACCCACTTTTGGTGTCCCTTTGTGGAGTGGAATGGAACTCTTGCATACCAGATAAGCTTCATAGAATTCCTTTGAGGGTGAATCTTGCTTGGTTACAAACTTCTATGTTTAAAGCTAGGGTTGAGAAATTGATTTTCAGAGCTCTCTTATTAAAGGTTTCGCCGTGTATGAAATGGGAATTTTTGGTGGCGGGCATGAAAGATGTGATTAGAGATTGTGGTAAATATTTTGCTAACACCTTAAGGGCCACCAAAAGAGAAGCTGAACATCTCATTCTCTTAATGACGGAGAAGGTCGATTCTGGACAACTTCTCTCAGAGAGGGATCATGCTCAATTATGTGAT
>CM035438.1:83117847-83137847 GCA_020310875.1 Ceratopteris richardii | reverse complement strand
GTGTTTGTGTATGCATGCATGCATGTATGTATGTACGTATGTATATATGTATGTATGTATGTATGTATGTATGTATGCATGTATGTATGTATGCACACATGCATGCATGCATGTATGTATGCATGATACATGTATGTATGCATGATACATGTATGTATGCATGATACATGTATGTATGCATGATACATGTATGTATGTATGTATTGTGTATGTATATATGTATGTATGTATGTATGTATGTATCATGTATGTATGTATGTATGTGTGTATGTGTGTGTGTGTGAGACATGTGTATGTATGTACGTGTACTTGTATGCATGCATGTCTATATATTTATGCATGTCTATGTATTTGTGTTTGTGAATATGTGTGTGTATGTATGTAGGTCTACTTGTACGCATGCATGTGTGAACACATGAACGTCCATGTATTTGCATTTATGTATGCATGGATGCATGCTTTAGTGTGTACATAAGTTTTGTGAATGCATGCATGCATGTATTTGCTTGGCATTCATTTTTACATTTATGTATGGAAGTGGAGTAAAGGCTTAGAGGAGACCCTTGATGTTCACTAGAACCACTCCATCTCATAGCTTGTCGAGAATCTTTTTCTCAAGAAATATAATAGGTTCTTATATTTATGGTCTTTTCAGTGGGCCTTTAAACTTTTATCTAGTTTTCATATCTGATCACAATGGGCAAACGACCAAAAGTTCCACTCAACAAAAGAAAAAACTTAATTTAGGGAGTTATAAAGAACATCAATTTTTTTGTTGTTCTCTGTTGCATGGTTTTCACATGCATCCATTCTCCAAGGTTGTGTGATTTATGGAAAGATAGGACCCACACCATCATTTTCCTCAAGGATTTTCAAGGTTGTTTAGTAGGCAAAGTTGGAAGTAATATGATATAGCAAGTGATGCATTGTTGATTTTGAATAAGGAAGCCATTACATTTAAGAGATGGCTGTTCTAGATATATTTTGGTAGACTTGAAGGGTTTTTAATACAACAAATTCGACATTGAAAAATTGAAATCTACGCATGCGATTTCTATACTTCTCAATTTGTTATGTTTGATACACAAGCTCATCAGCATGCACCTGGGTGAGATTAAATCTTCTAGCAGACATTAATCCCTTTAGTTGCATATGGTGAAAGTTGCAAGACTTTGGTCCCCAAATTTTTGATGGCAAATGAAGGGCTATAAATTTGTTTTATTGCTTTTCCAAAAGGAGTGGCATCTCTGGAGTACATAATGTCACATTCGATGGTGTAAGGTTTTGAATTCTAAATGAAAGGATTGGAAGGAAGGCAAGTGGTGAAGAAAATATTTTTACCATGTAGTTAGAGTAGAAACAAAGAAAATGAACCTCAGTGTGGTAAGACCACTGGAAAAATTGCAAGGGTAAGCAATTGGTTGTGTCTTGTAATCTGTGTGACTGAAGGAAGGGTTTTGCATTTGATAGAAAGGAACAGGATGATAAAGGTGATGCATTTGATGGCCCTAGGGATGACAAAAAGGTCATTTTTATATGTGATGTTTTCATTGAGAAGCTGTTTGACTCCCAGAGATACCCTTGCTTTCCATGTAAATGACAAAATGTGATTTAAATGATGATCATCTATCATAAATTATGGCTTGTCACAATCTTAGATTGTGGAATGGAAGTGCTGCTCTTGATGTCACTTAATGTGAGTGTGCGCCATGTGGCAAGTTGTGATGCACAGATTTATAATTTATTGTACAGTATATATCAGAAACAATCATCAGTTGATCATGTAGACACCATTCTTTGGTGTTAATGTGCAAGATCTTGTGCTGCATGATGTCAGTTATGCGCTTAGCAAAAAGGAAGTTTTTCTGTGTTGGATAATCAGGTTGGCATAGCCAAAGTGCTATGTTTGATTGTGGGCAATCGGATAACACAAAACATGCTTATGTTGATTGTCAGGACTTGTGTTATTTACATTTTAAAGTTCTGTATGGTCAATGGTAAATTCGTTGACATTGTTGAGATAAATTTTCACTTAAAAATTCGACACAAGATTGAGATAGATGACTACAGAGGCTTGATGTGTTCAAAACTTAACTTCTTCTAATTAGTATAAATAGTGAAAAACAAGGGTGTGTTTTTGATAATTTCGGTATTTATCACAAACTTAGATTTCTTGATGTTCTTCATTCATATTTGTTTGGCATACTTGTACAGTCTGGGGTGGGTTTACTTCTTGAAGAATAAAATTGTTTCATTTGTTTGGAACTGAGAGGCTTATATATTTTGGTATTGTTCAGGAAATGAGACTAAGCTTGGGATGAGCAAAGGATTGCCAGAACCGAAACTTACTGCTGTGGATGGGATGATTGACAAGTTGACGGGTGCAATATTTGTCTTCCAATTGGTGGTGGTATTGATTCTTGGTATAGCAGGAAACATGTGGAAAAGATTTGAAGGTCACAAGGTATTAACTATTACATGAAAGGAGTTTCTCATGGCATATATTGCTACAGCTTAATGGCAGACAGAATGTTTTCGACATGTTTGTTTTACCAATAGTACCTATGATGACTGTGTCCGTGCTATTCAGAAATGGTATGTGAAATATCCTGAGAAGGCATCCTGGTTTGAGGATTTGGTAATTCCATTACGATTCGAACTTCTTTGTTCTATCATGATACCTATATCTATAAAGGTACTTCTGTGTATCCTATAAGACAAATGTTCCATGTAATGATCATTTACCTCATGAGAGGCTTTATACTGCAGGTGTCCCTTGACCTTGTGAAAAGCTTGTATTCAAAATTCATTGATTGGGATCTTCAGATGTATGATGAAGAAACAGATACACCTGCAGTTGCCACCAAGTAAGAGCACAGCTGCCAATTACTTATTGTGGTGCTTCAATGTTCATTTGTTCCAGTCTGTCTATTACATGCTAGTGGATGTGTAGGTGTTGAAATAGTATGTGGGTTGCAGGGAGTGTAGTTTGCTTTTCCTCTTGGAACAGGCCTTGCCAATTGTACAGGATACTCATAGAAACTCTACAAGAGGAGCTCCTGTTCCGATATAGCACGTGTACAACATCCAGGCAGTCGCCATTGGCAGTCTTGATACATGTGTGAGTCAAAGAGAGTTGCCATTGTTAGTTGTAACTTGTTCCTAGTGCTAGTAGAGTCAAAAGGGTGGTGGTCTAGGTGGATCGGTTCATTGTCTGATGTCTGTAACTTCCATGAAGAGCTCGCCCAATGGAAGAGTCGCCCAATGAAGGGTTGCCTAGGAGGTTGCCCAGTGGAGGAGTCACCTAGTGAAGGGTTCCCTAGGAGGTTGCCCAGTGGAGGAGTCACCTAGTGAAGGGTTGCCTAGGAGGAGGTTGCCTCTATTTCTTGTGTTGCCCAAGAAATAGATGTTTCCTAGTGATGTGTATTAGTCACAAACTTGGGGAGGAAGTCACCCATTGTGCCCTAGCTGGTGGAGGAAGTTTCCAAGTTCTTGCCCTAGGAGAAGGAGGCTGCCCAAAGTCTCGCCCAAGAAGGGTGCTACTCGCCCAAGGCCACACGAAACTCTCCTAGGTTGACCTTTAGCTTGTTGAGAGCCACACTTTACTCCACATGGTCATGGTCTTGCGGCGGCTCTTGCCCTATGGGCTTGCAACTCGCCTAGGATGGCCTTTAGCTGGCCCAAAGCCACACGTAACCAGCCTAGGGGCCTTGGACTCACCCAAGTGGTCATGGGCTCACCCTACAGGCTTGCCACTCGCCCAAATTGGCTTGGGTCACACCTAGCTCACTCATGGGGCCTTGGACTAGCCCAAGTGGTCATAGACTCCCCTTATGGGCTTGCAACTTGCCGAAGAGTGCCAAAACTCGTCGAGGAAGGATGTTACTCGCCCAAGGCAACTTATATTCACCCAAGAAGTTGTGGGAGTTGCCCAATATGGTCTCCAACCCAATAGAGGTAGCCCAAGGCATGTTATATTTGCCCATAAGCAAGTAGGGGTCACAGTAATGAAGGTAGTTGCCCATAGATGTTGGTGAAGAAGAGGTAGCCACATATGGGTCAGGTCAACTTGTGCGTCTAGAGATTGCCTACCACTATAGCCTCTTCATCTTGGAGAGGGCTACAAAGCAAGGCAACCATAGGGCGATTAGAAGCAATCACCCTTCATTAGGATTGGTACACACACACCTCTCCATCTAGCCATACTCCCACAATTTTGATTCACCCCATCTTCTTACCATTTATCCCTGGCAGCAACATCCCCTTCATCCACCATGATCACCAAGCACTTGAGCGTGCAATCAAATACCATATAGAAGGGGCAAAGGGAACAAATTTTGGGAAACAACTTCAAGCTCATCAGGTGCTATTTCCATCTCATATATCCACCATCTAGTAGTGGCAACAAACCTAAACCTTCACTTTCACAAAGCGCTCTTAGCAATAGATGGTCATTCAACCAACTACCAAACTGCAACTTAGAGGCTTCTACAAGCTCATGGGTATATAAAGACTTCTACAACCATAAAGACTTCTATAGCTGAGCGGTACATCTTGCTTAGAAGGCATCAGGCATCAAGTTCTCTCTTTGGGTTCTGTCAAGAGAAGGCTTCTACAAGTGATATCTTCCTCCAACACTAAATTGAGCAAGAGTATTCTCCATCAAGCAACAACAACATCTTGGTAGCAACATCTTACTACTACCTCCTATCCTATTCTCCACATATATACTACTCTCTGAATGGCATCATCACAATCACACTCGTGAATGGACCCATCATGAAGCTAGACATGATGCTTCTGAGTTTAGACCCGATTCAAGTCATGATTCAAGGGAGGGTTCTAAGCATACAAGACCAACACATGTAGAAATAGACATGGAGCATGTGGATGAGCAGGAAGTGCATGCGCAAGCAAAACAAGTGGTTCACCTCACATCGAGCTAGGGAGAAGGTGAAGGCTGTCAGGAGGACATTGAGGCAAGCAAAGAGAGTTTGCAGAGTGGAGACTCTAGTCATTCTCTCTACGAAGCATCACAAGCAAGTGATTCCGAATCAACATCATTGGAAGAGGAGCCAGCGGCGAATAGAGTCTCTCGAAAGGAGTTCTCCCCTGCACAAAAAGAACAAATCTGTTTCATCTAAACAACAATCTTCTACAAGCAATGAAATAATCATCAACAGCCCTATCAAAATCCGCCTTAAGATTGATTTGGGAATTTCAAGTAACCTTAATGACGCTTTCTCTCCTCCAAAAACTTGAAGATATGGGGATCCAAAAACTTGCCAAAGTAACTATGGCAACTCTAAGTACTTCAAAGGAGGTAGTTAGAGAGCTCTTTCCACTATTTAAGAGCTTTCCACCACTGCAAAACGGAAAAATCACCCAAGGACTTTTAGCATCAAAGACAGGAACATGATAGGAATGAGCAGAATTGTGGAACTTTAACAGGTAGGCACCTACTCCACGAATCAGCAAAAGAGACCCTAGGCAATCAATGCTAGCTAGAGGGTACCCTACTAAAGCATAAGGAATTAGTAAAGTGTGTAATCCCTCTAAGTAAAGGAATATCTTAATTCTATGCATTTTCAAGTATTTCTCCTTGAATCTTGATCGTTAATTCAACTAAAGCCTAGTTTGTAGTGCATACTTTAGGACTAGTGCAATTGCATTCCTTGCACCCACATACATATTCACCATCTATAGTACCTAGTCACATCATTGATTTTTGTTTGTTTTTTTTTTTTTTTACTTTCTTTCCTTGTAATTTTCAGGATCATACCCATTCTTTGAAGCCATATTTAAATATGCGCATTGCATAGATTCATACATAGTACATACAATGCAACATGGTATATACTACACACATAGATAAATATACATTACATACATACAAGCATACATATAAACATATATGTTATTTGTAAATACTCACATCTTACAAATGTCATACATACACACTAGGAAATTACATACATACATATTACTGTTAACATATCATATATGTAAGTACATATTACATTATTGATAACTTGTAGAATGAATTTTTTTAAGAACAGAGTAAAGGATGGGCCAAATAACCAAATTGGGTGCCGAGATGTCCAAAATCTGGAGTTGGGCGCAAAGACGTCCAAAAACTGGAATTGGGCGCCGAGACGTCCAAAAACTGGAGTCGGGTGCCAAGACGTCCAAAATCTGGAGTTGGGCATCAAGACGTCCAAAATCTGGAGTTGGGCACCAAGAAGTCCAGATGGTAGAGTTGGGCGACTGCATGCCCAAGGCATGCCAGACAAGCAGACCTGATAAGGCGGCCAAGTGGGGCCCAACCACTCATCATTACATGACAAAGTCTGGTACTGGTGGTGGCCAGGCTGACAAATGAAACGGCCTAATGCATTAACTTCCCATTACTCCCATGTAACAGACTTACCTATTGTACCGGTTCCTCACCTCTCTCCTATAAAAAGGGGAAACCTCAAGAGAAGGGATATGAGATATAGAGCATATAGTGCACACTACAGGAGAATATAGCTGAGAGTGAGAGCGGGCTCAGAGCTCGTAGATGGTAGAGTCCTTCTCATGTTATTTACTTATGCTGCTTATGTTATTTGCTGATGCCACTTATGTGAGAATACTTGGAGGTTGTATTCAGTTGTCTTGTTTTGTGTTTGAATGGTAAATAGTATGCTTAGCTGTGGTATGATTAGCTCATGGCTGGTATTCAGATTGTGTTACATTTGTCTTTCTAGTTAGTGTGGTCTTATGCTCTATTCTGCTCCATGCTTGCTGCTGCCATGACTTTTACTTCTAAGTGTAGTTTCTAGTGATGATATGGAGGCTTGGTGATATGTGTCTATTATGATAATGTGCTTTAATGTGTTCATGTGCTCACATATGCTCCAGGAGTAGTGCATTTTGCATTCCCTGCACCCACACACTTCACTTCACCACCTACATGTGAAAATTTGGCACGCCCGGTGGGACAGGGCTTCTGGAGATTTCCTTTTCCTTGAGAAATTACTTAGAATTGAGTACCCTTTCCTTGAGAAATCACTTAGGGTTTGAGTGCCTAGGGCCACCCCTCCTACTCCTCCCTTGGCGCCTTGGGCAACTCCTCCTCCTACTCCTCTTTTGGCTTCCTGGGCGACTCCTCCTCCTCCCCCTTCTTAACTTCTGGGGCGACTACTCCTCCTCCTTTGGAGTCTTGGGCGACGACTCCTCTTCCTGAGCGACGACTCCTCCTCCCCCTTCCTAACTTCTTGGGCGACTACTCCTCCTCATCCTCCTTCTTGGCTTCTTGGGCGCCTACTCCTCCTCCCCCCACTTGAGCAACCTCTTCTTGGGCGAAGACTCCTCCGGGGCGACCTCTTCATTGGGGCGACTTCCTCCATCAGAAGTAGTTCCAAAGATGGTCCATGACCCACACTAGAGCTAGCAAAGAGAAGAAGCTAAGCCTTAAGAAGACACCAATCAAAAGTTACCACAGAAGAAGGCCAGACCCTTACCTAACACCCATCAGAAGTCTATTTGCCTCAAGCCTAGCTTCTAGAATAGAAGGGTGAGACGACAAGGCTAAAACTCTAAAGACTTTACCTCAAGACACTCCTCTTAATAAGGCTATGGCAGAGGAACTTTCCGCTCTTTTGTCAAGAATAAATATTAGATTTTCTTCATTTCATGGCGGTGCTAATGAAGATCCTGAAGATCATGTACGAAGATTTCTTTCAATTTCTAAGAGTAGGGGCTTACAACAACGATAGGACGCCTTCCTTGCTCTCTTTCCATCAATTCTTGAAGGATTGGCGAACAAATGGTTCAGCCAGTACGCGGAAAACCATTTCCAAACATGGGAAGCATTGAGGACCGAATTCACATACGCATTTCGGCCATGTAACTCTACAGAAAGAACGTTAGATGAACTTGAGAATCTAATCTTGCATATGGGAGAATCATTTTCAGAACTTATGACGCGGGCAAGGTCACTCGTGGCAAGATTGCCAGAACCACCAGGGGATTTCCTTGTTAAGAAGTGGGTGGAGAAAGCCTTGCCGAAATCCACACAACAGAAGCTGAGAGAGCTTTTGAGACCGGATGCCACTTTAAGAGAATTTGAAGCAGCTACCACGAGGATTGAGGCTGCACGGGTTCATTTTGGAACACATCCAGGTAAGACTTTCCCCCAAGATGAAGACATGGTGACAGCCTTGAGGAAGGAACTAGAGACCTTAAAGCTTCAAAGAAATCGAGAAGAGGACAAGGGTACTTCGGAAGGTCTCGCTGAAATACGACAAGAGCTTGAAGAACTCAAAACATTAAGGGAGGTAAGAAGTGGACTATGGTGTTCTCTCTGTAGTACTCAAGGACACACATCACAAGAATGTCCAAGGAGGCTAACATGCCAATTTTGTGGAAAGGGTGGCCATGAGGCCAAGGATTGTTATTTTCTGAAGGGGCTTGGAAATCAGGCTATGATGCCAGGACAACCTCAGGCAGCTCAATGGGTAGAGGTGGCTCAGTCCTCCTTGTTAGGGCAACCACCCTTACCATCCACTACAACACCTCCTATAACAACTTTTTACACCAATCAAGGACCTCAACGGCAAGAAGGTAGGCCTCGTCAGAACCGACCACCTAGGCCTATAATGTGTTACAGATGTGGGGAGTATGGACACTTCCAAAGTAAATGTTCACTTCCTGAGGATGCCCCACCATGCAAAAACTGTCCTGAAACACGGGATCATTATACGAAGGACTGCCCAAAGTCAATGCCGTCTACAAGCACACCAGGTAACTCTTGCCCCCTACATATGATCACAGTATCTAATGATAAGGGCAATGTAGACTCTCCAAGTGCCCGAGTAGTCCAACTTGAGGAACTTCCTGGAGTAATGACCAGGGCACAAAAGCAAAAGGAAGCTTTGAAGGATGCTGCCAAAGAAGCAACATATTCAACAAAGGACAAGGGAAAAAGGACCATGAAGCATGAACCTTCTCAGGAAGCCAAACATAACCAAGACAAGGAGAAAATCTCACTAGGAAGAGTAGGAAGAAATAAAGACACTGCAGGTTGTTGACAAAGCTTATGCAGTATCTAAGGAGGACCTAAGGCACTTTCAGAATGGATCTACTTCAAGGAACAATCAAGAAGGCTTTCTCACTGCAGTTCAAGTCTTGCACAACACCTACCAACAGGTATCTTTATATAACTTGTTAGCTATGAGTCCTCGATTCAGAGGAGAAGTCATGGCTGCCATAAATGGGTTAGACCCTGGCACCACATTAAGTGGCGGGCAAGGCTTCACTTCTCTAATTTCCCAACAAATACCTATACCCTCAACTTATAGCTCAGAACCATCTAGGATGGCACCTCTTACGGATTACACCCTAGATTGACTTTAAGTATCAAGGGAACTCCCTTGGTAGGAGTTATAGTTGATGGGGGATCTGGTATTAATCTGATGCCTGAGTACACAATGACATTGCTAAATCTGAAACCAACTAAGGATGATCATTTTACAGTATCATTGGCAGACCAAAGCAAGGTAAGCCCACTAGGCATAGTGGAAAAGGTTGAAGTCATCATCCATAAGCTAAAATTTGTGTTGGATTTTGTGGTAATAACACTCCCAAAGGTGAAGGGAGGGTTTCCTCTTTTGATAGGAAGGCCATGGCTACGCCACAGTAAAGTGGTAGATGACTGGGGTAGTGACACCTTATGGGTGGCGGGACCAGACAAGGTAATGAGACAGCTTCAGATGGAAGGAGGAACTGATAAAGCCCTGGGTACTTCTCAAGTTGTTCTCCATCCAGAGCAAACTACAGAGGAAGACAAGGAAGATAACAATGGAGAAGATGAACAACAGACTAGACAAGAAGGAGCAAACATTGGGCCACACCTCCTCCACCATGGGTTCTGGAAAATCAAGAAATATCAAGACAAGAAAGGGTGCCCTCACCTCCCTCGGCGTCTCCACCTCCTAATTCAAGTTGGGCGTCTAGACCTCCTAATCCAAATTGGGCGCCTCCTCTACCTCCAAGCAGCTGGGCGACTCCACCTCCTAGTCCAAGCTGGGTGCCTCCGCCTCCAAGTAGCTGGGCCACTCTATAGGCTTGGGCTCCATACTCTGCTCAAGGGCCTCCACACTGGGCACCTGAATGGGCAGCTTATCCTCCATCTTGGGCTACCCCTACAATTGGATGGGCGGCCCAATGGGCATCTGGGAAGCCTCACATAGAGCCATATAAAACAAGATCACCTGACATCAAGGAAGAAGTTGATATAGGAGAAGAAATATCAAATGAAGATCTAGGCGACATCATGAATTGGATTGAGGAGACCAACAATGTTTCATGTTTCACAATAGCAATCAATGAAAAAGAAGAAGAAGAACCTACTGTGGAGTCTGTGGTATTAGGAGAACCAGCTAAAGATTTTCGAAGAGGTAAAGTTTTGAAAGGAGTTGAAGGAAGGAAAGGGAGTGAAGCAAGCCAAACAGAAGAAGAACTAATAGAAAACATTTTCCCATTGGTGGAAGTCCGAGTAGGATGGACGCAGGAAAAGACCCAAGAAATCACCATCAATGATAGTCCGCATTCACCAAGGAAATGTTGTTCAAAGACGAAGAAGAGGTAATTTTGGAGCTAGTTAAAGAAGTAAACTTAGGGGAAGAAGAAAATCCACAAAATCTTCTACTGGCAAGTTGGTTGTGGGACCACCCTCTTCTTCTCACAGAGGTAATAACATTCATGAATAATTTTAAAGACGTATTTGCATGGAGTTACAAGGATTTGACAGGAATACCAAAAGAACTGGGATACACACTATTCCTCTAGTGGCAGAAGCTCGGCCAATTAGAGGGAAAATGTAGGTTAAATCCCAAATATGCGGAAGCAGTCAAGAAGGAAATCAAAAAAATGGAGGAAGCAGGTATCATAGTTCGTGTAGAGCATTCAGAATGGTTGTCCTCTATGGTCATAGCACCTAAGAAGCAACCTAATAAAATCAGGGTTTGTGTGGATTTCCGAGCATTAAATAAGGTAACCATCCCTGACGGGTTTCCCACTCCCTTTTCTGAACAAGTGATTGAAGATGTGGCAGGACATGTGTTGTACAGTTTCCTGGATGGTTTCAGTGGATACAATCAACTGGAAATCCATCATGAAGATCAACCAAAAACAACCTTTGTAACTCCTTGGGGAACCTATATCTACACCAAAATGGCTTTTGGCCTTAGAAATGCACCAGCCACTTTTAATAGGACAGTATATCTGATCTTCAACAAGTTGGTCCTAAAATTCTTAAGAATTTTCATGGATGACTTTTCAGCCTTCTCTGGAGAAGCTTGCACCACTGCAGTAGAGAATGTGCCAGGACATTTGAAGCAATTAGAACAAGTATTCCAGCGTTGCAGAGAGACGGGTTTGAAACTTAACCCTAACAAATGTCATTTTCTGGGTCCAAAGCTTCTTGGGGCACACAGGATATCACCGCAAGTTTATACGCATGTATGCAGAGGCAGAACGACCACTTTCACGGCTTACGAGTAAAAGTTTTCCCTTTCAATGGTTTGAAGAAGAATCAGCATTCACTTATCTAAAACAGAGGTTGGCATCTGCACCTATACCCATCTCACCAGATTGGTCTAAAACATTCCATGTGCATGTAGATGCAAGCTTGTATGCAGTAGGAGCTATACTGACTCAACCAAGCGAAGCACACAAATTAGATCAGCCCATTCATTACGCGAGTAGGCTCCTCTCAAAAGCAGAGAAGAACTATAGCACCACAGAAAGGGAAGCGTTGGCTATTGTATTTGCCCTCAAGAAATTCAGGCACTATTTATTAGGCACTACATTCACAGTGATTACTGATCATCAAGCTTTAAAATATTTGTTGAATAAGCCACAAGTTGCAGGAAGAGTATGGAGATGGTTGCTCCTCTTCCAAGAATTCGATTTTGAGATTGTGCAGAGAAGCGGTAGGCAACATGTCATTGCAGACCACCTCTCTCGCATCAGACATCCAACTCATGCAACAAAGGGAGTAGAAGATGATTTCCCAGACAGCCAAATATACAAGGTAAATATAGCACCTACATGGTATGATGATTTGACTCTCCTCCTAGGAAAAGGTCAATTTCGTACTAGGTCTACTCCATTGGAAAGGCGTAGACGACTCCTAAAAAGTAAGAATTTCATGATGGCAAAAGATACCCTCTGTAAGGTTGGTCCTGATGGGATGTATAGAAGGTGTCTTCAATCACATGAAACAAAAACTGTTCTTCAATTGGCACATGAGGGAAAGTCTAGTGGTCATTTTCCTGGACATATCACTGCACTGAGGGTACTCCAAAGTGGCCTATGGTGGCCATATCTCTTCAGAGATGCCACTAAATTTGCCAAGGCATGTGATGTTTGTCAACGATGTGCGCCCAAACCAACACGACAAAGGAACCAACCGCTTAATATCTCTGTTGCTTGGCAACCCTTTGAGCATTGGGGAATAGACTTTGTTGGCCGAATTTTTTCCAGTAGCACAAGATTCAGGTGCAAAGTATCTTTTAGTAGCAGCCGATTATGCCACTAAGTGGGCTGAAGTAATAGCCAGTAAGGAATGCACTGCTGAAACGGTAGCCACCTTCTTGTATTATTATATCTTTTGCATATATGGATGTTCAATAGAGGTCACGACAGATCAAGGGTCTCATTTCGTCAACAAGGTGCTCATTTTGATTTTTGAAAAGTATCAAATATTCCATAAGAAGTCCTGTGCATACTACCCAAGGGCAAACGGTCAGGCAGAGAGCACAAATAAGGTTCTCATGCTCTTACTGAGAAAAACATGCTTATAGTTTCCTAATACATGGGGCCAGGCATATCTTGGAACCTTGTGGGCCTATAGAACTTCTTTCAAAGCCACAACAGGACATACTCCATTTGAACTAGTGTATGGAATACAAGCAATTGCTCCTTTGAGTTCTTACATGGCTCCAACTGCGTGGGAACCAATTGAATTCCTGGATTTACTAGCGCACTCTCAGCCAACATTGTGAGGCTACAATTTCTTGAAGAAAAGAGAAGGATAGGGAATGAAACTCTAGTGGAAGTTCAGGAAAAAAAGAAAACAGGATCATGATGCAAACCTCTGGAAATCAAAGATTAAGGAAGGAAGCTTAGTTTTGCTGTACCACCCAAGACTCTTTGAGAAGAAGGCTAAGAAGAAGTTAATGCCGAGATGGAACGGACCTTTTAGGGTCATACCTTTTAGGGTCATACACACACTTGCAAAAGGTGCAGTACAAGTTTCCGCATTGACTGGCACAATACTGCCCCTAGTCAATGAATCAAAGCTAAAACTCTATGTGGAGAGATAGGAAAGAAGGAATGTGCCCTTGTATATAATGTATATACCCTTATGTTACTTCCTCCTAGCTTATGTCGCTTTTTTCTCATCTATCTTCTTCATGTATCCCATTCCCATTTATCTACTGTCCTTCCCACCCACTCCCAGACCACTACCTCATTGGCTACTCATAGGCATTATGCTAACCTCTTTTATCTTCTCCCTTATCCTTCTGATGCCACCCCTCTAAGCGAAGATTGCCACCCTCTAAGCGAAAATTGCAAAAGACCATCTCATCTACTTACATGGGCGACCTCTCCTCCCTCTCAATCTCTTGACCAACCGGGGCGACCTCTCATCCTTCCACCTTGACACCTTAGGCGACTCCTCCTCCTCATGATGATTCCATGGGTGACCCTCCCTCCTCCTCCCTTCAAAGTGACTTTGGCCACCTCCCCTCCTCCTCCATCTAGTGTGCCTAAGGTCACCTCTCCTACTTTCCCCCTCTTGTGTTGACTTGGGCCACATCCTCTCCTCCTCCCTCTAGCCTATCTCACCATCCCTTCCACCTCCCTCTACCTCCCTAGTCATCCTTCTCACCCCACCAAATGTTTAATTGGCGACACTAACTCCCTCGAATGCAACCAAGGCGACCTTACACCCTCCTACATAAGCAACCTCACCCCCTCCTCTCTCTAAACCAAAGCATTGGTGACCCTTCCATGCAACCCCTCATACATCTTGGGCGACCTCTCCTCCATCTCAAACTTTACCCTTGACAATTTGGGCGACCGACCTCTCATCCTTCACCCTTGACAATTTGGGTGACCTCTACCTCTCAAACTTTATGGCCATCCTCGGCGACCCCTCATCCTTCCACCTTGCCAAATCGGGCAACCTCTCCTTCCTCTCAAACTCTTAACCAACCTGGGTGACAGACCTCTCATCCTTCCCCCTTGACAATCTGGGCGACCTCTCCTCCATCTCAAACTATTAACCAACATGGGCGACCGACCTCTCATCCTTCACCCTTGACAATTTGGGCGACCTCTCCTCCATCTCAAGCTACAATTTGGGCGACCCCTCATCCTTGCACCTTGACAAATTGGGCGACCCCTCCTCCTCATGCGTTTCTATGGGCGACTCTCCCTTCCTTTCCCTTCAAATGACTTGGATCTCCTCCCCTGCTCCTTACTTAAATATGAATTGGACCAACTCCCCTCCTCCTTCTTGGGTTAAGTTAAAACTCCTCATCTCGATTCTCCTCCTCATTCTAGCCTCCTTAGAATTTCAATAGGCAACCCCTCCTTCCTCACTTCTACCCTTGGAGACCTACCCCCCAACTCCCACCTTGGGCGACCCTCCTCCCATCTCTAGTCTCATACTAGGTGACTCCCTACCTAGGGCGACCCTCCTCCCAACTCTACTCTAACCTACCTCCTCATCCTTGGCGACCCCTCCTCCTTGGCAACCTACCTTCCACCTCCCACCATGGGCGACCCTCCTCCCCACCTCTAATCTAACTAGGGCGACCCCTCCTCCCACCTAGGCGAACCCTGCTCCCCACCTAGGGCGACCTCTCCTCCCAACTCCCACCATGGGCGACCCTCCTCCCACCTCTATTCTCATGACCTCGGTGACACCTACTCCCCACCTAAGGCGACCTCTCCTCCCAACTCCCACCATGGGCGACCCCTCCTCCCAACTCTACTCTAACCTACCTCCAACTTGTACTTTTTCCTTTTCACCTCCCCCTTTTGTTATTATTTCTTTCGTTGCCCTCTGTAGGTACTATCTTCCACTTCTTCCTTTCTAATTCCTCCTCTTGATGTTCAACTGCTCTAGTGCATTTTGCATTCCCTGCACCCACACACTTCACTTCACCACCTACATAACTTCATGAATGCATAGATGTATACATACATATATGATATCGCACACACACATATGTATCATGTATGTATGTACGTATCTCTCTCTCTCTCTCGCTATATATATATATATATATATATATATATATATATATATATATATATATATATATATATATATATATATATATATATATATATATATATATAGAGAGAGAGAGAGAGAGAGAGAGAGAGAGAGAGAGAGAGAGAGAGAGAGAGAGAGAGAGAGAGAGAGGGAGGGAGGGAGGGAGGGAGGGAGGGAGGGAGGGAGGGAGGGAGGGAGGGAGGGAGGGAGGGAGGGAGGGAGGGAGGGAGGGAGGGAGGGACGGAGGGAGGGAGGGAGGGAGGGAGGGAGGGAGGGACGGAGGGAGGGAGGGAGGGGGGGGGGGGGAGGGAGGGAGGGAGGGAGGGGGGGGGGGGGGGGGAGGGAGGGAGGGAGGGGGGGGGGGGGGGGGGGAGGGAGGGAGGGGGGGGGGGGGGGAGGGAGGGGGGGGGGGGAGGGAGGGGGGGGGGAGAGAGAGAGAGAGAGAGAGAGAGAGAGAGAGAGAGAGAGAGAGAGAGAGAGAGAGAGAGAGAGAGAGAGAGAGAGAGAGAGAGAGGAGAGAGAGAGAGAGAGAGAGAGAGAGAGAGAGAGAGAGAGAGAGAGAGAGAGATATTAACGTTATTTGAAGGCCAAACTTGGCCTATAAGACAAAACCATGTACAACTGTAGTAACTCTTGTGTAGAAATAAAATGGAATCGTACTCACTACACAAAACTGTGTAGGCTGAAAAAGGCTCGAAATAACCCCAAGATAGTGTACCGAGTGATGGAGAGGTAGTGGGGATAATGTAGTGGTGTGGGAGGAGATGTGGCTCTGACTCTGCAGATAATGGCCACCTAATACATGGGGGTCCCATCATAGGAGTGAATATGTATATCTTAACTACATATAATGGGTGGAGGTGGGTGGAGTATGTGGTACATGGGTGACAGTGTGAGTGCCTCCGGAAGGAAGGCTACCGAGGTGGTGATGGTGTGCCTGTGCTCCATCGTGTGGTCATGGGCTATCATGATGCGTGAGATATCCTCCTGGTATAGTCGTGGTCGTCTGAATCCAGCCCTATGTGGTCGACGTCGCACTCTCTGTGCCGTTGCTTGCTGGAGCGTGAGCCTTATGCCTCTGGAAGGTGGGCCCCTCTGATGTAGCCCATCTCGCTGAAAGAACTGAGTAATGGGTACTCACCCGTGTGTGATGTGTGGGCTGTATCGACTGCTCTCGTCTCTCATATGCCGCAGTGAGGAAACGTCCCAGCATCCGCCGGTCTCATGTGGTCATGCACAACTGTAGTGACTCCTGTATGTGGAACTGTGCTCGTAGATCTGAGTATGCTCGACATCTGGTAACAAAGTGCTCCTCACTCTCTATCTTTGTATGGCATACTGGGCACCACCTCTCCTCTCTAGGGACTCCCCTGGTCTGACCACTCTCGATCTCGAGTCGATGTGACGAAACTCAAAGCTGCCCAATGATGACTCGGAGGTTGTGTGGTAGGTATGTCTGCATGGATCGTGGAGTCTCAATGAAGCCCTGGTCTTAGATTTATAGAAAATGCTCGCGGTAGTGGAGCATTTTCGGTGGCAATGTATCCTTGGGGCTAATCCATGTCCTCTGTATGTATGCCATATCTCCTGTCGAATGACCCAATTCCTCTCCTGGTGGGAGAGGGAATAGGTGGGAGCCTGTAAGTCATACTGTAGTGGTGGTAGTCTGTCGATGTCAAACCCAATGGGCCAACCAATCTCGTGTCTGTGCGTACCATGAGGAGGTGTCTCCTACTAATGCCAAGTCACGTGACGCCTGGAAAGCTCAATAAGTGATTTGCTCTGTGTCCATGCTCCGGATCCTGTGTAATAGGTATACTGTCTGGAACAATGCCTCTACTAGCATCGGTGGTGCTGCTAGCTCTGCTCTCATAATATCATGTGGTACCGAAGGCTTGCTTCGGATGAGTCTCGCAATCATGAGAATCTGTGGCCTCTCCAATGCTGTCCATGCCGATGTAACTAATCCGGGCCCCCATATGGCTGCCCCATACATGAGTGCTGGTGTAACCAAAGTGTCGAAGAGCCACCCCTTTGTACGAGGCTCCTGAAAGTGCGCCTTGTGGCACTGTCTCTCCATCAAGGCTAGTGCTGCGTATCCACGTGTGATGCGGTCCTGGGCTGCCTAAGACATAGAGAAGACCCCAGATGTGAATGTCACTCCAAGATACATATGACCCGACTACCTCAATCGGTCCGCCTGCTGCTGTGAAAGAACTCTGTCTCCCCACCTGAGCTGATGTATGAAAAATCATAACCTTGGTTTTACCAAGGTTCACAAATAGCCCTCTATGTATGCAAAAGATGTCTAGGCCGCGTAGGTGGTGCTGTAGCCCTTCGGCGGACTCTGAAACCAGCACAATATCATCAGCATATAAAAGAATATGAACAGTGGTTCCTCGTACCTCAATGCCCTCCCCTCCCTGCTATCGTATGAAATCCACTATTTCATCAATGTATAGACCAAAGAGGGTGGGTGAAAGAGGACACCCTTGCTTCACCCCGATGGTGCTAGCAAGTGAGTGGGATAAGCCACCTGGACATCTGACTCTACCAGATACTCTCTCATATAAAGCGTAGATCCCCCATATCATCTCATTTGGAGCTCCGATATCGAGTAGACGTCTAAAGAGTCGCTCCCTAGGAACTGTGTCGAAGGCTTTGTGGAAGTCCACAAAGCAGGAGTATAATCTCCTCTTCCTCACTCTGACCTGGTCGATTAGGCATCTAAGAGTGAAGATGTGGTCAATGGTAGAGTGGTCTCGTCTAAAACCTGCCTGTCCTGGAGCTTTGATACCCTTCCTCTCGGCGAGAGTGCCCCCCATTCCTAGACCACAGAGCTCACGTCCTACTACATCTGACCTCTTTACACCCATTATGGTGGGACGCGCTATTGCCCGTCTACAGCATGGAAGGGCCCATGACCTTTTCAGTTTACAGGCTGAGCACCTCATCTACGGAGGCACGACCCTTGCACCGCTCATTGCCCACCTCTTCAACCGTGCACTGGTTGAAGGGTTCCCTGACTCATGGACTGAGCACACCATAGTGCCCATTCATAAGTCAGGAGATACTATGGATCTAGCTACATACCGGACGATCATGATTGGCCCTATATTGGCCAAGTTATATGGGGCGGTACTAGAGACAGAGTTGAGTACTCTCGCTGAGAGGAAGGGTATCAGGGCTCAGACGAGATTACTCTCGCTGAGAGGAAGGCTCCAGGACAGGCAGGCTTCAGACGAGATTACTCTACCATTGACCACATCTTTACTCTGAGATGCCTGATCGACCAGGCAAGGGTGAGGAAGAGGAGATTATATTGCTGCTTTGTGGACTTCCGCAAAGCATTTGACACCGTTCCCAGGGGACGACTCTTCAGACGACTACTTGATATCGGAGCCCCAGAGGAGATGATATGGGGGATCTATGCCTTATACGAGAAAGTATCTGGCAGAGTCAGATGTCCGGGGGGCTTATCTCATCCACTTGCTAGCACTATCGGGGTGAAGCAAGGATGCCCTCTTTCACCCCACCCTCTTTGGTCTCTACATTGATGAGATAGTAGACTACATAGAGCAGCAGGGGGATGATGGCATTGAGGTACGCGGGTCCACTGTCCATATTCTTTTATATGCTCATGATATTGTACTGGTTTCAGAGTCTGCAAAAGGTCTACAGCATCATCTACATGGCCTAGATGACTTTTGCACACAGAGAGGGTTATCTGTGAACCTTGGTAAAACCAAGGTCATGATCTTTCATACATCAGCATAGGTACGCAGACATAGCTTGTTCACGGCAGCGGGTGGACCGATTGAGGTGGTCAGATCATATGTTTACTTGGGAGTGACATTTACAGCAGCATCAGGGGTCTTCTCTATGTCTCAGGCAGCACGTGACCGCATCACACGTGGGTATGCAGCACTTGCCTTGATGGAGAGACAGTGCCACCAGACATATTTTCAGGAGCCCCGCACAAAAGGGTGGCTCTTCGACACTTTGGTTACACCAGCGCTCATGTATGGGGCAGCCATATGGGGACCAGGATTAGCCACATCAGTATGGACAACATTAGAGAGGCCACAAATACTCATGATTTCCAGACTTATCCGGAGCAAGCCTTAGTACCACATGATATCATTAGAGAAGAGCTCGCTGCACCACCGATGCTAGTTGAGGCACTATTCCAGACAGTATGCCTATTACACAGACTCCGCAGCATGGATACAGAGAGCATTGCTTATCGGGCTTTCCAGGCATCACGGGACATGGCATTAGCAGGCGACACCTCCTCATGGTATGCAGAGAGACGAGACTGGCTGGCCCACCACGGCTTTGACATAGACAGGCTACCACCACTACAGTACGACTCACATGCACCCACCTACTCGCTCTCTCATCAGGAGAGGAATAGGATCATTCGTCAGGAGATATGGCATACATACATACAGAGGACATGGGTGAGCCCTAGGGGTACATTGCCACCGAAACTGCTCTATTACCGTGAGCATTTTCTACATATATCGGACGAGGGCTTCATCGAGATTCCGAGATACATACAGACATATCTACCCCACCAGCTTCGAGTTGTCATTGGGCAGCTCCGGGTTTCATCACATCAGCTCGAGATTGAGAGGGGTCGGTCCAGGGGAGTCCC
>CM035438.1:83105347-83107847 GCA_020310875.1 Ceratopteris richardii | reverse complement strand
TAAGTGCATGCGCAAAAGCAGAGAATATTGTAACAGGAAACTCATCTCAATGGGGATGAAACCCATCAGAAATGATTTAAACTGTTTGTATTATTTTCTCCCCTAACGTGCTGTGATAGCTTTGGCCTCTTCCAACTCCAGCAAATTCTGGTGCTATTCAACATTTTCATTAAGCATACCAGCTGTGACAGGTTTTTAGGTGTCCACAATCCGTGATATATTTGTGTGTGCACTCAGGAGTCAACACTGTTTGCTTGGAGTCTGACAGGGGGAAGCAGCATTATCTGAATGCATGGAGGCTGAGGCTTGAGCCCATAAGATAGGAACCTTGAGGTATTGGCAGCAGGAGCTACTGATGGACCGCAACAAATATGGAGTAATGCCAAAATTCCTATGCTAAGGCTCTGGAAATGAACAAAAAAAGCTTTAAAAAAATTACCTGCAATGGTCCCGTCAGCTACCAGTCAGGAACGCATAAATCAGGAATAGAATATCTGACGTCAGCTATAGTTAGCTGACGCGTCATTAAACAACCATGCTTGTATATATATAATTACAAATTTGCATGTGTATGTATGTAATATGCAAGTATGTATGTATGTATGTATGTATGAATGTATGTATGTATGTATGTATGTATGTATGTATGTATGTATGTATGTATGTATGTATGTATGTATGTATGTATGTATGTATGCATGCATGCATGCATGCAACCATGTATGTATGTATGCATGCATGTATGTATGCATCTACATATGTAATATGTATGAATATATGTATGCATGTGTAGTATACATACTACATGTCGCATATGTAGTTTAGTTCATTATATATATGTGTGTATATTTATTTACATGTTTAAAAGCATGCATTTCATAATATCTTAGCTATAGGATGCCTAGACTACCAAAATATTAACAAAAAACCAAAAAATAAAAAAAATCACGTTCGCAACGTTTTAGCAACGTCTAGGCCCAAACGTTGCTATGTTGCTAACGTGTTAGCAACACGTTGCCTTCGACGTTGCTAAAACGTTGCTAACAACTATGGTGTGTGTGTATGTGTATATATATATATATATATATATATATATATATATATATATATATATATATATATATATATATATGTATGTATGTATGTATGTATGTATGTATGTATGTATGTATGTATGTATGTATGTATGTATGTATGTATGTATGTATGTATGTATGCATAGTAGGACCAAATCACGATTTTTTGCCCTAAATAAAGATCGTTAAACCGTTAATCGGTTTAAATCGTTGAGAACGATTTTTATATGATATGAACGATTTTTTTTTTCGACTTGTAGTTCATATACCTAATAGTTGCATAGGTTTTTTTTTTTGAAATTTGAGCCTACCTAGAGTTACTTTGCATGCATTTAGCTTCTACAACCACTTCTCACTTGAGCTTTGGCCGTTCACCTTGAGCCTTGCATTCACATGTGGCCCATTTGGGGAGGGGGGAAGAGGGGGGCGAGAGAAAGAAAGAAAGAAAGACTTTTTAACGTCTATTAGAGGCCAAAATCGTCCTATGAGACAAAACATATACGTCAGTATGATCCAATCCACTGTGATCCCAAAAGGAAAATAAAGTGTGAGTACCACAAACGGGTATAAAAAGGAATGGATAATAACTGGCATCAAGGGTGTGGGGTGCTATGGGTATGAACTCTATATGCTCAATGGGTGAGATACAAATATGATATGCATAGGAAGGGGAGGCTCGATGGTATCACAACCCACTAAATGCCTGGAGTGGGTGTAGGATATAATGCATCGGTGGGTAAGGCATCATGGCGATCCTCAAAATGCTCTGAATGTCCAAATCGATAGGGGTGTGCTGCAGACGTCTCCATATCTCCATGTCATGGCGTGCGTGAATCGCCTGAATCTCTCTCTGATGTGGACGGGCTCTCCGGACTGGGGGTCTCGATCGTCGACGCTGTCGTCTAAGCTCCTCTGCTCTGAGAGAGAGAGAGAGAGAGAGAGAGAGAGAGAGAGAGAGAGAGAGAGAGAGAGAGAGAGAGAGAGAGAGAGAGAGAGAGAGAGAGAGAGAGAGAGAGAGAGAGAGAGAGAGAGAGAGAGAGAGAGAGAGAGAGAGAGAGAGAGAGAGAGAGAGAGAGAGAGAGAGAGAGAGAGAAGAAGAAAGAGAGTCATATTAACGTCTTCTGGAGGCCAAACTTGGCCTATGAGATAAAAACCATATACAAGTGTAGTAACCCTGTGTACAAGATGAAATGGTTTTTGTATGGACAGCATTGGAGAGGCCACAGATCCTCATGATTGCGAGACTTAGCTGTAGCAAGGCTTCCGTACCACATGATATCATTAGAGGAGAGCTCGCTGCACCACCGATGCTAGTTGAGGCACTATTCCAGACAGTATGCCTATTACGCAAACTCCGGAGCATGGATACAGAGCGCATTGCCTATTGTGCTTTCCAGTCACTGGATATGGCATTAGCAGGGGAC
>CM035438.1:83097847-83100347 GCA_020310875.1 Ceratopteris richardii | reverse complement strand
TCCTCTCTTGATGAGAGAGCGAGTAGGTGGGTGCATGAGAGTCGTACTGTAGTGGTGGTAGCCTGTCTATGTCAAAGCCATGGTGGGCAAGCCAGTCTCGTGTCTGTGCATACCATGAGGAGGTGTCGCCTGCTAATGCCATATCACGTGATGCCTCGAAAGCACTATAAGCAATGCGCTCTGTATCCATGCTCCGAAGTCTGTGTAATAGGCATACTGTCTGGAATAGTGCCTCAACTAGCATCAATAGTGTCTGGAATAGTGTCTGGAATACTATCTCATCAATGTAAAGACCAAAGAGGGTGGGTGAGAGAGGGCATCCTTGCTTCACCCCGATAGTCCTAGCAAGTGGATCAGATAAGCCCCCTGGACATCTGACTCTACCAGATACTCTCTCGTGTAAGGCGTAGATCCCCCATATCATCTCCTCCGGAGCTCCGATGTCAACTAGTCGTCTGAAGAGTCGATCCCTGGGAATAGTGTCAAATGATTTGCGGAAGTCCACAAAGCAACAATATAATCTCCTCTTCCTCACCCTTGCCTGGTCGATCAGGCATCTCAGAGTGAAGATGTGGTCAATGGTAGAGTAATCTCGTCTGAAACTTGCCTGTCCTGGAGCCCTGATGCCCTTCCTCTCAGCGAGAGTACTCAACTCTGTCTCTAGTACCGCCCCATATAACTTGGCCAATATAGGGCCAATCATGATCATCCGGTATGTAGCTGGATCCATAGTATCACCTGACTTATGAATGGGCACTATGGTGTGCTCAGTCCATGAGTCTGGGAACCCTTCAACCAATGCACGGTTGAAGAGATGGGCAATGAGCGGTGCGAGAGTCGTGCCTCCATAGATGAGGTGCTCTTCCTATAAACCGAAATGATCATGGGCCCTACCATGCTGCAGCCGGGCAATAGCGCATCCCACCATAGTGGGTGTGAAGAAGTCAGAGGTAGTAGGACGTGAGCTCTGCGGTCTGGGAATGGGAGGCTGGTCTGGGATCTATTATAGGCTCGGTGCATAGCTATGCCAAGTGCTCTTGTCTCGGATAGGTGTCTGCTGTCTCCTCTCTCTCAAATGTCGCCATGCCACTACACTGTCTCGACTCATGAGCAAATGGTAAATATCCCAATACTGTCTCTCCTCCCAATCTCGCCGTTTGCGGCGAGTAAGGCTCTGCATGCGACGCTGTGCCTGTGTGTGTGTGTAATATCTCCTCTATGCTCTAAAATCCGTAGGTGTTTACGCAGCTCACGACAATCTGCATCATACCAACGGTTCTGGGGCATGGATCCTGTGCGTGGAGGGTGCATATTTGTGCGGTGTGGGAAGCTTCGGAGAGCTGAGTCCTGTAGGATGGAGGTGATATGTGATGTAAGTGTGTCCAAAGGTGAGAATGGATCGAGGGAGAGTAGGCGGGTGTGTAAATGGTGTGCATAAACGTGTGAGAGCTCGTGTGTGAAGTGTATCGTGGTATGTATCTCAGTGGGTGAGGGAGGGTCTAATGGAATCGGAGATGAGAGTGTGAATGTGATAAATGTGTGGTCAGCACCGAGTGGGCGTCGTCCAATACTAAGTGAAGGGATGAGTGAAGCTCCAGAGGTAGTACCCAAAATGTAGTCGACTGTGCTCTCACCTCCCCCGTGAGGGAAGCAAGTAAGTCCGCCTGAACCTGGCCAACGATTCATCCCGTTATATATAACGAGATGATTTCGGCTGCCTAGCTCGAGTAGATGTCTGCCATAGCCGGTGGTGTCCTGACCCGTATCTGCCGATACTCTGCTGGTGCTAATCTCAACCGGGTCTCTGGCCCTCATGAGATGTGGGTGATCCATGTTGTATGCCTCGCACTGATGCGACTGAGTGCGGCCATTGAAGTCCCCCATAAGGAAGACTTCACCTAGTGTGCTATAATGTAGTATCTCATCTGAAAGCGCTGTGTATGGTGAGTCTCTATCTCGGATCGGTCCCCCAGATCGTGTTCTGCGTATCGAGAGCCGCCTGGTGGGAAGTAGCATATAGCAATGTAAATCGAGCTTCCTTGTGCTATCTCCATGCGAACCCACATGTATCGTGCCTCCTCATCTCTACCTATAATATGGATCCGGCTCTGTATCTCCTGTCGAAATACGATGGCCACTCCTCCCGATCCTCGTGCTATACTCTCTCTCGTCGTGGTCCTGAATGCAGATTCCCAATGAAAACCTGCGATGCGTGGTAGACCTCTCTCTGGGCTCTCGTGTGTCTCTGTGATGCACGCAAAGTCATGTGATGCGAGGATCTCCTCGACTCTGTCTGGTCGCGTCCAGAGTGACCCGTTGCAGTTCGACACTGCTCCTCTGAGTGGTATCTCCTGGTGTAGTGATGTCTCATAGGCCGCATGGCCCTATTTGATAGGGCGTCCATCTATGAAGACCTTACCATCGCGGTAAAAGGCCTTCCTCCCTTCTCGACGTGCCTGGAGTATCTGTGGCATGCAAGCGCGTCGGTGTGCCACCTGCA
>CM035438.1:83087847-83090347 GCA_020310875.1 Ceratopteris richardii | reverse complement strand
AATCTGGTTCCAAAACCAAGCTTTTTGAGCACCATGGCTATGAAATCCCATCGAATTAGATTAAAGGCTTTTTCAAAATCAATTTGTATCCCAATGGCTTCCTGGTTAGAGGACGCAGTATGTTCAAGCAACATTTGGGTAAGAAAGATATTGTCATAAATCGACCTTTGATGTATGAACCCAATCTACGATGGGTGAACCACCTTATGGACAATATATTTGAGCCTTAATGCGAACATTTTAGTGAAAATTTTATAAATAATGCTCATCATCGTAATAGGTCTCCGGTCTCCAATCTGTTTAGGCACATCCAGCTTAGGAATAAGTTTAATATTTCCTAACTTAAATGAATAAGGCATCTTCTAGTCCCTCCAAATTTCATTACATACATCCAAAATGAGATTTTTAAGAAGAGGCCAAAAGGCCATCACAAATTCTTTTGTTATGCCATCCATTCAAGGTGCTTTCCTATTTTTAAGAGATAGAGGAGCCATGTGGACCTCCTCTTCTGAAATACTCTTTTCACATGCATATGAGAATCAAGATGTTGTAGAGTGTATTTTAACGATTCCTAAAGAGATGTCAACCATGCATCATCTGATTTATATGAAGCTTCAAATAAACTATGAAAATGCTCCGTACACATCGCAGCTATGGAATTCCCATCATGAATGACTAAGCCATCTACTTCAAGTTGAGTGATCGCATCCTTAAGATCTTTAGTTCGAAGGAAATCAAAGAAACACTTAGAATTTGCATGCAAGTCATTGATTGGTGTACATCTGGCTCTAACTTTGGAGGCTTGGATAGCTTGATTTTCAATTAGTTGCATGCATCTATAAGCTTCAGTGCTCACAAAGACGAGCATACTCCCTCTCAAAAAGTAAGTGTCCAGAGTCCACCATCTGAGACATGCGAAGAATAATGCGCTCAGCTTCACCTTTAGCAAGTTTAATAGTGTGAGAGAAGAATTTTCCACAGTCTCTAATCACATCTTGCATTTTTATCACAAAAAATTCCCATTTCATACAAGCCGAAACTTTCAAAGAGAGAACTTGGTGAATCAGAATTTGAACATTGGATTTGAACAATGAAGTGTGCAGCCAAGAGTGATTCACTCTCAACAGAATTCTTAGCAAGTTAGTTGGAATACGAGAACTCCAATCTATTCCTTTGACAGATATTGCCAAAGGGTTATGATATGAGAGAAGCATTGTAGCATCAACCCACATTTTGGATGCTGCATTCAGGGTGGAAATATGCGAGTCGTAGCATCTATCTAGCTTGCTCATAGCTTTCTTGTGTGATCTGGAATGGTATGTGTAGCGAAGTGTATGCCCACCAATGTAACCCCACAAATCTTTGCAATTCAACATATCCAAAATTCCATTCCATATACTATTTTCTTGAGGAGAGAGCAAAGAAGAAGTAGTTGTACAATCAACATCTGTCCACCATGTTAAAGTCTCCACACAATAAAATGCGAGCTCCCCCTCAAATTTGAAACTAGATACAATGCTCAATGGATAATGCCAAATCTTTCCACATCCTAACTCTTTCAGCAGGTGAGTTTGGAGCATATACATTAATACAAATATATGAGGCATCATGTAGCACAATATATATACCTTGAGGATCATCAAATAGTACAAAATGAAAGGAATATTCTTTTTGACAATGAACAAACAACCTGAATACTTATATATATATATATATATATATATATATATATATATATATATATATATATATATATATATATATATATATATATATATATATATATATATATATATATATATATATATATATATATATATATATATATATATATATATATATATATATATATATTTTGGTGGAAAATCTCCATTTATTCAGTTAAAAAAATAATGTACAAATGGTCAAGAAGGGGAAAAGGTCCCCCCCCCACTGCCATATGAAGTAACTACAAACTATCTCGATGTATACAAGTGACTACTAATGCACTATCTCTATACATGAACCCTGCACACAAACGTGTGCCTAATGAGAGAGTCAGATAGTCTCCAAGAAGGAAGCAAATACCGGTCAGTCCTCATTTGGCATGACGTCGATTTCTTGGCACAAAGCAAGCTTGCATAAAGCCCATGAAAAGTTTGGGACATAGCTTTTGTTTTGAAATAGTTTTTTGTTTCTAAACATCCAGATATTCCAAAGGAGTAGTGATAAGCATCTCTTTCTAATCCAGTCGAGAACTTTGTCTCCTAAGCAAAACAAGAAGAACGTGCTTCCAATTTTAGAGGGCCGCATATCCCAAATAGGAAACAAGAAAAGTTTATTCCACCATCACTGAATGAATGAGCAAGTCCAAAAAGCATGACGCATGCTCTCGTCATGAGAAGCGCAATGGGGACAACGAACACCTTGTAACCCATGTCTAGAGAGAAAAGCTCCCAAAGTGAAGTGACCTGTGAAAATCCTCCACATGAATACTTTCATCCTGAATGTGAGAGAAGAT
>CM035438.1:82990347-83082847 GCA_020310875.1 Ceratopteris richardii | reverse complement strand
AAGGTGTTTATTACAAGAACACGGAAGGTAACCAGTCAGAAGTTTTCATTTTCAAAATGGCATGTTTTCTGTGATCTGATCAAGTTTTCTGTGGCACATTTCCTTGTTGATTTTTTAAATTTGACGTAATTAAATTAGTATCGTTATTTCTTGATAACTTTGATATGCCTACTAAGAATAGTTTGATGAAACATACGACCAAAACTAATTCGGGCTTTGGCCTGCTGAGAGAATACAATTTATTCACTGCTATGGATATGTTGCATTTTGTGCTTTATATCATGAAGTGAAGTTGTAAATCAAATTAAATACTATGAGCTACTCTTTAAATCAAGAATATTGTATTTTACAGACCCTGAGCTGGTGCATTCTGTAGAGAACATGGAACCTCATGTGATCAAATTCCTGCTTGTCATGGGGCTCTGTAATACTGTTGTACCCTTGAAAAGGTTTAGCGACGTGTTCCTTCATTTTTACAGAATTTACTTAGGAAACATTCAGAGCTGAATGTATGCTTTTTTTTTTTTTTTTTTTTTTTCCTTTTTACTGCTTTGGCTTTGTGTTATGCGCTTACAGCAATAGTGGCATGCTCTCATATAAGGCCCAATCCCAGGATGAAGAGGCTTTGGTGTCAGCAGCAGCAGAACTTAAGGCAATCCTTATTGGCAGGACGATTCGTTCTCTATGTATGATTCCTCTCAGTGAAATTATATGGCTCTTTACTTTATGTGGTCTCATCTTGTTTCACTCCCTATTTAACTATGATCAGCTCTGAATTTGCTGGGAAGATTGGTGGAGTATGAGATTATGGATACCTTGGAGTTCACATCTGACAGAAAACGAATGTCAATAGTCCTAAAGGAGGTTGATTCCAGGAGGCTGATGCTTTTGACAAAAGGAGCTGATGAAATAATCTTCTCCTTGTTGCAGAAAGGTATATGTTCGATTCACATGGAATCTTGATGCTACTTTTCTTACATATTTATCTATGCTCAGTCCAAATACAAACATGTAAGTTGTTTGATTTTCCAGGTCAGCAGGTGAAACAAATTGCTGAAGCTGTTGACGTTTTCTCACAGGCAGGGCTCAGGACTATGTGTATTGCATGGCGTGATCTTGAGGAATCTGACTATCACATCTGGTCCAAAAAGTTCAGGGAGGCAAGCTCAAGCATTGAAGATAGAGAGGTTTGTGAAAATACCATTGCATTTTGTAAGGAAGTGGGTGTGGAGGTTGATCCATCTGTAGCTGTAATATGAATCTACGAGTTTTCCCATCTGAGCAAAACCAAGGTTAAAGTATGTTGCATTTTGAGATGAAACCTGGCACCACACCTATGTAAATACTGAATACTGTTAGAGAGAGAGAGGCTTTCTTTCTGCATCCCAATAGTGCTTATGAAACTTTCAGAGGTCCATGTGGGCACTGTACTCATCTCATGATGTGCTCATCTAATGTACATAACCCCTATCATATCATCTCAAACTGGGGTCTCTAATCTGCCAAGTAGGTTCTCTTTTGACAATGTGGAATGCTTCACATTGTCCATAAAGCAAAATTACAATTGCCATCTTTGGCTCTTGCTTGCTCATAAGCGAGTATAAGATGTGAACAATGATGGGTAAATGTGTGCCTAACAGACTACCTTTCTTGATGCCCTTATGTTAGCTGGTTGTATGTAGCCACTATAACCAGGCCACATGACCCCGCTAGAATATCCGGAATCATAGTACTTGGGTTCATGTTAGGATTCATGGTGTCCTTTCCATGTAAGGCTGATAAACAGGACACTCTAGACACTTAAAAGGGAACCCCAACATCATGGCATGGTTGAAGAGGTGTGTGATAAGATGAAGGAGAGGCGAGCTGCTCCTGTCTGATCTATTGGTCTTGCACAATTGAGTCTATGAATGTCTCTTGGAATCATCCATGACTTAAAAAAGCTATCGTACGAACTTTGATTTGTGAATTGTTGGTATACTTGTATGGCGGAGCATGGAGTTTTGCATACCAAACTCTTGGGATCTCAATGGGACTTTGGTTTCCATTTTCTCAACTCTCGAGTATGTGATGTATGCCCCAATATTGAGGCTTCCCTCTCAAGCTTGCTGCTTGTTGCATCTAACTGGACCAATCTTTTGTGTATGGAAGTATCATCATAAAATTTTTCAGTCATGCGATAACATTTACTTTGAGGAGTCATCCTAATGTGTGGGTATCTAGTATGCACAATTTGAAAAGGGGGGAGTGGGGGGGGGAACTTGATATAACTTTCCAGTAGAAAATAGTGGAGAACTCATCAGTGAAGGTGCAAATATAAACATGATGGATGGATAGATGGGATGGGATTAGTGGGTGGATGGATGGATGGATGGATGTATGGACGGATGGATAGATGAAGGTAGTGAGGGAAATTATTGTAGCATCTATTGAAGACCCGATTCAGCCCATAAGACAATATAAAACCATGTGGGCGTGTACCTGATCATCATGAGAAGAAAAGAAATCTGCATACTGAGAATAAATGAGTGTAATAGTATAGTGTGGTCTATAACTCAACATTGAAGCCATGAAGCTCCATAGAGCATAATAGTGAGAAATGAAATGAGATGATATCTTAATGGCTTCGAAAATCCAAAATGAATGACGAGACAAAAAATTTACATTGTATTGGATTTTCCGCAATGTCTAAGTAAGACAAAAGAGAAGATAAAGAATTATATTATTGTTCAGCTGAAAGTGCCAAGAACGTAAAAGATGTGATGACCTTGAACCATGGGAAAACAACTAAGCAATCTATTGGAGAGTGGGGTATCCATTAAGTAACAGATGTGAAAAATGATACATATAATTCGTACAAAGTGGGCTGTGTATAACTGGTGACATAGGGTAGTCTCTAGGGTCCTCCATATGAGAGAATGCCTCACTTAGGTCATTTACAATTTTCATCAATGTCCTTCATGGTAAGTGCCTTGACTAGGGGCCTTGCATGATGGGGCAAAATGATTTGAAACCTTGGAATAGTCTGTGTGCGCAAAGTTGCCAAGATTGTCAAAACTCAGTTGTATGAGAAACAATATGCTTTCTGTGTTGGATTTTCTGCAATAGTTGTGAATGTTATCCTTTGATACTGCCTGGCCTAAAGAAATCCCTACTCTCGTGTATTGATTGTCCATCTAAAGCTTGAATAATGGCTGGCTGACACACACACACACACACACACACCCACCTACACACACATACACACACATGGAGAGAAATGAAATGAAATGAAATGATATATTTACGTCTTCAGAAGGCCAAAATGACCTATGAGACCAAAAGTTACAAAACTGGTGAATCTGATACAAAATCTGAGTACCAAAGGAAGTGGTATTGAAAATGAAAGATGTAAAATAGCTGGGAAATGGCTAACACCAAGACTAATACAACAAAGGGCTGATACATAGGAGGGATGTGCTGATATACAAGGCTTGAGATCTATCCTCATCTGCACTGCGGGCGTCTGAAAAGTACAGCTCGAATCCTCCACTCCTCCACTGTAGTCTCCGTCGATACAGTGTAGCACCTCTCACTCTCGGTCGTCTAGATCTCCCTAGCTCCACTGCTCGGTCTATGAGAGTGCCAGTAGTGGAGTAGTGGCTGTATGAGTGTGGACATAGCTCTCTACTAGATGCTCTACTGACTGCTCCTCTAACTGTGTCTGTGTACCTCTAGTAGATATAGTCCAAGACATCTCCGATCCTCAAAACTCATGACTCTAGATAGAGGCCCAAAACCCTCTCTGAATAGACAATGAAAACGGCCCCGTATCTCATAGTATACCGTGCAATGACATATGTAATGTAGCTCTGTCTCTGGCTCTAGGTGACATAGACGGCATATCCTGCTATCTGTTGGTACCCCTCTGAATCTGCGCAGTCTCAATCTCAAGCTGATGTGAGGATGTGCGCAACTGGCCAATGGCACAACGCAAGGCATGGGAAAGGTGTGTATCCATATAGCTAGGTCGAGTCACAAACCCATCCGTTGTGAGGTGTAGAAGATGCTCTCTATAGAAAGCCATCTTCGTACCCAACTCCTGTGTAGGCTCAATCCATGTCCTCCTGGTGTCCAGCTGGATCAGATCCTGACGAATGAGTCTAGTAATCTCCACCCGTGTCAGGTACATCAGGGGTGTCTGTAAAGAGTACTGGAAAGGAGGCAGCCTGTCCATGGTAAAACCATGTGTTTGAAACCATGATGTCATCTGTGCAAACGAGCATGATGTATCCCCTTGCAGGGCTAGCTGTCTGGATGACTCGAGGGCCAGCCTCGTATATCTATCTCTGGTAGTGTCCTACAAGCTGTGTACAAAGGATACTGCTCTAGTGAGTGCCTCAATCTCAATAGGGGGAGTAGCTAGCTCCGCTCGAATGATATCATGTGGTACGGAGGCCTTGGCTCTAATCAGCCTAGAGATCATAGATACCAAGGGCCTCTCCATGAATTTCCACCCATCCTGACCTATAGAAGGTCCCCAAACCTGTACCCCATATAGCATAGTAGAGGCAACCAAAGTATCAAAGAGCCATAACTTTGTCCTGGGTTCCTATAGAAGGTCCCCAAACCTGTACCCCATATAGCATAGTAGAGGCAACCAAAGTATCAAAGAGCCATAACTTCAGTTTCAGGAACCTATAGAAGGTTCCTGAAACTGAACTTGCGAGCACGTCCTGTCCAATCCTCCCAAAGCTTTAGATGCTCTAGTCAGTCTAGTCTCTGCTGCTCTCCTCAAGGAAAATCTCGGTCCAATGAACACTACCCCCATATATGTGTATGCATCTGTATACTCCACAACCTCCTGCCCATATGTGAAAATAGGTGTTGATCTCCTGATCCACTGCGGTGTGGTGTTAAACACCATAACCTTGGTTTTATGTGTAAAGCATCCAAGTGTCGTTGCATATCCTCCGGTGAGTCAAATATCAAAACAATATCATCAGCATATAACAACAATGGGATTCACGTCCCTGCCAACTCAACCCCTCTATCACCCTCTCTGTCAATGTAATCAGACACCTCGTCAACATACATACCAAATAGAGTAGGAGACAGTGGGCAGCCTTGTTTCACTCCAATAGTAGAGTGAACTAAATCAGATACCCCTTCTGGGGTGCAAACTCGTCCCACCACTTATCTGTACAAAGCCATAATCCCCCATATCAACTCTATGGGTACCCCCATCTCTTGTAGTCTGCGCATCAATCGAGCTCTCGGCACCATGTCAAATGCTTTGCGGAAGTCCACAAAGCTACAATAAATCCGCTTCCCGTGTGACCTTCCCTCTTCAATATGATCAAGAGTGGAGAGACCCCTCCTGAAACCTGCCTGACCCTTTGCCCGCATACCCTCACCCTTTGCCCAATCACTCAAGTGCTGCTCAAGAATGGATGCATACAACTGTGCCAATGTGTGTCCAACCATAATAGTGCGGTAGTTTCCCAGCTCTATAGGATCCCCTTTCTTGAAGATAGGCACAATAGTAGACAATCTCCAAGTCTCAGGTAACCCTTCACACATGGCACGATTGAACAACACTGCAAGAACCTCCATCAACATATCCCTAGCATGAATAAAATGCTCCGCGACTAGACCATCATGGTCATATGCCCTCCCGGTCCTCATCGTGTCAATGGCCCTCTGTACCATTCGAGCGGTAAAGAAAGTGCTCGTGGATGGGCACGGCTCTGCAGGCCCGGAAGGGGTTCTTGTCCAGGAACCATATATAGCGATGTCGCATACTGACCCCATGCATCAGGTGAAGTAATCGCTGCGGGAGTGGAGTGCTCATGAAAAAGTCGCCATGCCTCTCTTGAGTCCCTGCTCAAGAACATCTGATATAAATCTCGCTCCAACTGAGCCAGGTAAGCCCGCTTCTTTCGTCTCACAAGGAGACGGAAAGCAATCTGAGTCTGTCTGTAAGTGATAACTCCTAGCAGAAGATCTCTGAAGCTGGGCTCTCATCTCTTTGCATTCCTCGTCATACCAACTATTCTGGGGCATGCTCCTAGACTGTCGCCTCCGAACCGGCTGGGTGTGTGGATATGCCACTGATGCGGCACTATGCAATGTCTCCGTCATTAGAGTGGTGCACTCCTCCAGTGAGAGACCTGGACCAACTGTGCGTAGACGATCCCAGATCTCCTTTGTATAAACGGAATCGGTCTCTGGTGTAAATGTGTAACGGGTATGTGACCTGCCTACAGATGTCTGGGCTGTACTGTACTGAAAAGAGACTGATAGTGTCAAAAGAGCATGATCCAGTGCTACACCCACTGTTCTAGCTCCCACTGTGAAATCCTGAATGCAGGGGATGAAGCTCTGCTGTGTCATGATATAGTCCACTGTACTGGCTCCATGTCTATGTGGAAAGCAAGTGAAACCATCTGCCCCACGAAATCGGTGTAGGCCATTAAGTATGGCTAGCCCATGCGTAGTCGTCATCTCAATGAGATATCTCCCATACTCTGTCTGCTCTCTATCATGCGAGCATCTGTCGAGCCTCAACTCACCCACATCCATCTCTCTAAGCATCTCATCTGAAGTGTCGTAGAAGACTGTCTGTGAGTTTCCCATTCGGGCATTGAAGTCCCATAGGAGAATGATATCACCATCCCTAGAGAACTCCCAAATATCATCGTCTAGAAGAGAGAAAGGTGATTGCCCACTGGGTGCAGCATATACAGACGTACTAGGAGGGAAGTAACATATGGCAATGTATAAAAATCGACCTGTGTCAACTCTCAGCCTCACCCACATATATCGAGCATCCTCATCTCTCCGTACGATATGTAGTAGTGGTTGCAACTCCTCTCTGAATAGCACTGCTACTCCTCCTGACCCTCTAGTCCCATGTCCCAATCTCGCGTTTAGCCTGTGGGCTGTCTCCCATCTATATCCCACCACATGCGGCATCAACTGTCCAGGGGCCTGGTGGGTCTCTAAGAAGAAAACAATGTCTCTATCTCTGAAACTGTCCTCAAATGCACCAATGTCCAACCTCATAGATCCATTACAGTTCCAAGTAGCCATCTTCAATGTGGTCCCATAGGTCTCGCACCGTCATGTAGTGCGTCGCTCGAGAATCACCACCCGACCATCTCTGTAGAAGGCTAGCTTTCCCTTCTCTCGTGCCGCTCTAATCTCTGGCATTACCTCTCTCATATGCGCAAGCTGTGAGAGAGTGAGGTCATCGCCAAGGAAAACACCTGTCTTCTTGAGAATTGGTCTCTTCCTCAAGAATTCCTTCTTCTCTTCCAATGAAGGAAAGCGCAATATAAGAGCTCTCTCTTTTGAAGATTCTCCAAGGCCCTCGCTTTTCTTGCCTACTCTCCATGCCTTTGTATGCAAAGGCTTCTCCATCCCCATCATGGATGTGAGAGTTTTGACCTCCTTTTCCACATCATTTATGTCCTTGAGGCCGGTTACTCTCACATGTAGTGCCCTTGTTCGCCTTCTTTGTTCCTCTTCGAGGGTCATGTTGATAAGAGTAGGTGTACAAGGAGCTTCCTTACTTTTCCCTTTCTTAGCCACTTCAATCCATTTTTCGGCCTCTTGTACTTTCTTTTGCGTTTCGGATATGACTGCAGCCCATGACTTCTTCTCCTCATCTTCGTTGATGGTCCGTACCTGTTCTTTTATATCTTTCGGCTCCTCGATCACCGAAGGCTGAATTTCACCTTCTTTGAGAACACGAGATGCCGCCACTTCCATCAACTGTTGTTCGAGGGTTGAGACTTTCCCTTTGAGTCTATCAATTTCACTTCGCATCTCTTCTCGTTCTTCATTCCATGACTTGAGAAGGGCTGCTTTTTCTTTCACCGCTTCCGCTCTCCATTCCTTCATCTCTCTCTCAATATGCTTCAGCCGCTTATTAGTTCTTGTAAATGTAACTTCCGACGAAGGGGAAGCCATGAGAGAGAGAGAGAGAGAAATGATATATTTTTTGTCTGTTGAATGCCAAAATGACTGTCGAGCTGCCGAGGAGCCGAGCTGATCGACGGCTGTTCTGAGGGACGGTCTGAGGCTGATCGATGGGTCGATTAGGGTTGCGGGGCAGGTTCAGGAGGTAGTGAGCAGGGTTGGGGGATGGAGGGAGGCATAGACAGGGGCGATTAGGGTTGCAGGTCCGGCGCCTCATACGAACATGACGCAACAGATGGGCTGATTTAGGGTTGCCGGACTAATGCAGCAGACGGGCTGAGAGAGAGAGAGAGAGAGAGAGAGAGAGAGAGAGAGAGAGAGAGAGAGAGAGAGAGAGAGAGAGAGAGAGAGAGAGAAAGAAAGAAAGAAAGAAAGAAAGAAAGAAAGAAAGTTTTTTTACGTCTATGATAGGCCAAAGTCGGCCTATGAGACAAAACATAAGATACATGATACGGATGTCATCCGGCTGTCACAAAACTAAAGTAAGATCATAAAAAGCTAATACAATCTAGTCTCCAACATGTGTGGTAAAATACTAAGGCTGATGGAGCCCTATCCCTGGGGGTATATGCATGTCTATATGCTGAGGGCAATACAATCATGAAGATGCATCTGTCTACTAGCTCCATCCAGTGGTAATGGAGGGGTGGAGGATGTGATACATAGGCGGAGCCGGTGCTAGAGCTTTCTGTATGAAAGCTATAGGATCTGCTCTCATCATGGCTACTCGCTGTGTAGTCGCCTCGAGATGTCGGGCTCGAATCTCCTCTATCTGGCGATGGCATAGCTTAACTCCTCTGAGCGCTGTGACTCGTGGTCGTCGTCTAGCTCGACTCACCTCAACCTGCTCTAGTGTCAATCTTCGCTGGGAATCAGGTGGCGAGGGGACTCTAGACCTCTGGAAAAAATCAGTGAGCTGTAGCTGTCTCCTCTCCGCCTGTGTAGCTGTGTGTCTCAGTGGTAAGAGTGCATCTCTATGCCTCTGAATCTCTATCAAGAAACGTCCTAATTGTCTCTGATCTCGGGAGTCCATAATCTCTCGTAGGGTGGGCTGCCCTCTGAACAAAGTCTCATATCTGTCTCTAATCTGAGTGTATGCTGTGCATCGACATACGAAATGCTCCTCACTCTCCACCTCCTCTGTACATAGTTTGCAGATCCGCTCTGCTCTCGGGACCCCACTGTGTCTCCCACTCTCGATCTCTCGTCTGTGTGATGTGACCCTGAGTTGTCCAATCGCTACTCGTGAACTCTGTGTCATATAGATGTCCATATAGCGTGGTCTTTGTACGAACCCATCTGACATAATGGTGAGAAACTGATCCCTGTAGTCTGACATCCTCCCCTCTAAACTAGGTGAGCTCCATACTCTCCTGATGTAGAGCCTCCATAAGTCCTGTCTGATCACCAGATTCCTCTCGCTGTGAGAGAGTTGATAGTAAGGTGAGTCCGAGTCGTACTTAAAAGGTGGCAAACTCTCCATATAGAGCCCATGTGTCGCGAACGAAGCTGTGACCTGTGAGTACCAAGCTCTATCATGTCCACTCTGAGATAACTGTATAGCTGCCTCAAAAGCTCTACAGAGTGAGTCTGTCGCTTGGTAACTCCCTCACCCTTTGTATGAAACTCACTGTTTGGAACAGTGCCTCGAGGACCATGGGTGGTGCTGAGAGCTTTGCTCGAATGATGTCATGTGGTATGGTCTGCTTGCTACGGAACAAGCGTGAGATCATACATACTTGGGGCCTCTCAATCTGTGCCCGCTGATCGACCGTCAAGCCTGGTGCCCATACTGTCGCTGAATACATCAAGGTGGATGGATGTAGTAGGCATAGGCCACGCTCGACCTCATATGAGTATAGAGGGGCTAGCTCACGTGTGAAGTGAATGGTGGTGTATGGGGTACATGTGATAGGTCTATGTGGAGTTCTATCCCCAGCGATGGAAAGAGAGAGGTATGTGTGATCGGCTCCGATGGGTATAGGTGGGATGGTAAGCGATGTAATGCGGTGGGTGGCCTCCCTCGATCCCAAGATATAGTCAACTGTGCTCCCTCCTCCCCCGAGAGACCCATGTGGAATGCAAGTCAAGCCTCCTGAAGTAGGCCACTGAGCCATCCCGTTATAGATGATGAGACTGTGCTCAGATCCAAGCCTAAGTAGATGTCGTCCATATGTTGTGATAGGAGCTCTGTCTGCGGAGTGTCTCATGATAGTCTCCTCCCGTAGGGCATGTAGTGCCTGTGGATCCTCCTCGTCATACGTCTCGCACTGCTCACTGCGTGTGCGAGCATTGAAGTCTCCCATGAGGAAGACTTCACCAAGCGTGGAGTACTCCATGATCTCATCCGATAGACATGCATAAGTTGAGGCCTCCCTTGATGAAGAGTCATGCTCAGTGGAGGCGAAGCGAGAGCCTGTGGGGGCGAAATAGCATATGGCTATGTAGATGAAATTGTCATGTGATAGCTCAAGGCGGGTCCACATGTATCGGGCCTGTGGGTCGCCGGCCATGATATCTATTGTGTAGTCTCTGTCGAAAAAGTATGGCCACCCCTCCTGATCCACGAGATGTGTGCTGTCGTGTGCATCCTCGGTGTAGAGACTCCCACTGGAATCCATGTATCCGGGGAAGTCCTCTCTCTGGACTCTCATGTGTCTCTGTAAGTAGGATGATGCCATGGCCTCTCATCACCTCCTCGAGTCTCTCTGGGTGTGTCCATAGATCTCCGTTGCAGTTCCAGACTGCCAAATGGATCTCTTCTCGTGTCCCACAGGCCGCGAGTCCCTATGCGATGACCTTGCCATCTATGATGACCCGACCATCTCTATAGGATGCTCGTTTCCCCTCTTTGCGGGCTTGGTGCACCCTAGGCATACATGCACGCCTATGTGCGACTTGCATTTTGGTGAGGTCATCATCCAGATAGACGGGTGGGCCTTCGAGTCCTCGTAGGATTATCCTCTTGCGAAGGAAAGTAGATCGTGACTCGCCATCGCGGAAGTGGAGGATGAGGGCTCGGTTTTTAGTAGCATCTTTGCAGACTCTCCAAGCTTTAGTGAAAGGAGCTGTTTCCCCCTCCGTATATCTGAGTTTGGCGCATAACATCCTTCCATCTTCTTCCGGAGTGGACCCCTCCCTCTCTCCCATTCCAGTGACTCGTACATTGAGGCGTCTAGCTTGCCTCATCCTCTCTTCCTCGATAGTGTTGTGTACGAGGAGACTCTCTTCTTTATGTGCTTCTTCACGGGCCTCTTTTTTGATGTTTCTTTTTTTACTATCTCCACCCAACCCTCTTTGGTGGCTTCGAGTTTGTCTTCCATATGCTTCGTGATTTCTGCTTTGAGGGCTTCCTTGGTGATGGTATGAATCTCACCTTCCTCTGGGGAGAGTGATGCCACCGTTGTCTTGAGGAGAGCTATTTCTCTCTTCAAGATATCTCGTTCCTTCCTCCATTCCTCTTGTGCTGCTTCCCAAGTTTCTTTTTCTGTTATGCTCCTCTTCTCCCATTCCTCTTTCTCTTTCTTCCATTGATCTTGTTCTTTATTGAATGTCTCGGTCTCTTTTTCGAGCTTAGATAGGCGGGCAATGATGTTGTTAATGGTGGAATCCATAAGCTTCTTGTTGTCCTTCAAGCTGCTGTGGAGTTTGTCTTCTAACTTGAGCAGGTCCTCCTTCTTTGCCATGTCCTGCTATTCAAGCTCGTGTCTTCTTCAAACTCAAACCAGCAGTTCAGTTCACTGACGCGAGAGAGGCACAGATCTGACGCAGATCTGACTCAAGAACTGGAGGCATCTGAACTGTTCTGATGCAGATCTGAGGCATTCAGACACAGATCTGACCTAATGCGAACTTACGCGCTCTGACGAATATCCGACCTGACAAAGATCTGACGCGTTCTGATGCAAATATGACCCGACGTGTTTTGACCTGATGCAGATCTGACGCACTCTGACGCGCTCTGATGCAGATCTGAAATGAGTCGTTCTGACCTGACTCGGATATGATGCAGATCTGACGCGGGGGGGGGGGAGGGGGGGGGGGGGGAGAGAGAGAGAGAGAGAGAGAGAGAGAGAGAGAGAGAGAGAGAGAGAGAGAGAGAGAGAGAGAGAGAGAGAGAGAGAGAAAGAAAGAGAGAGAGAGAGAGAGAGAGAGAGGGAGGGAGGGAGGGAGGGAGGGGGGGGGGAGAGAGAGAGAGAGAGAGAGAGAGAGAGAGAGAGAGAGAGAGAGAGAGAGAGAGAGAGTCATATTAAGGTCTTCCGGAAGGCCAAACTTGGCCCATGAGATGAAACCATGTACAGCTGTGGTCATCTCTGTGTAAAAATGAAAAGAAAAATACTCACTACAAGAAAAGAACTGTGCAGGCTGAAAACAACAAGATGATGGTGTACCTGGTAATGGCAGAGTAGTGGGGATAAAGTAGTGGTGCGTGAGGGGAAGTGTGGCTCTGACTTTGCAGATAAAGGGCACCTAATACATGGGCACCAATGTGGGAGTGAATGTGCATACCCTAACTGCTAAAGATGGGTGGAGGTGGGTGGAGTATGCGGTACATCGGTGGCAGACTCAGTACCCTGCAAGAGGACGGCCCAAATCGTGGTGGTGCACCTCTGCTCCATCATGTGGTCATGGGCTATCCTGATGCATGAGATATCGTCCTGGTGAAGTCCTGGTCATCGGTACCCAACCGTACGTGGTCTGCATTCCACTCTCTGTGCCGCTGCCTGCCCGAGCGTGAGCGCTATGCCTTTCGGAGGCTGGTCTGTCTGATGTGGCTCAGCTTGCTGAAAGAACTGAGTAATAGTCCACCGGGTGCCCATCCGTGGCTGATGTGTGAGCTGTAACATCTGCTCTTGTCTCTTATATGCCGCTGTGATGAAGCGACCCATCCTCGGCTGGTCCCTCATGGCCATGCACAACTGGAGTGACTCCTCAATTTGGATCTGTGCTCGTCGGTCTGAGTATGCTGGGCATCAGCTAATCAAGTGCTCCTCACTCTCTATCTCTGTATGACATACTCGGCACCCTCTCTTCTCGGGGGACTCCTCTGGCCCAACCTCTCTCGATCTCAAGCACGTGTGATGAAACTCAACGCTGCCAAATGACGACATGGAGGTGGTGTGGTAGGTATGTTTGCATGCAGCACGGGGTCTCAATGAAGCACTGGTCTGAGGTCTGTAGGAAATGCTCACGGTAGTAGAGCATTTTCGGTGGCAATGGATCTCTCGGGCTGATCCATGTGCTCTATATGTATGTATGCCATATCTCCTGACGGATAATCCTATTCATCTCTTGGTGGGAGAATGAGTAGGTGGGGGCATGGGAGTCATACCGTACTGGTGGTAGTTTGTCTATGTCATGTCCATGGGGGGCCAGCCAATCTCGTGTCTCTACATACCATGAGGAGGTGTCTCCTGCCAGCGCCATGTCGCGTGATGCTTGGAAAGCTTTGTAAGTGCACTTTCTATCCATGACCTGGGTCATGTGTAGTAAGCATACTGTCTGGAAGAGTGCCTCTACTAGCATCGGTGGTGCAACAAGATCTGCCCTAACGATATCATGGGGTACCAAGGTTTTGCTGCAGATGAGTCTGGCAATCATGAGATCTTGTAGTCTTCCCACTTCTGTCCATGCTGATGTGGATAACCCTGGTCCCCATATGGCTGCTCCATGCATGAGTGCTGGGGTAGCTAAAGTGTTGAAGAGCCACCCCTTTGTGGGGGGCTCTTGTAGGCATGTATTGATTCTTAGTTCTCAATAAACTTTGGGCACTGATGATGTTAGTGGGGACGTCATAGTATGAGTCGGTACTATGCATAATGGAGCTGATCTGCAATAGAGTCTTGTGGTTGACTCCCATGAGCTTAGAGATGCACTTTCATTTGAGAGTAAATTTGGAGTTTGTTGGATTCATTGTTGTTTATATGATGTGCAATTTCACTTATGGATTTTTCATCTGAGTGGCAACCAATTGATGGATGTGTATACCTATGCATTTTTTATAATTTTTCCTATCTTTTGTTTGCATTTTGTTCTAGGCTTCATTATGGCTGAGTTTGCCCATCACTTCTGTAAGTGATAGAAACTCAATTCGCAAAGCTTCTAGTGAGTTCATGCTCATGGTGTGTATGTGTTGTGGGGTGCGTGTGTGAGCATGTATTCATTCTTAATTCTATACCAACTATTGGCCACATTATGCATGATGGAGCTGATATGCTAGATAGTCTTGTCGTTGACTGCCATGTGCTTATAGTTGCACTTTCATTTGAGGGTGAATTTGAAGTTTGCTTGAATTCATTTTTGTATATATGATTGTCATATTAGCAAACATGCAATTTTCACTTGTGGATTCTTCATCCGAGTTGTGACCAACTGATGGCTGTGCATACCCTATCAACTTTACATTTTTGGTAGTATCTTTAGTTTGCATTTTGTGCTAGGCTTCATCATGGCTAAGTTTGTGAGTCACTTCCGAAAGTGATAGAAACTCAATTTAGAGAGCTTGTTGTGAGTTCATGCTCATGGTGTGCATTCGTTGTGAGGTGCATGTGTCAACATGTATTGATTCTTAGTTGCATTCCCACTATTGCACGTGAAAGAGGTAAGTGGGGATGTCATAGTATTGAGTCAATACATTGCATAATGGAGTTGATGTGCTATGTAGTATATAGTCTTTTGATTGAATACGATCAGCTTATGAATGCGCTTTCTTTTGAGTATGAATTTGGGGTTTTCCGGGATTCATTCTTGTATGTATGATTGCCGTATTAGTGGACATGAAGCTTTCACATGTGGATTCTTCATTCGAGTTGCAACGAGTTGATGGGTGTATATACCCTATTAACTATGCATTTTCTGTAATTTTTCCTATCTTTAGTTTGCATTATGTTAGGCTTCATTATGGCTTTCGGATGATAGAAGCTCAGTTCGGAGGGCTTCTTGTGGGTTCATGCTTGTGGTGTGTGTGTGTGTGTGTGTGTTGTGGGGTGCGTGTGTGAGCATGTATTCATTCTTAGGTCTATGGCCAATATTGGGCACTAATGACGTTAATGGGGATGTCTAGTATTGAGTCGTACAATGCATAATGGAGCTTATTTGCTCTTGAGTCTTCTGGTTGATTACCATGAGCTTATAGCTGCACTTCCTTTTGAGGGTAAATTTGGGGTTTGCCTAGGTTCATTCTCGTATATATGTAAGGGGGGAAACACTACATTTTTGACCCACAAGGACATGTGGATGGGTGGTTTTAGCTTGTAAGGGCCATGTGTTGCCGATATGAATTTTTCTCTTGTTTAAGGCATTCATCATTCATGTATGTATCACGTTTGAACCCTTTGCCCTTGGGTAGAGCTACCCATACACTTGTAAAGATATATGGTGTGGGTGCAGTGGTGTTTTCGTCCCTAATCTAAAACAAATTTCTATACACATTTATCTCATGGATTATGGTGTGTCATTGGGAAGGTGCTTATATTTGCATTGCATCTTGAGTAGAGAGTGCTCTAGAAGTAAACTTTTTGCAATTAGGTACCATTAGCACAGAAGCAAGGTATTGGACCTTCATGCATGATACACCAGCAGCTCGGCGACCTCATTGAGCTGAGAGCAAGGTTACTTGGTGTCGACAACCTTTCTGGGCACAAAGGGTGACTTCCAATAATCCAAACACTTTAGGGACTATGTTTCCAAGGTTGGCGACCTCAAGAACATGGAAAGGGTATTAGGTAAGTATAGAGGAAAGATGTGCAAACTCATCTCTATATGGACACTTGGCAAGGACGACCTCACCTCAACATAAGTAGGTGACCTCATCATAATTGGCAAGAAGGGTAGGTGAGTATATTATGGCTTTGGCAACCTCATACTAGAGGATTGGGAGGCTCACATATCATGGCTTGGGTGACCTCATACTGGAGGGTTGGGAGACTCACATATCATGGCATGGGCTACCTCATACTAGAGGGTTGGGAGACTCACATTTCATGGCTTGGGGGACCTCATATTAGAGGGCTGGGTGACTGAGAGCTGTAAGTATGGGCAATCTCTCCTTCATGTGGGCAACCTCAACTTCATGCGGGCGTTCTCACTTGTATTACAAAGGCGATCTCATTTGCATATATGGGCGAGTTCCGTTCTTGTACCACACACACCATGGATGACCTCCTCCCACATGGGCGACCTCACAAATGTGGGGTGAGTGCATACATCTCCTTGGGTGACCACCATAGGCATCTAGGTTAGTCTTTGGGCCACTTGGGCCACCCCTTAGACTACACGTGATGGGCAACCGACCCTAGCAAATGCAGCCACCTAGTAGAGTTAGGTATATACTTGTTTATTGCATTTGCTAACCACTTCTGGTGACATAGAAGTTAGAACATAGATTTCTCTAGTAGGCTTAAGATTTTATTCAGTTTGTACTCAAATAACAGAATACGACGTTTGCTGACAATTATTTGAATTCTCACAAGATCAAAAGAAAAAAGTGTAAAAGGCTATTGACAGCTTTGAAATGCTTTTCCTTGTGTCACGGCATGAATTTTTATATTACATGTTTACGCACATTGTTATGAATTCATTTATCTGCATCATCAAACTACTGAACAAGTGTTTTTTCTAGCTTTTCTGTGAAATATCGCCTTGTTTCATTCCTGTAATTTATTATATTGACTTTTAGCTGAGCATTTGATCTCTTCTGCAGTGGAAAATGGCTGAGGTCTGTGACCAGCTTGAAAGAGACCTTGAGTTACTTGGGGTGGTTGCCATAGAGGACAAACTACAAGTAATTTAAAAAAATGAGACCTTGAAATCATTCTTGTATCTTTACATTCGTGCACATTATATGCCATTCTGCACTTTGCAGGATGGGGTCCCTGAGGCAATCACAACCCTCAGAAGAGCAGGCATAAATTTTTGGATGCTTACGGGTGACAAGCTTACTACTGCTGTGCAAATTGGATTGTCCTGCAATCTTCTCTTACCAGGTAGCATGTGATAGGATGATAAATGTTTATTCTGTTTCACAAACTGCAAGGGGATGATATTGTATAAGAAGCCATTTTTTGCATCATCTTCTCAAGATTGTGGAAATCAAGATGCTTCTCTACTTGTCTATAGGCAATAATAACAGAAATTGTTCTCTGTTAATATATGAGCATTAGATGAAGGAAAAAGGCTTATGAGGGCTATTTATATGAGAGCAGGCACTGTCAATGATCGTGCCACACTGCTTTGCTATGCATGATAATGTTTCAAAAATATCTACTGATTTTGGCAATGTGAAATCACATCTGCTTCATCTCTTCTGTATCTTAGGCGTTTGAAGTGTTTGACTTCTTCTCTTCTCTATATGACTCCCAAATTTTCATGTATGTATGTAAGCATGTATATGCATACATGTACGCATGCATAGTTTCATTCAAACATGTTTGACATAATTTTGGTATTGGAAATGTAATTTTGAACTTTTTGCTTTCCTCTTCCTTTTTGTTTCAAAAATGATTCTTGTAGACAGAAAACTGTTTCAGAACTTCTATTTGACTTTCTTAATCATCGTGTTTGCTATATTTTGTGAATATTTATCCAGGCTGCAAGTTCTAGCCATTTGATAAATCATGCATATGAAGTGTAGAAGAAGTGCTTATGGGGTTGCCATAGAAGGATGTTCATGATGAGGTGAAAGGTGAAGTGGACTGTGGGAGAGTTGTTCCACAATCAAGCTCTCTTTTCTTTTAAAATTGGTGAAGAATGAGTTTTAGAATTTGCCATGTGTCATTTTCATTTTGACTTCGCATGTTTCATGTTTCTAGATTGCATATTTTTTATTTCAGATGTGATTTCAATTATTTTGCTTTAGAGCCCTTTACATATGTTCATAAAAATATGAACTTTAAGCTAGTTCTATAGAATATGCATTTCAATCTAAATACCTAGGGAGTCTCTAACATTATTATGCAGATTGAAGAGCTGAACATTTTTGCCTCACAAGACTTTTGGAATTTCACACTATTTTTGAGTTACAGGGCCCTCAAAAGTGTGGATTTTTCCAACACTTCAAAAAAAGGGTGATCTTCTCTATTATTATTCGAATTGGTGATTTTGATGCATACATGTTTTTAGGCATGTTAGGGATGCCAACGAATATGCCTTTTTGTTGCTCTTTCTTCTACTTTTCCCACTAAAGAAGACAGCTGACCACTAAAACGCATGCTTTTGGAAAAAGTTCGGCATGCAATAGTGGGAGATACAACTTTTGCTAGATTTGGTGGATCACACACTCCTTGGAGAAGGGGACAATCAACTCTGTTTTAAAGAGAGATCTCTGCATTGAGAAAGAAGAAGCCAAAAATCAAAGAATTGCCTTGTGATTGTGATTGAGAGTGAGATTGTGAGTGAGAGTGAGATTGAGAGTGTGAGTGTGAATGAGATTGAGATAGTTTGGGGTTGGTCGGGAGGTTGAGGCTTCATTAGGAAGCTATTTTGCAAGAGTTATTGTATATGGTTCAAATCTATAATACCATATCTTCTCCTTCTCTGCATCATATCTTGTCTACTCTGTTGAGTCAGATTTTCTCTTTTCTTGTGTAAGTTTTTCTTTTATGTCTTATCTTTTTCTCGAGTGATTGGAAGCTTGTGAATGAGGATAACTTGTAATTGTGGAAGCACGACAAGTGGTATTAGAGCACAATCGATCCTTGGTAACTATGAACGGTTTGAACCAAAAGATTCGTGAGGAAGAGGAGCTTATTCAGAAACTTCTTGGAGAATTACGCAAAGGACGAGGTGGATAGCAACCAGAAGGCACCACAAATTTGTTCGTGGAGCTGAATGAGGAAGTGGATGAAGGTGTACGAACAATCTGGCATGCCTAGAGAAAGACAAAGACGAAGTCATGAAGATATGGAGGCTGGCGAGTTTGCCCTCTCCGAAGAATAGAACCAAAGCCATTGCAATGTACATAAGCTAGAGAGATCTGCTCCAGCAAACATGAATAACTCAAAGAGGACTTGATCTTTTAATAATCAAGGTAGGAATCTTGCGCATGTGGAGACTCGACGGAGGTGTGAACCCATCCATTGGCAACAGGACCATTATTTAATTGAGAGAGCAAAAAACATTATGTTTGTGTTTCTATTGTAGCGAGGAAGGGCAATGGACATATGAATGCCTGAACAAGGCAATCTTTCGGCTTGCACAAGCGAAGGTGATAAATATCATTGAGGAAGATGCAACAATTGATAAAGGAGATGATTGAGGTAAGTATCCTAACTCTACTTTACGTTGTATGATGACTAGTTCTTTCTCAATGACCTTTGTAATTTGATTGCTCGTATGATTTCTATGTAGAAAGTTTGATTTCTGATCGATTTAGATAGTACACATTGTTTCTATCTTTCAAATTGGTACAGATTTTAGCAATGTCCTTAAACACGCAAATATGGAGACCTATGGAGATGACAGATGGACGACTACACTATACAAAAGGATACATTGAAAACCTTACGTTTACTTTTTTTGATATGTGTTTTTCTGGGAGTTTTCATGTGATCGAAATCAAATAGTATGACACAATTATAGGCATGGATTGGATAGTTCAAAATTCTGTAATGATTGATTGTGAGTAAAGAAGAGTCATTTTAAGGCTAATGGTGGATCTATCCACATTCTAGGTGATGCTCATAATCTTAAGCCTATTCTCATTTAAGCCATACAAATAATTAGAGATATATGTGATGGTTGCAAAACATTTGTAGTGTATATGAATAATCTGCATGAGGAAGATAATGATGAAAAAGCTTCTGAATTATGTGGAAATTGAAATTCTGCAAATATATTTCCTGAAGACCTACATGGTATACCTCCATCTAGGAAGATTGAGCACGCTATTGACCTGTATCTATGGAGTGAACCATATTCCAGAGCACCATATGGATTTAACATAGATGAATTAAAGGAGCGCAAGATTCAATTAGATGATGAAGAAAGGCTTAATAAGACCAAGTGTTTCACCTTGGGGAGCATCTATTTTATTTCAGAAGAAGAAAGACACCTCTTATAGATTATGCATTGACTATAGGTTGATGAATAAGAGAACAATTAAAAATAAGTATCCACTCCCTCATATAGATGAATTATTAGATCAATTAAGTGGAGAGACCATGGTCACTAAGATTGACTTAAGATGTGGATATTACCAAATAAGGACGAAACTTGATGACATATACCTAAACCAACATTTTGGGCACGTTATGGCCACTATGAGTTTATAGTTTTACCTTTTGGATTAACAAACACTCCTTCCACATCCATGTGCTTGATGAACAATATTTTTCTTGATTATTTGATGAATTCATCTTAGTTTTTCTTGATGATATATTTGTATACTCTAAAGATGATAGTGAGCATGTTGGATATCTCAAGAAAACTTTGGAAACTCTTAGAGAATAGAAATTGTATGGAAAGAGGAGTAAGTGTTTCTTTGTTAAGGACAAACTTGTGTATCCAAGAAGAGTCATATCGAAAGAGGGAATTCATATACACCAAGATAAAGGGAAAACAATGGTTGATTTGTCAGTTCTTAAAACTGTATTGAATATTAGAAGCTTTTTAGGATTGACATAATATGAGAGAGGACATATTAAGGATTTCTCTAAGATATCTAATCCCCTCATAGAATTGACTAAAAGAAATATAGGATTTGTGTGGAGTGCACTTGTCAAAAATCATTTGAATCATTGAAACAAAAAGTCATTGAAAATTGTATTTTGAAAATACCAAAAATGGGAAAATCTTTTGTGGTTGTATGTGATGTAAGTGGTAGTCAAAATATGTTCTTTCACAAGATGGTGGGGTGATTGCATATGAGTCTAGAAAGTTAAACATGAACTTAATTATCCTACTCATGATCTAGAAATGCTTGCTATCGTACATGCACTTAAGCATTGGAGACATCTACTATTAGGGATTAAGTTTAATTGAAAACAGATCATAAGAGTCTAAAATACATTTTCACACAACCATTGCTTAACAATAGGCAAAAGTGTTAGATTGAACTATTAATTGAGTATGATTTCGACATTAAGTTTTTGGCTGCCAAGGGAAATAAGGTCGTTGATGCATTGAATCAGAAACCTTTATGTAATCTCTTTTCTGCAATAAATTTTGATTTTCTCAATCAAATGCAAGAAGAACATAAAAGGGATTCTTTTTATGCATCTATCTTGAGTTGTCTGCATGCAAACAAGGGATCTATGTATAAAAAAAAATCATTTGCAGAATGGATCTTTATATTGTAACAATCGATTATGCATATCTTCTAAATCTCCATTGAAAGGTAAAATATTATATGATTATCATGATGCACCTGTTTCTGCACATTTCATGTTATTCAAGGACCTACGTGAAAATGAAATATTCTTACTTTTGGTCATGTATGGAGCGGGATATTAAAAAATATGTTAGTGAATGTTTAAAGTGCTAACAGATAAAATCTGAGTTTAAAAGAATGCCTGGAACGCTACAACCTTTGGATAAATCAGACGTGGGAGACTATCTCTATTGACATCATCACTAAATTGCCTACGGCCAAAAGTATACATGACACAGTATTTGTGGTAGTTGATCGAATTACCAAGATGGCACATTTCTTTCCTATGGAAAAGATTGATATTGCCTTGAGTGTTGCAAAAGTGTCTCTAAACGAAAATTTACGATTGCAAGGAATGCCTAAAAACATAATTTCTGATAGACTCTAGTTTCATATCGAACTTTTGGAAAGCAATATTTGAATCAATTGATACTCAACTATTTTACGAGTACAACTTTCCACACAGACTTATGGGGAAGCAGAGAAGGCTAATCGGGTACTTGAAGGTATGTTGCATATGCATGTGAATGAAAAGCAATAGTGCATGGCATGCGTCGATAAAAATGAATCCATTTGAGGCTATGTATGGTTATAATTGTTTGACTCACCCGTCGTTTCTTAATTTCTCAAATAAAGTATAAGTATCTAAAGAAATGCTCGAGAAGGTGGATGGAGAATTTGGAAAAATTAAGAAGCACATAAAAGGAGCTCAGAAAAGACAAAAGGAATTCTACGATTTGAGAGAAGACCATTTGAATTTAGATGGATGACATGGTATTTCTAAAAGTCAATCCTCAACGATCTAACTTGTTGTTAGGAAAGGATCATAGTCTGCTTATTTGCTTGAATTGCTTGAACATTTAAATATGCATCCCTGTTTCATGTTAGCCTACTTAAAAGATTTGTACCTAATGCTACTCATGTTTTGTAGGACAAGTATAAGCCAAAAGATGATTGCTCTTTTGAGCTTCGGCCTGAAGAATATTAGCTAGGAGAGAAAGATTACTTAGAAATCGATCTATCATAGAGATTTTGATCAAATGGCACATATATCTAGTTGAAGATTTGATGTGGGTGAAGATAGACAATTTTCTAAGACATTGTCTTTCTTTCCAACTTTGAGGACAAAGTTCTTAAAAGTGGAGGAAGAATTGCAATAGGCCTTTCGATAGAAAAATAATTCATTTTGAACTTTCTGTTGTGCATTGTGTGGATAATGTTTAGATTGAATACTTAGGTCATTTTATGCATATAAACAAAATCCAGGGACGATAATTTTAATATTCTCTCCCTAAAACTTATCTACATCATGTTTTCTAGTAGAAAATTGAAGATGAATATGAAATAATCATGAATAATGATGTATGAGAGAAAGGCAGAGCACTCAAAAGGAGAATAAAAGTGTCTCTCCAAAAATTTTGTGAATCATGTTTTAAGTAGCTCGTTTGGGGCTCTAGAATTAGTTGATTGTAAAGAACGTCTTGATTTTATTCTCTCTCTAGATTTTTCTAAACTTGCAAGGCTCAAATTCAGGATTTGGTGTTGGATTTGGACCTAGGGGGTCTCTAACATTATTATGCAACTTGAAGAGCTGAACATTTTTACCTCTCATAAACATTTTGGAATTCCACACTATTTTTAAGCTTGAGGGTCTTGAAAAGTGTGCACTTTTCCGATACAAAAGAAAGAAGGTGGGCTTCTCTATAATTATCTGAATCCGTGATTTGGATGCATATGAGTTCTTATGCATGTTGTGGATGCCGATGAATGTCTTTTCATTGCTTTTTCTTCTACTTTTGATATGTGCCAGACTGCCAGTAAAGAAAGCATATAACCACTAAAACACATGATTTTGGCAAAAGTTCAGCATGCAACAGTATAAGATACAATATTTGCTAAATTTGGTGAATCACACACTTCCTAGAGAAGGGGACAATCAAGTCTATTTTGAAGAGAGATCATTGTGTCATACAAGAAGAGGCCGAAAATGAAAGAATCACTTTGTGATTGCAATCGAAAGTGAGATTGTGAGTGAGAGTGAGATTGGGAGTGTGAGTTTGAATCAGATTGAGATAGCTCGGGGGTAGTCGGGAGGTCGAGGCTTTGTCAGGAAGATATTTTGCAAGATCTAATGTATATGATTCAAATCTATAATACCATATCTTCTCGTTCTCTCCTTCACATCTTGTCTACTGTCTCACATCATATTTTCTCTTGTCTTCTGAAAGTTTATTTTTTCTTTTTTCTATCTGCTATTGTTCTTGAGTGATAGCAAGCTTGTGATTGGGGGTAGCTTATGTTTATGGAAGCGCTTCATATCTAGAGACTAATTTTGACTTAGGAGCCAGAGACGACCTTTGGCATACTAGCTAGTATCCATGTAGAGATGGGGCCACCATAAACATTAATGAAGAATTTTTTGTGTTAAGTTTTCTCCATTTGTATCCTTCACGATGAGTTGCATCAAGCAAGAGGCATGCTTCCTCTTCATAATCACATCTGCGTAGAATACTATCTGAGCAATATTTATGCAACTTGTCTTTCATAAAAGAATATGATTTAGCTTTAAATAGTAACTTTCTTTTTTTCCAATGGAGTCATACTAGAAGGAAATTTTTCTAAAGTGAGGATTTTTTCTAAAGTGAGGATTGTTGTATCTCTTCAATAGAATTGAGAAGCAACAAGAAAAAGATTGTTATCTATAGGGTCATAATCAATACTTGTTGGCTACACCTCATTGGCCGTCCTTGACACTTGGTCTTCCATGGTTTGATACGTATTTCAAAATCATACTCCTGAGAAAGTAGTAACCAATGCCATACCCTTCTTGCTACTTGTGGTTAGTGATTAAATACCTTAATGGATAATGGTCGGATATGCAATAAAATGCACACTTAAAAGATATTGCCCAAACTTTTGGATTGCAAACATAATGGCCAAATCATCTCTTTTGGTTGTGTCATAGTTCCTTTCTGCCTTTGTAAGTAGCCTACTTGCACAAGCAATGGGCTGATCTACTCTCTTATGTGTTCATGGCTGAGCCAAAACTTCTCCAATGCATGAAGACTTTCATTTGTATGCACATGGGACTCAAGGGACCAATTAAGAACAATTAGGGGTGGTGCAATATATAAAGTCAACTTTAGCTTATTGAATGCCTTCTTTGCGTCGAGCCTCCAAGAGAATGGTATCCTCTTGCTCGTGAAGCTTGACAATGATTTAGCTATTTCTGAATACATATGAATAAACCTCATGTGGTATCCTACATCGCGCAAAAATCTTTGCACTTCTTTGGGAGTACGTGGAATGGGCATGTTACAATGATGTCATCTACATATACACAGAGATATATGGCTTCTCCATATGCTCTTTTCATGAACAAAGAAGGATCTATCTTGCTAACCAAAAAACTCTTGTTTTGTAGGTATGTGACCAACTTATGATTCCAAGCTCTTCAAGCTTGCAGCTGATATGCTACATAGTCTTGTGGTTGACTATCATGAGCTTATAGTTGCACTTTCATTTGAGGGTGAATTTGGGGTTTGCTGTCAGAACTGTACGCTGCCTATGATTGCCCCCATTTTTGGGCTCTGACCTGCACACATCTCTAGACGAGAAAACACATGGAGATCTCTTCTTTTTCGTTGCCACTCAACCGCGTGCTATTTCCTTATTATCTCCCTCTCACCAAAAGTCCATAAAAGATATCTATACCTTGCTTCACACATGAGTGCCACTTGGCACTCATGTGTGTGCCCACCTCATAATAACTATAAGGGATGGTTCACCCCCTTTCTCATGACTAATGAGTGATATCCCATGTGACATTTCCTTCCCCTTACTTCCATTTTGTCCTCAAATTGGTATTGGAAGGTCTGGTAGGAAGAGAGAAAAAAATAACACTCCCACTATATCCCCATGTACGTCAGGTACATGGTCATATCTCCATGTTGTTTCCCTGAATCCTTCCCTTAAGAAGACTCTTGGGAAGGTAGTCTAAAACTGGGAAACCGTCTCTGAAGGGTGCTAACCCGCTCCCATGTGGTGCTATCTTCTGAATTGTCTTTCCACTTTACTAGACACACTTTATATAAGTGACTTCTTGTCCGTTTCTCTCGAGTGCGTAGTATGCTCTCAGGCTCATGTGGAATAGATTGAACAGAAATAGACTCTACTACCTCACTGTCTCGAATGAGTTTGTCAGATTCACTGAGCCTTTTCTCAAGCCTGCTAACATGAAAAACTGGATGGATTTGACTATTCTCTGGAAGTTGGAGCTGGTAAGCCATCTTTCCTATCCTCTTAAGTATTTGGAAAGGTCCACAATACCTAGGGGATAGTTTTGGACAAGATCCCGTCTTCATGGTTTCCGATCAAGATGGAACTCTCAGATAGACTTGCTTTCCTACCTCAAAGTTGATATCTCTCCTTTGAGGGTCAGCATAGGCTCTAGCCCTATCCTGAGGCTCTCCTAATGCTATCCATAGTTAGTAAGGTACGATCCGTACGGTTCGTACCATACGTATTAGTACGGTACTACGTACGTACCCTAAGATTTGGGGCTTCCCGTACGATATTCGTACGTTCATAAGGTACGATTTTTTTTTGGCTGAAAATAATATATTTTATATTTGAGATGATAAACATCATGTTTATGAATAAAATACATCAAAATAAAGGTAAAAAACTTCATTTAGCTATATTTAATCATGTGGGATATTGTCGTCATATCAGGGAATTGGATGTATCAATATCTACTTAGAAGTTAGAACTTAGAACTTAGAAGTTAGTACTATCATTTATGATTTATGTTAAAAACAAAAATAATGCTATCAATTTTCAAACTTCATTCATGACACATGTACATACTACATACATCTAGATTCTACATGATACCATCATACCAAAATGATAAATCTAGCTTCAAATCATATCAAAGTTTCAAACATGATCATCGTGATTCATGAATCATCACCAAGAATACATGAAATAACAAGATGATAAGTCACAAGTCTAGAGTGATAAATAGTAAATACTAAAAAACTAAAAGCCAATGAAAAACATCATCAATCATCATAATGTCCAATGTCAATAAAGTGACATCAATCACTCATCATCCATCTCATCAATATCACTATGATCAGAATTCTCATCAAGAGAATCCGATGATGTCATCTCATAAGTAGATGATGGTGGTGTGGGAGGATCACTGACAAGGTTCCCCTCATCATCAAAACGCGGGGATAGTGGAAGCGGCTGCAGCGATGATAATGTACTCCTCTGCCTCCTCGTGTATGTACTAGCCGGTGCTCGACTAGTGCTAGCTCCATCCCCGTGTGAAGTGGTTGATGCACGCCGGATAATCAATCCCTTCCCGCGACCACGGACTCCTCTGACCCTTCCTCTGCTATGGCCCCTTGTTTGCCTCACATCTATAGAGCAAAGCTCTCTATATAGATCGGCAAAAAGAAGCTCTTCCTCATCTTGAGGCACATCATGTGATGGAAGAGGAGTGTCTTTCACGGAAGGCCAAAATTTGTCCACATTCACCTAAACAAAAAAGAGAATCAAAACATGAATTAGCATACCACGGAAGCCTACAACATTGAAAGCTGAAATTTTATGCAACCAACAAATGATAAAGCTACTTACTTGTTTGAGAGTCTCCATGTTAGGGATATTTTGCAACATCTTAAGATTTGTACGGCAATATATTAACTTTTCCATTTGATGAGGACTAAGTCTATTCCTCACCTTTGTGTGGATGAGAGAGAAAGCACTTCAATTTCTCTCACATGCACCGGATGAGCAATCTTGAGATAACACTTTAAGAGCATATGTGAATAATGTAGTGAATGCAAAACCAAAATTTTGCCACCAAAAGAGTGGTTTTACCATTGATTCTCTATCCCAACATGTAGGACAAAGAAAGGCAGGATTTCCCCTCTCATCCATATAACAATTAATTTGCTCCAACATGTCATTATGTAGATGTGTGGGAACTACACGTGACATATATTGAAGACGATCCGATAATAACTCCACATCATCATATAATCGGGTGCTTTTGAATGCCGGATGCAATAAACCTGCAAACCCATGGATAGGCCGATGCATCCATGTCCATCTTCTCATTGTTGCCTAAAAAAAAAGAAAGAGGGTTAAATATTAAAATTTAATAATAAGAATGAATTATGTGATGAAAATTATAATACACATGCCACATGTGAGATATATATCTCATTGCATCATGCATGCATGCATGATGCATGATGATTACATGATACATCATGTATGCATGATTGCAATTTGCAATTTGAATCATTACATGCAAAATTCAAATTGCAATTTGCACATAAATACCAAATACAAATGTTAAATATATTTATGATATGTATAATGATTAATCATTAATGTGAATCGTGGTATAATTGATAAAGCATAATTTATCAAAATATCTTACCTCAAGTACTTCATCTCTTTGCTCCTCGGTGACAAGAGTGCATTCCCTTATCTCTTGCATAGCTCTTCTCATGATATGGATGAGAAGACCGAGAGTAGCACCTTCACAATCCGTCATGCGTAGAGCTTTGTAGATAGGTGTGATGACACCTAAAATAGCTCTCACACCATCCCAAAAGCTCTCATCCAAACATAACCTTTGCATGCTTTTTGACTCCTCCTATGTGCTCTCATCCCACTCGATCCAAAAGGTAGATACCACCGTTTGTCGTAGAGGCACTTTCACTTCAAGCAACCTTGAAAGGACAATCCACATGTATGCAAAGCGTGTGGTGGCGAGCTTCTTTATTTCAAGCTTGCTATGCTCTCTAAACATAGCCAACACTTTCACTTTTTGTGTGAAAAATGTAACTATGTTCGAGGCTTGTAGTGTGCAAGCTTTCACCCATGTTAGCTTTCCAATATCCTCCATGAGCAAATCAAGACAATGAGTTGCACATGGAGTCCACACAATATGTGGATACTCACCCTCCAAAAGCTGCCCCATATGCCTACAATTGCTTGCATTATCGGTGACAACTTGCACTACATTTGATGAACCAACCTATGCATAAAATCCATAAATTAGTGTCAAAATATCAAAATGAAATTAAAATAAAATAAATATTTAAAACTTACTTCTTCAATGGCCTTCTTGATATGCCGATAGATGAACACTCCGGTTGTCTTCTTTCCCTTCTTTCCAACCTCAACGGCACGTAGGAAAAAAGTACCAATAGGGCATGACACAAGAATATTAATTATGCCTCTATTTTTTCTATCTCTCCATCCATCCGAGAGGATAGTGCATCCATACCTAAACCATTTCTCATGCATAGGGGCAAGTGAGAGATCTATTCTTTTCTTCTCCTCATCAATCTTGGTTGTCCTCATATCGGAGTAGCTAGGTCCACTCCATCCTTGACATGGACCCACTTCACTAATTGCTTTCACCATAGTCTTCCATTGGTTTGAATTAAGAAGATTAAATTAGAGATTTTCCATAATTACCGTTCTTGCAATCTCTATGTCGGCTATCTTTTGTTTCTCTTTGATCCATGTGAGAGAGGACTTTACATGCCCGGGAGCTTGCCCTAATCCACTTTGCCTCATTGATTGTGACTCCCTTTGTAATGGTGATTGTGAGGATGAACCAACATTTGAGTCATGAAAAGGTGACTCCTCTTCATGTGAAGAAGTAGAGACCGTTGCACGAGAAGAATGGCTTGCATATCCTCTTACCGATGTAGGTAATGTGCTAGGAGATCCCATCATTTTTTGCCTAATCTCGGATGCAATATGATCGGGAATTTCCTTGCATGCGGCCACTTGCCCTCCAAGCTTGCTTATGTGTTGAAGTAGCCTTGTGGCCCCGCTTGTGTATCGCTTGCCACAATATTTGCAAGTCCAATGATGGGAATTGGACTTATTTGTGTCTTTCTCCACCCCAACACAATGGAGATCAAAAGCCTCATGCTTTTCTCTCACCATGTTGCTTAGAGAAAGGTTAAAGCTGAATTAGAAGAGAAAGGTTTGAAGCGAGCTTGAGAAAGCTTGATAGAGCTTAAGATAGAGCTTGAGAGAGGCTAGAGCTTGAAGGAATCTTAAGTGTGTGTGTGTGTGACATGTGTCTTTGAAGATGGGAGATGGTAGTAGACTCGTGAGCGAGCGGCTGCAGAAAATACCCGAATGCGCAAGAGTTTGAAGTGAACAAAAGTGAACTGAACGAAAAAGTATAGGTGTTTTTTTTTCGAAAAAAAAATCGTACAAACTCGTACAATTACGTACCGTACGGTACCTTGCAAAAAATACGTACGGACATATTCGTACGCGTACGAATAGCAACTATGATGCTATCCTTAGCAAGCCTAAGCATATCATTCATCTCTTCAAAGAAGTCCTTTGCAGTTTGAACTTTCTAGTTCTGCAATCCTACTACATAAGGAGCTCTTGGCTGAAACCCATACACAAGCATAAAAGAACTATGCCCAGTTGAAGAGTGCTTGGCACTATTATATGCAAACTCTACCATAGGTAAGTACTCTTCCCAATTAGTTTGCCTTTCATTCATATATGCTCAAAGCATATCCTCTAGGATTTGGTTAACCCTCTCTGTTTGCCCATCGGACTCCGGATGCTCGGCCGTACTCATGCTAAGCTTCGTACCCAACTTTTTGAAGACTACTCTCCATAAGTGGCTAGAAAACTTCCTATCTCGATCAGAAAATATGTCTAAACGAAGACCATAGAACCCGTATAGGTTCTCTACAAAAAGTCTAGCCAACTGAGGTGTCTTCACTGTAGTACGTGTTGGAATAAACCTAGCCATTTTGGTTAACCTATCCACAATTACCGAGACAGAGTCGTGCCCTCTCTGTGTCTTAGGTGATCAGACTATAAAGTCCATGGAAATACTTTCCCACTTCACATTAGGAATATCCAATGGGTGGAGTAGTCCTCCAATCCTCAACCTTTTAGCTTTATTGATCTTGCATTTAGTGCACTTAAGCACATACTCTAGGATGTCTTTATGAAGTCCAGGCCAGTAAAACTACCTCTTAACAAGATCATAAGTCTTGTTTAGCTCCTGGATGTGCTGCACTAGGTGTGTCATGAGACTCATACAAAATATGCAGTCTCATCTCAGAATCTCTAGGGATACACACCTTACCTTTATATAACACATATCCATCATGAACACTGTCATTCTTCCACTTGAATCCTTCTTGAGTACCCGTTGATACTCCATCCTCACGGGAAACCCGTATATCACGATCCCCATTCTCTATGTCTTCCCAAATCTCCGAATATGCAGGATCAAGTCTAGATTTCCCTCTAATGGACTCAAGTAGCTCACTAGTGATCTGAGTAAAACTCACTGAGTAAAACTCAGTCCATTGAGCATAGGCATGCGGCTAAGTGAATCAGCCACTACATTAAACTTTCCCTTCCTATACCTAAGCTCATAATCAAACTCTTGAAGGGTCTCTTCCCATCAGGCCTTACGACCTTTAAGGTCTGTTTGATTAGAGAGCCACTTAAAACTCTCTTGATCAAACATTATCGTGACTTTGGCATCATATAAATAATGACGCCACTTCTTCAAAGAATGGACAATTGCATACAACTCCTCCTCATAGACGGAGTAATTCTTTTGAGCCGGTTTTAGTTTCTTCAAAAGCTACTGGTCGACCATCCTGAATTAAAACCGCTCCTATGGCAAAATCACTCGTATCGGTCTCAACCACAAAGGATTTATTAGGATTTGCTATATGTAAAAGTGGAGGTGTAGCAAATGCTACTTTCAATCTCTCCATACTTTGCTTTTGTTCGTCTCCCCAATGAAAGGCTTTCCCTTTCCCTTTCCCTTTAAGCTTTTCCGTCATTGGGACAACAATTTTGACATAATTCTTAATGAATCTTCGATAGAAACCTGATAAACCTAGGAAGATCTGTAGCTCTTCCAAGTTCCTGGGATGTGGCCATTCCATCATATCCCTTACTTTTTCACGATCCATCTGGATTCCATTCTGGGATACTATATGCCCAAGGTATCTAACCTCTGTTTTAAAAAATTCACACTTTGACTCCTTAGCAAAGAGTGAATTTTCCCTTAGCACTTGAAATACCTTTCTTAAGTGTTCCAAGTGCTCCTGATCTCATGCACTATAGATCATAATGTCATCCAAGAAGTCTACTACAAAGTGTCCTAGATAAGGCCGTAATACGCTATTCATGAGCTTCATGAAAGTGGAAGGAGCATTGGTGAGACCAAAAGGCATCACCAAAAACTCATAGTGCCCATATCTAGTCCTGAATGGAGTCTTGGGGACATCCTCTGTCCTAATCCTAATCTGATGATATCCTGATCTAAGGTCAAGCTTGGTAAAATACCTAGCTTGATGTAACTGATCAAATAGGTCTTCCAATCTAGGCATTGGAAACCTATTTTTGATAGTTACTTTATTAAGTGCTCTATAGTCTATACATAATCTCATAGAGCCGTCTTTCTTCTTAACTAGGAGCATACCATACTTGGTTAGATATGGTAAAAAAAGTAGTAGATTATGTCATAGGATCCAGGGAGGCCATCCACCTACTTAACTCATTCATCATCCCACCCATACCCATTGGGGCGGATCACACATACCTCGTACTCTTCCTTAAGGGAGACACCCCTGCACACATGCAACATGCACACTACACACCACCGTCCACTTCACACATCAGTTGGCCCACGTATATGGTGCTCAAGTCGAGAAGGATCTTCTCTTGCTTCATCTTGACACTCCACTACCCCTACTCACCTCGTAGATAGCATCGGTCATTTAGACATCAGCCATCAGCTCGTTCCCACACACCACCCACTCTGATCACACACCTCCTCTCGGGACTATGCCACAAGATCATTGGTATGATGATGAATGTAGAGATCTCTACCACCAACTTGAGCTCAACGAGCATTTGGAGGGAGAGAGAGAGAGAGAGAGAGAGAGAGAGAGAGAGAGAGAGAGAAAGAAAGAAAGAAAGACATTTTAACGTCTATTAGAGACCAAAATCGGCCTATGAGACAAAACATATACATCAGTATGATCCAATCCACTGTGATCCCAAAAGGAAAATAAAGTGTGGGTACAAAACAGAATATAAAAGGAGTGGATAATAGCTGGCATCAAGGGTATGGGGTGCTATGGGAAAAGGCGAGCCTTTGAGGAGGGCCGAGGCAAAGGAGCTTGAGCTATATTGTCGCTTTATGAGTATGGACATAACTACAGCATGGCATACCCCATGAGAGCCATGCCCGACTACACCTATTGGGGACCCACTTACATGGCATGATTATGTCGAGAGATTATATAAGGTACCTTGACAGCCCTCCCTATTACCGAGCCACCTGAGCCGCCTCCTACAAGTTTTTCTTTCTTCACAACAAAGATGGTTGAGAGGGTCATAAGATGACTACGACCTACGACATCTCATATCCACAGCCTCCATTATAGCCTCGTTGATTGCACATGTCTTATACTAGGCTATAGGGGAGGGCTTTCAAGAGGAGCGGACTAGGCACACCATTGTGCTTATCCACAATCTGGCGACACCCTGGACCCAAGGAACTATAGGACCATCATGATTGGCCACACCATGGCCAAACTATATGGGGCCATGCTTGAGGCAAGGCTGCTCATATGTAGAGACTTAAGGGCTACGAGCATGAGGCCACGCATGTTTTCGAAGGGCTTTCTCCACTATTGATCACATCATCATTTTGCGCTACCTTATTGATGGGGCAAAGGTACGAAGAGTTGCTTATATTGCTGCTTTCTGGACTTCCTCAAAGTGTTTGATACAATCACGAGAGAGGCTCTTTTGACGCCTCCAGAGCTTGGGAGTACCATCAGAGATGATTTGGGCCATCTATGCACTCAATGTGCAGGTGACTGTGAGGGTATAGTGTCCAGGAGGAGGGTTATCTGAGGCCATTGCTTGTACCATCAGTGTTAAGCAAGGCTGCCCACTTTCCTCCACTCTATTTGGTCTCTACATCGACGAGATTGAGGATTTCATTCTTTGAGTTGGAAGAGAGGGTGCCGAGCTTGTAGGTACACATGTCCACATTTTATTATATGCCGATGACATTTTATTGATTTCAGAGTCACCCGAGGGATAACAACGACAACTGGCTGCCTTGAATGAGTTTTGTACACAGAGGGGCTTGATGGGAAATCTTGGCAAGACCAAGGTCATGAGCTTCCACACCTCCCCCATGGTGAGGAATGCTACAGGATTCTAAGCTACCGGTGGACCAGATAGAGGTGGTCACTTCCTATGTCCACCTCGGAGTCACATTCAGGAGCTGGCCTGGCCCGTTCAACATGATGCACGTAGCCACCGACACACGCACACGAGGATACGCAGCTTTAGCCATGTTAGAGTAGAGATGTCACAGGCACACTTCCAAGAGCCCCCCGCACAAAGGGGTGGCTATTCGACACACTAGTCAGACCAGCTATGATGTGTGCTTCGACAGTTTGGCCCGAGGCCCCACAATCACCCAATGGAGTGTGATCGAGAGGCCACAAGTACGTATGATCTCACGACTATTTCACAGGAAATAGTCAGTGCCACATGGCTTCATCAGGGCAGAGCTAGCTGCACCACCCATGGTAGTAGATCCACCATTCTAGACTATCTTCTTTATTCAAAGGATGAGGGAGCTCCCTATAGACAGACTCACATGTAGAGCATTTGAGGCATCTATACAAATATCAGAGTCAAAATATGAGAGAGCTTGGTAGACTCTGGTTAGAGCCTCGCTTGATAGTCATGGACTTGATATGGGCATATTGCCGCCCTTTCAGTATGACCTCTACTTAACTCGTATCCACACCTCTCATAGTGAGAGGAACGCGGTGCTCAGACAGGATTTCTGGCATGGATCACATCACACATGGGATCGAGCCCTCTTTCATCGCATCTCCATATGCATACTACGGAGATTTATATCGGCTTTACCAGTTTTTTCAGCACGTTTTTATCTTTTTTAATTGACAGAAAACGCACCCATGTACATTGATTTGTCTCATAGGCTGAGTTCGGCCTTCTAATAGATGTAAAAACTCTCTCTCTCTCTCTCTCTCTCTCTCTCTCTCTCTCTCTCTCTCTCTCTCTCTCTCTCTCTCTCTCTCTCTCTCTCTCTCTCTCTCTCTCTCTCTCTCTCTCTCTCTCTCTCTCTCTCTCTCTCTCTCTCTCTCTCTCTCTCTCTCTCTCTCTCTCTCTCTCTCTCTCTCTCTCTCTCTCTCTCTCTCTCTCTCTCTCTCACAGAAGAAAGAGACCATTGGAGGACAGCTTATGAGCACATGAAAGAAGAGGGGGAGATCTCCAACGTGGAGATACTCAAGGAAGAAATAAAGAAGGAAATCAAAACGGAGGTAGAATCTACTCGAGAGTCATGGGTGGAAGTAGTACACAAAAGGGTTAAGAAGGAAGTTAGGGGAGACGTTCAGAAAGAAGAGCTCACACGAGTCCAGGATACACTTGAGGAGGAGAGGCTTCGACACACTCGAAGACTTCACATCCTGATTACGGGCCTACCCGAAGGGGTATCACCCGAGGCAGACGCCACTGACATTTGCCGTCGACTTGGATACGAGAGCATGCCCTACACAGACGCATGGAGGGTTGGGAGGGATACATCGCGTTTGCGGGCACTCATCCTCAAGATGAGTTCTGAGGAGGCACGGACCGCCTTTTTTAGACGTCGAGCAGTACTACGTGGACTACCCGGCGGCACCCTCTACATGGACGAGGACCTCACGCGTATGCAAGTGGCACACCGACGCGCTTGCATGCCACAGATACTCCAGGCGCGTCGAGAGGGGAGGAAGGCCTTTTACCGTGATGGTAAGGTCTTCATAGATGGACGCCCTATCAAATAGGGCCATGCGGCCTATGAGACATCACTACACCAGGAGACACCACTCAGAGGAGCAGTGTGGAACTGCAACGGGGCACTCTGGACGCGACCAGACAGAGTCGAGGAGATCCTGGCATCACATGACTTTGTGTGCATCACAGAGACACACGAGAGCCCAGAGAGAGGTCTACCACGCATTGCAGGTTTTCATTGGGAATCTGCATTCAGGACCACGACGAGACAGAGTACAGCGCGAGGATCGGGAGGAGTGGCCATTGTATTCCGACAGGAGATACAGAGCCGGATCCATATTATATGTAGAGATGAGGAGGCACGATACATGTGGGTTCGCATGGAGATAGCACAGGGGAGCTTGATTTACATTGCTATATGCTACTTCCCACCAGGCGGATCTCGATACGCAGGGCAGGAGCTTGGGGGACCGATCCGAGATAGAGACTCACCATACACAGCGCTTTCAGATGAGATACTACATTACAGCACACTAGGTGAAGTCTTCCTTATGGGGGACTTCAATGGCCGCACTCAGTCGCATCAGTGCGAGGCATACGACATGGATCACCCACATCTCATGAGGGCCAGAGACCCGGTTGAGATTAGCACCAGCAGAGTATCAGCAGATACGGGTCAGGACACCACCGGCTATGGCAGACATCTACTCGAGCTAGGCAGCCGCCATCATCTCGTTATATACAACGGGATGAATCGTTGGCCAGGTTCAGGCGGATTTACTTGCTTCCCTCACGGGGGAGGTGAGAGCACAGTCGACTACATTTTGGGTACTACCTCTGGAGCTTCACTCATCCCTTCACTTAGTATTGGACGACGCCCACTCGGTGCAGACCACACATTTATTACATTCACACTCTCATCTCCGATTCCCTTAGACCCTCCCTCACCCACTGAGATACATACCACGATACACTTCACACACGAGCTCTCACACGTTTATGCACACCATTTACACACCCGCTTACTCTCCCTCGATCCATGCTCACCTTTGGACACACTCACATCACATATCACCACCATCCTACAGGACTCAGCTCTCCGCAGCTTCCCACACCACACACATATGCACCCTCCACGCACAGGATCCATGCCCCAGAACCGTTGGTATGATGCAGAGTGTCGCGAGCTGCGGAAGCACCTACGGATTTTAGAGCATAGAGGAGATATTACACACACACAGGCACAGCGTCGCATGCAGAGCCTTACTCGCTGCAAACGGCGGGATTGGGAGGAGAGACAGTATTGGGATATTTACCATTTGCTCATGAGTCGAGACAGTGTAGTGGCATGGTGACATTTGAGAGAGAGGAGACAGCAGACACTTATCCGAGACCCGAGCACTTGGCATAGCTATGCACGGAACCTATACGAGATCCCAGACCAGCCTCCCGTTCCCAGACCGCAGAGCTCACGTCCTACTACCTCTGACTTCTTCACACCCACTATGGTGGGACGCGCTATTGCCCAGCTGCAGCATGGCAGGGCCCATGATCATTTCGGTTTACAGGCAGAGCACCTCATTTATGGAGGCACGACTCTCGCACCGCTCATTGCCCATCTCTTCAACCGTGCATTGGTTGAAGGGTTCCCAGACTCATGGATTGAGCACACCATAGTGCCCATTCATAAGTCAGGTGACACTATGGATCCAGCTACATACCGGACGATCATGATTGGCCCTATATTGGCCAAGTTATATGGGGCCGTACTAGAGACAGAGTTGAGTACTCTCGCTGAGAGGAAGGGCATCAGGGCTCTAGGACAGGCAGGGTTCAGACGAGATTACTCTACCATTGACCACATCTTCACTCTGAGATGCCTGATCGACCAGGCCAGGGTGAGGAAGAGGAGATTATATTGTTGCTTTGTGGACTTCCGCAAAGCATTTGACACTGTTCCTAGGGATCGACTCTTCAGACGACTACTTGACATCGGAGCTCCGGAGGAGATGATATGGCGGATCTACGCCTTATACGAGAGAGTATCTGGTAGAGTCAAATGTCCAGGGGGCTTATCTGATCCACTTGCTAGCACTATCGGGGTGAAGCAAGGATGCCCTCTCTCGCCCACCCTCTTTGGTCTCTACATTGATGAGATAGTGGACTTCATACAGCAGCAGGGGGGAGATTGCATTGAGGTACACGGGTCCACTGTCCATATTCTTTTATACGCTGATGATATTGTATTGGTTTCAGAGTCTGCAGAAGGTCTACAGCATCATCTACACGGCCTAGATGACTTTTGCAGACACAGAGGGTTATCTGTGAACCTTGGTAAAACCAAGGTCTTGATCTTTCATACATCAGCACAGGTACGCAGACATAGTTTGTTCACAGCTGCAGGTGGACCGATCGAGGTGGTCGGATCATATGTTTACTTGGGGGTGACATTTACAGCAGCATCAGGAGTCTTCTCTATGGCTCAGGCAGCCCGTGACCGCATCACACGTGGGTACGCAGCACTAGCTTTGATGGAGAGACAATGCCACCAGGCATATTTTCAGGAGCCCCGCACAAAGGGGTGGCTCTTTGACACTTTGGTTACGCCAGCGCTCATGTATGGGGCAGCCATATGGGGACCAGGATTAGCTACATCAGTATGGACAGCATTAGAGAGGCCACAGATCCTCATGATTGCCAGACTTATCCGCAGTAAGCCTTCAGTACCACATGACATCATTAGAGCAGAGCTCGCTGCACCACCGATGCTAGTTGAGGCACTATTCCAGACAGTATGCCTATTACACAGACTTCGGAGCATGGATACAGAGCGTATTGCTTATCGTGCTTTCGAGGCATCACGTGATATGGCATTAGCAGGAGACACCTCCTCATGGTATGCACAGACACGAGACTGGCTTGCCCACCATGGCTTTGACATAGACAGGCTACCACCACTACAGTACGACTCTCATGCACCCACCTACTCGCTCTCTCATCAAGAGAGGAATAGGATCATTCGTCAGGAGATATGGCATACATACATACAGAGGACATGGGTGAGCCCTAGGGGTACATTGCCACCGAAAATGCTCTACTACCGCGAGCATTTTCTACATATATCAGGCACGGGCTTCATCGAGATTCCGAGATACATGCAGACCTACCTTCCCCACCACCTACGAGTCGTCATTGGGCAGCTCCGGGTTTCATCACATCAGCTCGAGATTGAGAGGGGTCGGTCCAGGGGAGTCCCCCGTGAGGAGAGGTGGTGCCCAGTATGCCAGACAGAGGTAGAGAGTGAGGAGCATTTTGTTATGAGATGTCCAGCATACTTAGACCTACGAGCACAGTTCCAGATCGAGGAGTCATTCCAGCTGTGCATGACTATGGGAGACCAGAGACGCTTGGGATGCTTTCTCACAGCAGCATACGAGAGGCGAGAGCGGTCACTACAGCACATACATCAGCCACGGGTGAGTACCCAGCAGACCATTACCCAGTTCTTTCAGCGAGTTGAGCTACATCAGAGAGGTCCATCTATAGGGCTCACGCTCCACCAGGCAGAAGCACAGAGAGCACGGCGCCGACCACGCATGGGCGGATATCGTCGACCACGACTATATCAGGAGGATGTCTCACGCATCAGGATTGCCTACGACCACATGATGGAGCATAGGCGTACCACCACCCCCTGGGTTGTCTTCCTTCAGGAGGCACTCAGACCACCACCGATGTACCACATACTACACCCACCTCCACCCATCACTTGTCGCTAGGGCGTTTTACTCACATTTTGGATCCCCCCATGTATTAGGTGGCCACTATCTGCAGAGTCAGAGCCACATCTCCCCAGCCTTTTCCAGCCCTATATAGCTTTGGGTAGCGATATACCTTTTATTTCATTTTATCTTCCACACAGGGTTACTACACTTGTACATGGTTTTTGTCTCATAGGCCAAGTTTGGCCTCCAGAAGACGTTAATATGACTTTCTTTCTTTCTTTCTTTCTCTCTCTCTCTCTCTCTCTCTCTCTCTCTCTCTCTCTCTCTCTCTCTCTCTCTCTCTCTCTCTCTCTCTCTCTCTCTCTCTCTCTCTCTCTCTCTCTCTCTCTCTCTCTCTCTCTCTCTCTCTCTCTCTCTCTCTCTCTCCCCCCCCAAAAAAAAAGAAAAAAAAAGGGAAAACTTTTTTCACCCTCCCAAAAGAAAGGGAAAAAAACCATCCAAAAGAGGGAGCATTGTTTTGAAGCTTCTACGACCTATGTTTGCATGCTTTTGTGTTGTATTTTGTATGCAACATGCCAAGCTGCATCCATAGTTGTTTCCTTACTCGTTGGGAAACTTTTACCTTACTTTGTTGCTGATTTACCTTACTTCGATGTCATAAACTTCAAACACGTTCATGACTTGACCGTTTCGGATTATCGAACAAGGGTTTTTATCGCTTTAATTTGATTATGTATTTGCAATTGAGATGACCAAATTAGTAGCTACACGTGCATTGATTTCAATAACACAATGCGTAATAACTCACATGATAAATTGTGTGTTAAAATCCATGATTCATATTATTTTGCATGTAAGAAAAAAACAAGGTTTCATTAAAAACATTAGAAACATTTACCATACCTGTCATAAGTTAGATTCTCGTCAGAATTCAGAATCCCATCAGAAATAACTATGGCTACATCTATATCGTTTACTGGGCAATATTTATGAATGGCCTAAAATTCAAAGGCTGGAGTCTCAGTAGCTAATTTGGCTCTTGTGCCTATGCTTAATACCTATGGGCATAGTTGCTATTTGTACCAGTACGAACACATTCATACCGTACGTACTAGTACGTATTCGTGCCAATTCGTACCAAAAAAGTACATGTGTTTTATTTTCCATATTGACCAGAATTTATTAAGGAAATACATTGGTTTTGCATCTATACTAGTTAGAGAACAATTATCTTTATGCATAGATACAATATTATGCACGTTCATGGCAAATAATACTCTTTATATATGTACATTCCCTTATACATTTATTGCCATCGTACCTTATGAACGTACGAATATCGTACGAGGACCCCCAAATCTTAAGGTACATATGTAGTACCGTACTAATACGTACCGTACAAATCGTACGGATCGTACCTTACTAACTATGCCTATGGGTGTACTATCTCATATGTATAGACTATAGTGTACTAGACATATCTGTTTCTAATTCTGTCCTGAACAATAGAAAGCAATTTTATCTGTGACATATGGCTGGGATACTTGAGGATACCTAGATGTCTCATAGATCTTTTAGGCATATGGCTGCATTGACATACAGTAACATCAGGCCACTTTTTCATGCGGAAATCACAAAAGTTAGAATTCATTTGCTTTGTCAAAGAAAGGAATTGACCTCATTAAATGTTTCTTACTGCACAGAGCCTGAAGGACAAGCACTGTATGTGCAAGGAAAAACTGAGGAGGATGTTGCAAACAGCCTTGAAAGAGTTTTGCGAACAATGAGGATGACAAATACAGAAATAAAGGCAATCATTGGCTCCATATTCTCCGTATTTTTGATTCGACTCTAAACAATCTCGAGCTAATATTTGCATGAAAGTAGCTATTTTAATTTAGGGAGCAAATTGTTTATTGCTGTTCTACAGGATGTCACATTTGTAATTGATGGATGGGCTTTGGAGTTTGCTTTGAAAAATCATTATGACTCATTTGTAGAGCTAGCAATGCTTGCTAAAACAGCTATATGTTGCCGTGTCACACCTACACAGAAAGCTCAAGTAAGCTGTATTTCCTGCATCTGTACTTAGCATTAGCAATTTTTTAAAAGGAGATTAACTCTCTTTTCCTTTTGGTAAAATGATAGCTTGTAAAGCTGCTCAAAGATTGTGACTACAGAACTCTTTCCATTGGAGATGGTGGAAATGATGTGAAAATGATACAAGAAGCTCATGTTGGAGTGGGCATCAGCGGTCATGAAGGACAGCAGGCTGCTAGGGCTGCAGATTTCAGTTTTGGAAGTATGCTTTCTAGTAGCTGTAGTGTTCTTTTTTAAATCTGTCTTGTGTGCCTTTTTAATAATATGAACGATTGTACCCCTCTGTGCCTTGTTCGTTAGAAGTAGTTCATGTTGATACTCTCTTTCCTGAAGATAGATGCGGACAAAGATGGAGACTCTGTAGGTGCCATTTATAGGAAAATTATGATACAAAGGGACACATTGTCTTAGATTTGGCTTGGGTTGTACAATGTGCTATGGTTGGAGATAAATCCGTCTTAGATCTCCTTAACATAGCATCTCTTAGGAGCAATGGAAAGGACATTCGGAGTTCTCTATGTGAAATATACAAAGCTTGGTATACCTTGTAGGGCACTTGTTTATGATCCCCGCTCTTATAGCAACAGCAAGGGAATGCATGAATCTGAATAGATTTCACATTGACCAAGACTCAAGTTGCTTTAGGATATTTCAAGAAAGATAGATCCTAGAACTTTGTACCTAAAGCAGCTTGCTTCATCACAATACTTGAACATAACCTAACTCTTTACTTGTATTTCACTGGCTTTGCACCATTTAAGCTCAAAGTCATGGTATGAAGCTCAAATACAGTTCCAATACCTCTCTCCACACACAAAAAAAGGAGGACTTTTACCATGATATTAAAATAGCCATGATAGAAACCATATGGGCATGCGAATCCCAAGGGTAATATTTAATCATGTAAAGAATAATAAAGGTCAACGTCCTATTGCAATTTCCATCTACTAGGAAGTGATGGTACACGCTGGTCAATGTACTTGAAGTGATAATCGTGTATATGAACAAAATAGTAGATGGCATCAGATATCAAGAAGATCTAGGTTTGAGATTCAAATGGGCCTTGAAAACAGTATATTTACTAGAGTGCATCATTGTAGCTAATGCAAGGAACTCTTTGTAGGCCAATTTTTATCTGTCAATCCAATTAAATCCATTTAAAACATGGAAATGAAACCCATATGGCCAAATGCTAATTTCAAAGCAATGATCATTAGTAATCTTTGCTTTGCTGTATTCACAAACTGCCACTCCTTCCCAAAGACTATTTGCTGTCGCATTCAACATTGGTGGACTGATACTTTGATGCATTTTTCCTCATCAATGCTACATCCTTGCTCTCTCACTTTGCTGACTTTTCAAAAATGCTTGTAGTACTCACTGGGGCAAGCTCTTTGACAACATTTGCTTTTCAATCTTGCTGTTTAGCTTGCAGTCAAGAAATGGTTTGCTCTTTGAGAAGCAGTAGAATGTTTGTTGATATGATCCCCCCATCTCTCCTCAGGGAATGGTCATTAGAGAGTACAAAATGGATTAATTAGAAGCCTTGGTCATTAGGATCCTGTAGACAAGAAATACGAATTCCATGTTTCCCCAAAAAATGTATGTATGTTAGTCAAATTTCCCATGTCTCTTTCCATTCAAATTCATTTTTGGTTTGTATGCGATTTTAGGCTCAATGATATGGATTATTGGCCATCTATGACTCTAGATTCTATGGCTGATTTGGCTATCCAGAAGTAGAACTATCTTCGAGCACATGTGAATTCTCTTCTACTATTCTTGTATCACTCTTTACAGAGTGTCTTCTTATAGCTGCATTACTCTACCATTGGACTGCTTTTTAATTGTGCACTCTTTCATCCACACCAGTTTTCTAGGATGCTAGGCATTTTTTTTGTATTTTTCTGCCTGGTGGGGGTATGTATCTTCATACGTGTTGTTATCATCAAAGAACATGGTTTTCTCGAAATAGAGTATGTAAGCATTTATATGTATATATGTATATGCATATATATGGAATCTGAAAATATATGCATATATATGGAATCTGAAAATATATGCATATATGAATGTAGTGTAGATCTTAGTCTCGCCAAACAGAGAGGAAAGCAACACTTGCGGGATGGTGGCTTGCTCAGCACTTCCAAGCTCCATGAGTGGACCTCCATCTCGTTTATGTTCTCCATAATTGATTTCTGCTCACCTGACGTTCTCTACACACCTTTATTTACCTGTTTGTCATTGTAAACCTACTTTTGGACCATCATTCCAGTGCTTCAATTGCTGATGTAAATTTTGCATTTAAATGTTTTGGTTTCCCACTTGATTTTGTGTCTGTTCTCTACTACTTGGGTTTTCTGCATCTGTTTTTTTTTACCTGCTCTACATAATCTTACATCTGGTCATCTTAATGCCATAGTTCATCTCAGAAGGAGATATCACAGTCATCTTATGAGGTTTAATGTTTTAAGCAAACTCGACTAATAGCAAATATATATTCCACTTTTTTTGCTTGGAGACACGCCCTCAAGATCTCCTGTAGTATCCAGTTGACTGTCTGGATGTGACCATTTGTTTGTGGACGGCCAGCACTGCTATCTTCAATGACACTTTGGGCTTGTTAAAGACAAACTTCCAAAAGGGCCTGTGAATTCAACATCCCTATCTCAAACTAGGGATGCCAATAATCCATGCAATTTGAAGATGTGCTGAATAAACAACTTGACAACTTGTGGACATCCATTCTCTTGACAACTTGTGGACATCCATTCTCTCCTACGTGGATATAAAATGAGCCATCTTGTGCAATCTATCAACCACTACTAGGATAGCATCCCTCTTTCTTTGGGCCCATAGTTATCCGAACTGTGATGTGGAATTTGTAATAGGTGTAGTAGACATGGAGTCCTAAGACACAAAGCATTATCGAACGTATGTGTGGATATCTGCATAGAAAAATTTCCCTTTCGTTTAACTACTCCATTCTCTGGTGAGAAATTAGAATACAGACTTGACTTGTTTGTTTTATTCAATGAAGAGGTAGAGGAATCTGTTTCATCCCCTACAATAGAGTCATCATTGATGACTCTCAAACCTATAACAAGTGTGGATCTTTCACCTATGCTTCCTTTCTCTTGAAGCAATGGGTTTCTAAAATTGTGAAGCTCATATGATATATTCTCTCTCTCTCTCTCTCTCTCTCTCTCTCTCTCTCTCTCTCTCTCTCTCTCTCTCTCTCTCTCTCTCTCTCTCTCTCTCTCTCTCTCTCTCTCTCTCTCTCTCTCTCTCTCTCTCTCTCTCTCTCTCCAAATTGTGAAGCTCACATGATATATTCTCTCTCTCTCTCTCTCTCTCTCTCTCTCTCTCTCTCTCTCTCTCTCTCTCTCTCTCTCTCTCTCTCTCTCTCTCTCTCTCTCTCTCTCTCTCTCTCTCTCTCTCTCTCTCTCTCTCTCTCTCTCTCTCTCTCTCTTTCTCTCTCTCTCTCTCTCTCTCTCTCTCTCTCTCTCTCTCTCTCTCTCTCTCTCTCTCTCTCTCTCTCTCTCTCTCTCTCTCTCTCTCTCTCTCTCTCTCTCTCTCTCTCTCTCTCTCTCTCTCTCTCTCTCTCTCTCTCTCTCTCTCTCTCTCTCTCTCTCTCTCTCTCTCTCTCTCTCACACGTGCGCACAGGTGCACGTGCGCTGCCCGCACGCACGCATGCACACCAGGCCTGTGCACATGCACACGTGCGCACACATACACACACACACACACACACACACACACACACGTGTTTGGCTGTGGGCAACTGATGCGAGGGACAAAGATACACTAGGTGGATCTTGGCACTAGTATGGAAGCTCTGAAAACTCATGAACCAACTACTGCTCCTCTAACAATATTGAGATTTGAGAACCTCAAAGTGCATCCATTTTAGATTTAGTGGGCTGTGGAGGCCAAGTACATGTGATCAGATCTGTTGATTGAGGTAATACTTACCTGTGTTGAATCAAACAGTGGAAATGTCATGACGAGATGGGTGTTGTCGCTTAAGTGCATATTGAAGAACAGCTTGTTCGAGTGCATGTGGTTGGAATGCTGTTATTAGGATCTATTGGAATTATATTTTTAGTCAGTAAAGTAATGGAACGGTTTCAAGCCAGGTTGTGGTTTGTCTATATATCTTGAAGATTGTCTTGATCTGTGTTGTCTCAATTTTATCATCATTTAACCAATTTTTTGCCTTTTTTATTTTAATCCCTTCAAAGTGTATGTTCTGATGTGACATGATTATGAGGCATCGGAAAATGTTTCTTATACATGCCAGCTTACTCAGTTGGAAGTATATTTATCAGATAAGTGGGAAGGACTGTACAAGGGTACAAACAAAGCTCTTATTTGTTGATGCAGAATTTCGATTTTTGAAAAGATTAATACTGGTACACGGAAGATATTCTTACAACCGGACAGCTTTTCTGGCTCAATATTCAATCTATAAATCATTACTTGTCTGCTTCATTCAGATTCTGTAAGCTGCCCTTGTGTTTTCTGAAGTGTATATTTGTGTGTTGTAAGTATGATCTGATAGTTTTGTATCCACATCTGTATGGGAGCTTGGATAAACTATAGCTGACAAAAGAATGGTATTGGGTTGGAAGTTTTTCCTTCATTTCAGGAGTATCTGGTAGTAGTCTTTTCGATTCTTTCAGTCTCATGGCTTATAACATTGTATACACAAGTATTCCCGTAATGGTCAACACCCTTGACAAAGATATTAGTGAGAAAACAGTGCTGCAGCATCCTGAGATTCTCTATTACTGCCAAGCTGGAAGGTACTCTGCATGATGTATGATAAGAATTTTGTGAAGTACGTTCGATTTTTTTATTAATGTTTTACTCATTGCCAGGATTCCTTCATATGCAGATTGATCAATCCCAGCACCTTTGCAGGATGGTTTGGAAGGTCTCTCTTTCATGTGGGTCACGTTTTGTTTGGTTTTAAAAAATTTATTGTTTTCATGCTGCCTGATTAAGCGAATACTCCATGGTAAACAGATGTGTTGGATGGAAACCACCTACGTGGTGCAGTTCTTGATTAGGATGGTGTTCATTCATAATCATGCTTTATCTTGTTAATGTTTTCACTTTCTGCTAATGTATGCAGGCTGCTGTTGTCTTCATTATTACCATTCATGCCTACAGGAATGAGAAAAGCAGTCAAGTAGAACTATCTATGGTGGCATTTTCTGGATGTATCTGCTTACAAGCATGTGTTGTCGCACTAGAAACAAAGTAAGCTAAGGTTTTATAAAAGGGTTGGTCCCGTGTTTAACTTTCTGGAATCTAATTGAGGAAGTGATTTAATGATGTTACAGTTCCTTCACAGTTATACAGCAAGTAGCGATTTGGGGCAATCTTTTTGTATTCTACATTCTAAATTTGGCTATCAGCTTCTCATCACAGATTGGATTGCACATGATAATGCTCCGATTGTGCACAGAGAGGCTGTACTGGAGTACACTGCTGGTAGGCCCTCTTTAAATTCAGTCCTCTGTATCAGCTGCCCACAGTTCAACAGAGGAACAATTATGATGTGATTTTCCTCTTGACTTTCAGCCTGTTTAATGGCATAATTTGTTGTGCTTTGTTTTCAAAGTTGCTTTGAAGAGGGAAATATTTTAATATCCAATGTTTTGCTGGTGTTTGCTTAAATTCCAGCTTATAGTTGCTGTAGGCATGGTGCCGGTGATGGCTCTCAAGTATTTCAGATTTACTTATAGACCGAGTGCTATAAATATACTGCAGCAGCTAGAACGTTTGCAATCCGTACCCATTATGAGCCTCCCCTCCGATGATGAATATGGTGTGACCTATGGGAAGGAAATAATACCCTTGAATGCTACGAAAATAAAGCAGAATGCAGTGTACGAGCCTTTGCTGAGTACTCCTAAGAAGGCTTCTCAGAAAGAGACAGTGAAAGGCTCGTTTTGGACACTTCAGTCAGCTAAGCGTTACAGAACAAAGTACATGTAGAGATCCCTGATTTGGGTATCTACTGGCTGTACAGCTTGTATACTATTGATTATAGTCGACTATGGAGTCAAATCTCCATTTACAGCCACAAGCGGGAATGAAACTGTAAAGGAAAAAAACATGTGAGAACCAATTTATAGCTTCCACATGTGTATTTTATTCATTCATATTTTTAATCAGTTCGGAAGGTCAGTTGGCAGTAAAGCTCCTAGCCTTCACACTCAGCAGCTGGCAGTTTTCAGGATTTCAAACTCTTGCGGATGACCCGGAATTTTCCATCTGCTGATTAGTATTTTCAGCTCGCAGAACATGTATGATATTCAATCCAGATATTTTAAAACTCCAAATATTGACAGTTTCCCTCAAAGAAGTTAGTAATGTCTCTAGGTCAAACGTTTAGTCCTGCTGTGAGTGCAAGATTTTTGAATTGTTTCAATTTAATGGTTGTCTTGATGTTATGACTAAAACGAGCGTTGTATGAGAGATCTCCTTGTAGCTTATTTCATCTTTAGCAGATTATTATATTCATTTGAAATCGTGTTTGTAACTATTCTTCAAATGTCAGGGCAGCATATTCCATCTTATTTTTCGTGAAAAAAGTTTCGAGAATTCGGGGAAGCTCTTTAAATCTCTAACTTATTTGACTTGTAGCTACCTAATTCTGTCGCCATATGTTATTTGTTTTCATAATTGTTTTTAAAGCATATGCTTGTGTTGAAAGAAGAAGCAGATAAGCAAAGAAGCCCACCAAAAACTTCAACGGAGTCATGAGATGCATGCAGATCCCTTGGAGCTTGCCAAGCAATAAGAACAATTGAAGTACATAAGGAGTCTGGAACAATAGAGGCAACCACTGTCATATCTGTCTACAGTTAGGCCAAATTTTGTATGTTTGGATCATATGTAAAAGGATTTCTATGGAACACTCTTCTTTTGTAAGGCTCAAAGAGTCCTTGATATTGAAGAGTTGTTATCCACACTTAAGAGCTCCATAAGGTATTAGAGCTAAAGAAAACTTTAGCGCATTCCCTTTAGGTGCATTAGTTTCCCTAACAGGAAATGGCTAAAATTGATCGGTTAGGTGCTATGCAAAAACCGGTAAGGTATTGCACTATGCGATTAGCTTAAGCCTAATGATTAAGCTATTACGTAAAAAGGCTTAAGCAAAAACATGGACGGAAGGCTTAAGCAAGACCAACATGGTCTTCGTTTAAGCCTTAATAATGGTTTTGTTTTGCTTAAGCTATCACCTAAAGGTATTGTAAACTTTATGTTAAGCTTAAGCATTTTCTTTAGCTATTTCCCTTGAAGTGTGTAGCGTTTCTTAAAGGGAAACTGAAACTAATGCACCGTTAAGGTTTTCAAGAGTTTATCTCTTAGGCTTAAGCATTTTCTTTAGCACTAATACCTATCGGTATTAGCTGCATCATCCATTTTTCTATGCAAAGTTAGCAACATCGAAGCGTTGCCTTTCTACTTGAATGAAACAAATTTTTCTATAGATTCTCTATCTGGGAACCCGAAAACTTATAATAAATGAAGCCCGAAAACTTATAATAAATGAAGCCCGAAAACAACATTATAGCAACTAATATGTTAAGTAAACGATTAAGCTAATACGTTCAGTTTTCGGTGAATCGAAGCTATTACATTTAGTTTTTGAGCAAAGCTAATGTGTTAAGTAAAGTACGTTAGAAATCTAAAGTAAACTACATTAGAAAATGAAAATGAAAGGAACACGATTAAACTAATACCTATACCTTTAGGGGTGTAGCGAAAACGCTAAGCCTTACTCATATTAGCTTACCCGTTAGGCTTTGGGCTTTGCTTACACGATTAGGAGTGATAGTTTACTAAGTTGTAAACGTAAAGATTAAGAAAAGACTAACACACAAACCTAATACCTAAAGGGGCAAAGCGAGCACGAAAATGTAAATGGTTATGCAAAAACTAACGCACCTAAAAGGCCCACCCGGAGGGAAGACCATGTAGGGAATGCTTAAGCGTTTTTGTAAATGATATGCGCTTATTGGCTCAAGCGAAAATCAAAAACCCAAAGGATTAACCATTTGGCCTAATACCTTTACTTAACGTATGTTGTGCCCCATAAGTAAAGATTATTTTAAACGTAAACTAATTGAAAACAATATCTTTTTTATGTACGTTTACCTTTATTGTAAACTATTGCACCTGATAGTATTAGCAAAAACATGTTGTAAACTATGTTAGAAAACAAACAATAAATGTAAAAGCGAAAACGCTTACTTATGGAGCGATAGTTTACTGTTAGGTATTAGAGCTCAAGAGAACCATTTATGACATTTTTCAGTCATTTTAAGGATTATTTTGATCATTTTTCAAGATTTGGAACCAATTTCTAAGTCATTTTTGTCCAAAAACTCATGTGAAAGGGTCACAACTTTTAGTATAAGAGTGGAAATCCCTAACTTTGTAGTAGATCTTCATTCAATTGAGAAGGCTTTTGTGCATCTCTCTTTGTTTTCTTTTATCTTTTATCTCCTTTACTTGGAACTTCCATGGTGTGTTTGAGGTGTCATAACCCCATATCCACCCAAGGTGAGTGTTTTTATGTGTTTGATGTGTATTTCTTGCTCTTAAGTGCGTGTATATGGGCTGATCTTTCTCTTTAACATTTTTATGAGCTGCATGGCTTAGTAAGACATGTTTTCATATACTTGAAGAGGTAAACATACTTGGATTGACAATTTAAAGTTGATATACTCCATTTATGCCGGTTAGGCTTCAATCTAGCAAGTTTACAAAAACTTTTGGCATCGTTGTTGAGGATATGCTTTTGTTCAAGGTCTCCATTGAAGGTTGAAGCTTGGGAGAGGTGGCGATAGAGCTTTTTTGAAGGTGTTGGTTGGTTCTTTTGATTGTTTTAGTGCTTGTTTTGCAATTTTTATCATTTTGAGCATGACTTGCTTTTTGTGATAGCTAGGGGACAATGAAAAATGTATGTGCATAGGTCCATTTCATCTTCATCTTTAAGTTTCCTGTAATTGATTGTATATGCAACACTTCAATATTTGTAGAGTGATCCATAGTTCGAACACCATATGCATGTGTGAGCAAAGCAGAGAAGTATTTGTGGATGGCATCCAGCCGGTTTGAGGCAAGGCGTAATCGAACACGTGTTGGAGGCTAGAGGTGTATTGAAGGGATTGAGAAACGCTCTATACTATAGGCTATACATCGGTAAGGGATCAAGGCTATTTCTACATTTGCTTTTTTAGTGTACATCAGATATGAGTCCATTAATGCACATATAGGAGTCTTAAATATAGAGTAGTTGGAAGTCACGGAAGCATTGTGCTCAAGGTAGTCACTCTATGGCACTTGTATTGGAGGGAAGATAAGTTGAAGGGTAATCCCATAAAGACACTGATCAAATGAAAGAAGCGTGTGTGTATGATTTGCATTCATGTTGTGTGTCTTGGGTAATCGACATACGGAAATAGGTGAAACTAGGGTAATTATGGCAATCACGAGATTACATAGACAATAATGCCTGAGAAAAGAGGTATAACCTCAATAATGATGTTGCAAGAAGGTTGTAAGTTTAGATCATCAGGAAATCAGATTGGTGCAAATTTAAGTGTGCAAGGGGACATTTAGGTTTTAAAGTGGGACTGTTATATTGGGTATACACTCAATAGTGATGTTACAAGAAGATTGTAAGTCAAGATCACCAAAAATAGTAAATTGTAATTCATTGATTGCCTTGAGTCAGGCAATCAGATAGGTGCAAATTTAAGTGAACTTTTATTGTCACTCAATTTCAATTGGAAATTTATCAACGATCTCAAGTTCAAGCAATGAAATATCAAAAGAATTAAAAAGAAACTCATATGCAAACCATTGATTGCTCTAGTAGAGCAATCACGTGATCGTGCTAGTCGAACTTTGGGGCATTCTATTGGCCTTAAGAGACCTAGTGGAGAAGACTTGAGAGCATTTTGATAAGATTGGCTCATAAGGATTATTATCCGATTGCACTAATCTCCTTGGGTAATCGAGCTTGAGCAAACTAAAGTGATTAACAATGTGAAGGAGCAAGTGGAGAAGTAACCCTTGTAGTGAACAAAGAAGAATCAAAACTCACCTTAATTGCAAAGTATCGATTGGTCTAGAAGAGCAATGTAGAGTTTGCACAAAGAGAGGATCTTGAGTTCTTATGAAGGAAAATTCACCTTTGACCATTGGGGAACAATAGGGATGAAGACTCTAAGACAAAAATCAATTTAAGGAAAAAGACATGTAGAGGGGTTCTTTTGCTCAATGTTGTGGGCACTATGTGTATGCTTTGCACAAAACAACGGTGATAAAATGAGACAAGAATCTTCAATGTAAGAGGCACTCAAGCATTATTGTATTAATTTCAAGCATGAAAGAGGTACAAGAGGCCCAAAAGATAAAAATGGGTACGAATTGCAACTTCAAATGCATTGTTAAAGCACACAAGCCCTCTTGGCTTACTTTGCTTGTCCACCCTCTATTACAATACCATAGAGTAGTCCAAGTTCTAGGTCTTGAGTGGTTGAAGGTTGAGTTGTCCATGCACTTCACTTAGTGTTCCCTTCTGTCTCTCATGTACTACTTCTATGTTACTCTGTGTTTCTCTCTCTCTCTCTCTCTCTCTCTCTCTCTCTCTCTCTCTCTCTCTCTCTCTCTCTCTCTCTCTCTCTCTCTCTCTCTCTCTCTCTCTCTCTCTCTCTCTCTCTCTCTCTCTCTCTCTCTCTCTCTCTCTCTCTCTCTCTCTCTCTCTCTCTCTCTCTCTCTCTCTCTCTCTCTCTCTCTCTCTCTCTCTCTCTCTCTCTCTCTCTCTCTCTCTCTCTCTTGGTGTTACTCGATTTCTTCTCTTTATTTAAGCCACCTATGCTAGGCGATTACTCCACTACTCTGTTAGCTCCACTGCTCTGACTCTGCCTTACTTTTGAGTAATCTGTCAAGTCAGATATTCTAGCTCTTCCAATCACCACTTTCTCTTTCTCTACTTGGCTAAGCCATACTCATGCTTTTGGTGGATCCTTGGCTCATAGAGGGATAATAAAGACTTGTCCCTTGTACAAGATCTGAAGAATTAAGACTTTCACAATTAGTCTCTGTCTTAGATGAATTTGGGAAATTGGGCTTTCATACCAATTTGGAATTAGACTATGGGACCAATTTCAAAAGTAGTCAATGAGACCAATTTCGGGGAAATTAGTCTCTTTTGCCTCAAATGCACCACTGAGTTCAATTCTAAAGAAATTTGTCTCCCTTCTGAGATTAGACCAATGAGACCAATTTTGGGGAAATTGGTCTCTTTTGAAATTAGATTGAGAATACTCTAGATGTACCATGAAATATTGTAGGACCCTTAAATTAGGTTATACAAGTTGCCCACCACTACTTCACTCTCCATCTTAGAGAGTGCCTTGTGGAATGCTCTTGCCTCATGCTTTTTTCTTTTTTTCTTTTTCTTTTCTTAACATCATTCTCATGTTGAAGCACAAGAAAATTTAGAAAATAAAGATTGGAAGAGTTGAGAAGATTGAAAAAGCATATACAAAAATATCCATATAATGGCTCAATTGGCTTGGGCCAACTCAATTGTTTGGCGAATTAGAAGGAACTTAATAGGGAAAAATTTGCAAAGCCATGGGATAGGATGGATTTAAAGATGAGGAATGTCAAATTGGGAAGTGAGGGAAGAATGGCGAATTTGGGAGCACATTGGGGAATGATTTTATCAATTTGTGATTTGTTGAATAGGAAGGCGAATTTGAAATGTGAGTCGATGGGTTGAATGGGTTTGGGCAGGTAGATGAATGAGACAAATGTAAGGGGTGATCGATGAATTTGAGGGCAAAGAGATCAATTTTGGAGATGTTTTAAGAATGTTTGTTGACCTAGGGAAGCGAATTTCATCATTCTAGAGATATCTCCAACATTGAGATAAAAAAAGATGCCTAAAATATTACACTGGGTGTGGAAAAATAGTAATCTTGCCCACAAGAGGAAGATTGATACATTAGGATCTACAACCCTTGGATCGTGGGGTCTTGCATGGGATCTTGGACTCATTGAAGGAAATAGTATCTGCCCTTAAAGGAATATCAAAGGGAAATAGAACTTTTAGTAGTAAAAAGAAATCTGAATGTAAGGGGATATCATGAAAAAAACCCTAATAGTCTTTCAATCTTTGGAAACAATCAACTCTATAAGTTGTAGTGGTTCAAAATCTAGGAGGAGAGCCTTTAGCCACCTTAGGGAAACAACACGGGTCTGTCAGTTAATATAAAGCTTTCGCAAATTTCAAGCGAGCTTGAAAAAGTTGGGCTAGATCACCATTTCAACAACTAAGTGGGTGCTCTAGGCGTGAACAATCACCTAAGTACACTTGAGGAATTGAGGCCTTCAGTAGATGGGAAATCAACCTAAGCAAGAAATTGACCCTAAGATATTGCAACTCTAGTATATAACTCTTCATGAATAAAACCCTAATGTGTTGCGAAATAAGGGAGAATGCGAAGTCCTAGGAAATTGTGATGAGTCATCCTAAGAATTTTTTAACAAGATTGGAAGCATTAGACCTAACCAAGTACTTCCAACCTCTTGTGTCTCTTTGTAATCATAAGTGAAAATTAATGTTTTGGTGTTTATGTTGTAATGTCTTAACAATGTGTCAATTACCAAGAGCTTGTCTTCTATAAAGCTTTTTAGAGACTCAGGTACCCTGCTCAACCTCTTGTGAATATTGACTCTTAGTTCATTGCATTTGAACAAGATTGTTTGAGCATATTTTTAGAACAAGGAAGAATCATATGATTGGCTATGATAACTACCTTTAGGACCAAGGAGACTACACCCAAGGACATAACTCTCTGTGGAATCAAACTCGAAGCACTTATGAGTATATGTACTAGAGTCCACATGGGGGTTTGGTATATTAATCTAGCACCAAAAGTTATGAGACAATCTAGTCGAGCCTTTAGACCTATCAATCTTAAGGGCACATGCTTTAGGTGCAATGTTGATTACTATGCTCACCAATGCCCTATTCTCCATGTCAAATCTATGGCTTATACACAACAATAACATTTTCGATATTGCATAGGATGTGGTGTGAACCACATGTTAAAGGATCTTTATAAGAAACTATTCCTCATCAAGGTGCCTCCCTTGAATGTGGTATCCCACATTCCATCGGGAAGTGATAGTGATCAATCAAAACCTATTCAAGTGGCTTCTAGGGCGTAAGCGAAGGCCCAATAAGAGGACAAGATTAGTGATCGAAATTCGGATAAGGACATGAATGATTCAGAGGTTATCAAGCCCTAAGATGGTTAAAGTGTCTAGATAAAAAAAAATAAAAGCCTAAGAAAAAGATCTATGGATCAAGTTCCATATTCAATTTCTTCTGAAGGGGAAAAGGAGAAAAAGGCTACATGAAGGAGAAAAGATATAAAAGAGTCAATTCACTTAAGCAACAAATTGATGAAATGAAAAATTGTCTATCATTAATTAATTAAGAAATCCATGACAAGGAACTTGAACTTAGAGTTAGATTGAGGAGAGAGAAATCTAGTCTCCAACAAGAAGGCAAAGCGTACAATAAGAAAGGCAAAGAGCAAGGTTGGTATTGGCAACCTCAATACCTAAAGACTTACAAATATTCCTCAAAGCTTATCAAGCTAGGATAGCTACAGGGCCATCAATTGAAAACCATGAGAACTTCTATCAAAAAGCTGATCTAGAGAAAAAAGGTTGGATATATGTAGAAGAATGATCAAGATGGATCAACAATTGTTTGAAAAGGTACTCAATCCTCTTTCTAATGCTTGAGTGCCTAAACCTTGGTTCACCTGATAAACTATCCATTACACTATCCTCTCATTCGTAATCTACTCTTTGAACCAATGGTGTGTGGTCTACCACCAACGACAATACAAGTTGAGCATGTTAAGACAAATCCTATCATATAGGACATTAACCTTCTTAAGGTGTGTACTCCTACATCACCCTTAAAAGGTGAGCATGGAGAGTGTCTCAAAGAGTATTTCCATACACTCTCCAGCAACAATAATAGTGCTTCTATAAGAGAAACCAGAAAGGTGCATAACCGATTTCTAGTCCCTAAAAACAAAAGGGAACATAATCATTTTGAGGTCAAGGACTTTTAGAAGGATATTGTGATTCCAATATTCTAGATTTTGCAAAAGTCGTGTCAGATATCAATGCCTCCCTTCAATGAGCTCAACATAAGAGAATTCGCTACAATGAAGGATCTAGATGTCCAAAGCTTTCGATCGATTAGTGAGGAAATGTTTGAATATGAGAATGCCACACTAAATACCTTACCAATATATTTAGGGTCACATGAAGACACTTCGCAATGTAGAAAGACAACAAAGACAATTCTTCGTTCAAAGAAGAGTGATCTTAAGAGTTTCGAGCGAACACTAGTTGATCTCAAGAGACCAGAGTGAAGTGTACACTCACAATAGAGGAGCCGATAAATTGAAACCTCATTATTAGGATGACAAAGTTAGCAAAGCTAGTTTGGATCTTGCAAAAGTGAAAGTAGATATTCAAGTGAAACAGATTACCTTAGAGATTATAGCAAAGGAGATGAAGGGAATAAATGTATTTCAATCACCTTCAATGATGTCATTATTAAAGCCATTATTGACTCAAGGGAATGTGTTGTAGTTGCTAGCAAGTCCTTTGGATCAAGTTGGGCAAATTGGCATTAAAAACAACTAGAATGAAGTTAACACTAATAGATGGTCACATGGATAAACCATTAGTATTGCTTGAAGTGGTAACTCTTAGTACTTGCCATGTAGAGTTTGAGCACATTCTCGTCATTCGTGACTTTGGAAAAGCAAGAAATTATGAGCTGTTATTTAGACCTTTCTTGCGACAACTACAAGTGGTGCAAGATTGGAGTGAAAATGAAGTATACTTGCGACACCAAGGCACTATTACGCTGATAGATTTGATAACTAACTCATACAGATATGTGTCACGAGTCTTGTAATATACCCATAATAGGGATATACATAATTTATTGTTCAAAAGCATATCAATTATTGAAATCATCCGATGAACATTAGTAACTCATTATGAATGTTTGTAGATGGGGAAACCGAGAGGTTTAATTGGGTACTTGAAGATATGTTGGTCAAAATTGGTAAAATTCTAGTTTAAAAAAATGGACAATAATTGAAAATTTCACTTATTATTTTAGTTTTTGATAGTTTTAGATAGTTTTAGATAAGGTCAATCATGGTCAAAATCAAGGATAAAAATAATCAAATTTTGGTCAAAGACGAGTAAAAATTGTATTGGATCATTGGAAAGTATTCTTCAAGAGATTTCCAACGATATATTACACTACCATTTGGTTTCGGAATGACCCTCAAAAGGCAAACCCTAATTTTGTGCTTTTCAGATGCTTTTCACCAAAAGCTAGGCACAAGAAAGTGGGATCGTATGCTTTGGGGAGTTTTTTTGTAGTTTTTGCTAAAAGATTTTTCTTGGAGGCTTGCAAAAATATATAAGGGAGGGTCATGGCGCATTGTGGATCATCTCATGGTACAAGAAGGCCTCAGTGCAAGTTGAAGAGGAGATCATTGTTGGAGGCTACACACACACTATGAAGAGGAATCTTCTATACTTGAAGGAGATTCTATTCTCGGAGGAGTCATCTTCTACACTTGGAGGAGATTAGCATTGATGAATGGAAGGACAAGAGATGAAGTACATGATGAAGGATTGAAGGAAAAGAAGGAGGATTGAAGGAAGAACACTGCTCTACACACATGGTTGTGGATTGAAGAACATTATGATGAATCGCAGTGCACATGATGGTTGGGGGAGTGATCACTTGAGGAAGATGATGCAAACAGCACAAAGGAGGCAAGTTCGACGGTCTTTGCAACTTCAAAGGACATAATCTATGATACCAATGGCAATCAGAGACGAAGAAGGGTCTGGCTTATTGAGCTCGAAATGAAGTGAATTCTTGATCTTCCAATTGCTCTTCATGTGTCCTTTCTTATGACAATAATGGCATTCGATATCCCTCTTCCTTGATTTACTTCTACTCTTATTCCGTTGACCATTCTTTTCCTTGTTCTTGCTCTTGTCATGTTGATTCTTTCCCTGGTAAGAATCACGAACATTATATGCATCTCCACTCTGAGCGCCAACCATAGATTTTCTACGAATCTCCTCACTCAAGAGTGCTCCACATATGTCATCATAGACGAGTTTACCACCAGGTGCACTATTGCTAATAGCTGTGCAAAATGTATCCCATGATGAACGTAAGGTGCATAAGAGCAATATTGCTTTCATTTCATTATCCATATCCATTTTCTGAGCCTGTAACTGAGAGAATATAGCATCAAACTCATTTAGATGAGCAGCAACACTATCTATGTCCTTCATACGAAGGTCATATAATTTTCTCATCAGATAGATTTTATTTGATGCCGTCTCTTTTTCATATGTATTGAATAACTTCTTCCAAATCTCCTCTGTACTTTCACAATCTAATATTGTAAAGTAAACATTATCTACCAGGTGCAAGTGAATGGTAAACCTGGCCATTTCATCTAACTCATCCCAATCATCTTCATCCATGTCAGCAGGCTTCTTTGAAATTCCATTTACTGGCTTCCATTTCCTGCTTTGAATCAGCACATCTTTAATCTAATTCTTCCATAGAGCAAAGTTTGTGCCATCAAATTTTTGGATCTCAAAATGGTCTTTGCCCTGCAAGTTATAGCTCCTCCTCGGAACACTAGCATTAGACCCTGATCCACTGGATGTGCCTGAGACCTCTGATGGCATGATGATAGAGAACTAAATGGAATGATAATGGAGCTAGAATAGTCTGAACACCAACTAATAAGTGTATCAAGGAGTAAATCGACCACTGTATAGTTGAAAAAACCAAAAATCTAGAAAAATTTTGCCAGAGTATCCTCTGAAAAATGAGTGTATGACCAGTGTCAAAATATCATAAAACTGCAAGTACTGACATGTTTGCCTGCATAGTGAATCCTTGACTCCACTACATATAATCAGTTATCCAATAGAAGCCAACTAGGCTTATCGAGCACCTATGAACAGTTATCATACATCTCCTATGGTAAGGCTAGGTAAGTCTTCCACCTGCATCACCGAAGAGACCCCGAGATTTGGGTGTCTCCCAGTTAAGAAAACCTCACCATGACCCTCTTTATCAAACGTAAAAGTCTTTATGCAAAGAACGTAACCGCTATATCAATGACCACATGGACGTACATAAGCAGTATCCACAGAAGTGTACATAATGTTTATGTGCTCAATATATGTAGTAAAATGACATTAAAAGGTTGAATGCACAGCTCAAAAACTAGCCAAATAACACTTGCAAGTGTCTGTCAACTCTGATGTTTTTGGCTCAAAAAACTTGCATAAATTTGCAGCGGTTGCTCCCACCAAAACTGAAATCTTTCAAGAAACCTGTAGTTTTACGAGTGTGCCTGAAAACACAGCCCCAAAGGTTGATATTTAATGTCCAAGAAGTACAAAGAACACACTTCTTGATGTTCTTGGACCTATGTGAAGAGAACTATGTGCGGAAGTACTCCAAAACGGCTCCAAAAAACACCCCAAAAATGATTCAAAAATAGGCTTTGAAAGCAAAGAATGAATCTTTGAGGGACCAAAACATGTTTCTAAGGTAATGTCAACCTTAGTCTTTCCCCTTCTTCAGACACCACAAGAGTGTAGCTTAGTGGCAAGAGATTGCCACGGTTAAGCGTGCTCTGGGGGGAACAGTACTAGGATGGGTGACCTCCCGGGAAGTATCGAGAACCTCTATATTCCTTGATCATTGAGGTCCTCCCTCACGCGTAGCCAACAGCACCAACAATTCGATGACTCGGATGACAAGGTCTATGCCTTGGTCACCGCCTTAGTCGTAAACCTTGGAGAAAGCCAGGGGGTGGGTTGCTCGCTTCACTCGCACAAAGGGAACAAAGCTTTTGCATGGAACTGCTCTGATACTAGTGAAGTGTTTCGATGGCGATGCACCACAATGCGCTCTCCTTCTCACGAACTCCACGACGATATCCTCAAAGTAGAAAACCGAGCTCCTAAGGCCACACATGGTACTCCACACAGAGACTACAAAATACGCAGAAAAACATAGTACACAGGGAGCACAAAGACAGACTTTTTAGGTCTTGCAAATGTGGTCGAACTTATAGTCTATGACTGACGAGGCCATTATATGTTTTATTAAAGAACATATACAAAGAAGTGTCCAGTGGCCATTTGGCCTTTCACATGGACACTAACGGTAACAGGAAAGTCAATGAAGAAGATTAGTTATGTGCACAAAAGCGCACATTGCAACTAGTATTATAAACAGGCTCATTTTTTGCATCGTATATTTGAATTTGATTAGGTTCTTCTAGAGTTTTTATTCATCTAAATGTATGAGTTTATTTTGAGCACAAGCAGGTAATTTTTCCATTCCAACAAGAGCGTCCACATCCTTATGAAGTGCCTTTGAATCCCTATGGACAAGAAATCCAATGTGGTCACATTAGGTATATATATTCTGGCAACATTAGTTGTCTTATCTCTAGACTAAAACTTAAGATTTTCTCAAGTTTGTGGAGCCACATATTTGGTAAAAATTTGGAGACCATGGTGGGATACAGTTGTTAGATAGGGTTGCAAGATACTAGCAAGTAGAAGTGGACAAAACAACACCCAATATAAAATAGGTAGGACATTAGAGAGAGAGTCAGATGGAGATTGTGGCATGCTCACAATGCATTCTATCCTAATGTATTCGCAGCATGCAAAAGAGAAACCCAATATCTAGCTGAATAAAAGGAAGATACAAATAAGAAAGTCTTTGAATTTTCACTCCCTCGAGATGATGATGAACTAGATGCCCACATAAGGATGTTTGAAAATCACTACATTATCCTAGATGGAAATAGAGATCCGATAAATAAATATAGATTTTTTCAATCGACGATTACAAAAAAAAGGAATGAAATGGTTGAAACAATTGGATCTTGCTCATTTTTGGGATTATGAGGTCCTAAGGAGATGATTCTTAAATCAATTCCAATGGACAAAGTTGTCTTCACAACTGTAAGATATTCTTCAAAGCCTTAGATAACAACCATACCAACATGTACAAAGTTATGTCAGCAAATTTAGAAGTACCTATATGTACTTTCTAATAGACGATCAACCCCCACCTGATATCGTCGATGGTTTATTAATGATCTTTCCCCTTGACTATGGGACATAATGTGGATTTATGGAGTTGGGTATATTTTTTCGGATGATCTTATCCCCATTGCCTTAAAATTAGAAAGTAAATTCGAATTAACCCAAGTGGTTAGACCCTATAGAGTGGTTGTTGGCCAACGTTTGAATGGAATTAAGCGAGTATATTATACTTGTTCCTAGAATGTAAGACACGCTATCAATTGTTGCACCTTAAATCAAATGTATTTTGCTATGTGATGTTATTGACCACACTACTGCTAATGGCATTCATAATGGACAATCCCAAGGCCAAACTTTAGTTACTCACCATTTATGTGCATATTATTATGCCCAAGCTTATCTCAATAATGTACCCCATCCACAACCCCTTTCACTTGGAGTACCTCCATATCTCTAAGGTTCTTTTCAAGACTATCCTCATTCTCAAGCCCTCAGATATGATCCTCACCTCCTTATCAACCACAAAAATATGTACAATCCCCACTAAAACCACCATATCCACTGACTCAAGATAATTTTACTATCCACCTACATAGTATGCTCTGTCACCCATCAACAAAACATTGCAGCCTAATGGGATCAGTAGTAATAGCCATAAGGAAAAAGGTCTGATTTTCCTTATTGGTTTTATAGAAACTAGAGAAACCATCACTTTAGATATTGAGAGGAATCTCCCCACCAATGACTATAGGAGACCATCACAATGTAACTTTTTTCTCGATGTTAAGGTAAAGTTAACTTATTTGGATCCAAAGATTATCGTAGTTCAAACCTGCTTCAACAGAATGGTGCAAGCCATAGGAGGACAACTTTGAACTCAATACAAGAACAATGAAGTTGTGTTAAAGGCTACAAAATGGTTGCAAGAAGAACCCCCACAATTTTCCCTTCCCATACTAGAGTTAGGAAAATCTTTTGTAGAGAATACAATCACAAATGAAAGAGAATCATTAGTGAGCTTGAACAATACCCAAGTCCCACAAGCCTCTAATTTGAATAGCACCCAAATCCCACTAGAATCTATCCAAGGATGCATCGAAGCTCCCTAGACAAATCAAGAAGTTTTTTCTAGGACACCCTAGACTACTATGTAGGTACCCATTTAGATGCCATGAGGAGAATTGTTTTAGTTGGGAATTATTATGAAAAATAGAAGAAAAACCATCTTTGGTGGTAGTACACAACATAAAACTTATTAAAGTTAGTTTTGTGGACCATGAAGTGCCCCTTATTATGATTTGGTACAAGAACGGATTAATCAATAAGGTACTTAGAGATGGTGGATCAGGTGTAAATATTAACACATAATATTTGTAACTTGCTACATGATAAAATTTCAAGCCTACTCTTTTCTTCATACGAATGGTAGATCAATCCCATGTTCAACCCTTAGGGATAACTAATTACCATACAAGGAGATACATTAAAGATTATTTTTGTAGTATTGGACCTTACCAGGTTAGAAGCTAATTACCATCTATTGATTGGGTAGACATGGCTCAAACAAGCTGATGTACTACAATATTTTTCCACCCACCAATTGTCTTTTTCACAAGGGATAGTTAAGTATACAATCACTTTTGATAAAATCAGTAAGTGCCACCACGAGAAAACTTCAAAATTTGCAGAGCCCACACATCTTGTAAATGGATTAATAGATGATGAAAAACAAGCATCTCTAAAGGCTAATCAATATCTACTCTTAATAGGTGCCATTCATGTCTATTGCAATCATCTACTGCTAATGTAACAAATTTGATTATATAATAGGATGATCATATTCAAGAAAAGGCTTTTTTTGAATTATCTAATTAGATAAGCATCAATGATGATCAAATCAAAATCTATAATTTATGGAACATCTAACCTAGAACTTTCAAGGTTTGTGCAAAGGTTCTCGAACGTTTTCAGATATATTCAATTAATCTCCTAACTTCCAAGATGTCTTTTCCTATGCTTATACAAATATGCATGCACGGAGTTGATCCCATATCTTAGCAACATGGAATCTTATTGAAACCTGATGTTATTCATGTGTTATACCAATGCTACATAATGTGTCTAAATTATGCCAAGTTAGTTAAACAAGAGTTGGAAAAAATATTAAAGATCATTTATGGTCCCTATTGAGAACCTAGAATGGCTATCTACTAGTTTCATCCCCAAGAAAAACAAGTAGCTCCAAATCTATGTTGATTACTGAAAACTCAATGTTGCTACTATTTCATAACCTTTCTCACTGCCATTCTTGGATAGTATGATGGACGAAGTTGCATGACATGAGATGTATTCATTTATGGATGGCTTTAGCAGTTATGATCAAGTTTATGTGGCAGATTATGATATATCCAAAACGACATTCATCATGGATTGAAGACTCTATGATTGCAAGGTTGTGGTTCGGATTAAGAAATGTGCTTACTACTTTTCAAAGATGTATGTAGGATATTTTTTCCCAATACTTCAAGGATGTCTTTAAAATATTTTTAAATGACATTTTTGTTTCAAGATATAAGAATGTGCATTTCCCGTAGCTTAAACTATGATTTCAACGATGTGGAGCAACTCATCTTTTTCTAAATCCAACTACATCTATATTTTCTATCAACTATGGTAGACTTTTAGGCCATGTAATCTCTAAATCAAGCATTGTGGTCAATTTGGATGAGTTAAAGGTAATACAAGAAGATCTAGCACCTAAGTATCCTAAAGTATTTCAATAGCTCCTTGGGTAAATTTAGTGGCATTTTGGACACGTACATCATTTGGCGCACATTATAGTTAAGCTTAACCATCTAGTTCATGTATCTCCTAGTCAATTTAATTGGGATTCAATCTGTGCACTTGCATTTAAATGAATCAAATTACTTCTCACACAACTTTGATGCTGCAAACTTCAAATTTGGAACAACCTTTTCACGTCTTTGTGGATGCTTCGAAATTAGTAATCGAAAGTTCACTAATGCAATTCATTGATACAAGATGATTTAGACTTGTCTATTATGCCAATTAGAGGTTATCTTTAGCATAATGCAATTATTCATTAACTAAATGGGAATGCTTGGGATTAATCTATTCTATTAAAAATTGTGGCATTACTTATTAGGTTGTAGTTTCACTTTCAATCATTCTAAATTATTTTACTTAGTCAAAAAAAATGTTTAATTGGCCAAGTGGTAATTTTTTTTATTATTTTTATAAGATTTTGACTTTGAAATATGACATAGACCAAGAATATCACATGCAATAGCTGATTCTCCCTCACGGCTAGATTTTCAAGAGCCCCTACTAGGCATTAGGGATACTTTGCTACATGTAGAACTATTTGCTATAGAAAGCAAACCATCAAATGATCCCAAAAATAGGAATTAGCTTTACAGTGTCTCCAATTTTGAATTTTACTCGATAAAATATATGATAAAAATATCACAAAAATTTGGCTTCCTTGTATGCAACTTCATGAAGTTATGCTCTTAATTCAAGAAGCACATCAACACCCTACAACATGACATTCTAATGCATACTTGACTATTGAGAAGATCCTTCAATTTGAACTATGGTGACCCACCACACAAAAATATGTTCGACATCATATAACAACTTGTGAAACTTGTCAAAGGATTGGAGAGCCTCTACCATGCCATCTATTCCTATTGCAACCTATTTTGCCACAAGAATCTTTTAAAAAATATGGCCTACATTTTATTGGCCCAATTTCTCTGACCATGCATCCCACTAGATTGTTGGGTGTGTGTAGAACTACGAGAGATACACAAGAAGCACACACAAGCACACATAAGGAGCACAAATGCAACAAGACACATAGAGAAGATGGATATCTGGAATAGCTCTCTATTGACGATGAACTGAACTGAAGTAAGGGCTGAATAATACCCCTAAGTACAAAGTACCACCACATATGAGTGAATCATGTATGTGGTAACTGTTGCAGATAGATGTCTGCAGAAGCAGGCGAACAGCACAAGGAAGAAGAAGAAGCTTGGAGCACAAACACACAATACTGAATGTATTACCAGAGAATGTACAAAGATAAGAAGCCCATTAGGGCAATAGGCGTATATACAAGCCGGGGGAAAAAAACCTCCTAAAGAGGGAAAAAAGTGCCCCGGCGGTCCTAGTGTGTTCACACACATCACTACCTAAATATATCAACAAATCCCCCCTGGGAGTGATGCGGTGAACAAGTAGCTGGCACTCATGTATAAGGAAGTGCCAAGCTATGTGGAAATCACTCCACAAAAGGAAGTAAGCCCAAAGCTTTGCGGAAAGCTTCAAACTTCTCCCTAGGCAAAGCCTTCGTGAAAAGGTCTGCAATGTTCTCCTGCGTGGGCACATATGCCAAGCTGATCTCCCCAGCAGAGAACCTCTCCATGACATAGTGATAATGCACATCAATGTGCTTAGTGCGAGCATGGAACACAGGGTTCCTCGCAACTGCCAATGCGCTCGATTGTCAGTGAAGATGGTGGTGGCAGAAGACTGGCCAACACCCAAATCAGCCATAAGGCGTCTGAGCCACACACACTCAACAGTCGCTGTGAAAGCTGCCCTATACTCAGCCTCACAACTGGAAGTGGCCACAGTAGGCTGCTTCTTGCTCAACCAAGATATACATGAGCTACCAAGCATGAAGCAAAAACCACTGGTGGACACACGAGTGTCATAGCAACCAGCCCAATCTGAGTCAGAAAAAGCATGCAAATCTGGCGGTAGTGATCCCCCCTTGGGATAAAACAACCCAAGTAGCCGAGTACCACTCAAGTAGCGAAAGATGCGCTTAACCGCCTTCCAATGCGTGACTCCTGGGCAATGCATAAACCTGCTCATCTGTGAGACAGCAAACTGAATATCTGGCCAAGTAATGCATAAGTAAATCAAGCATCCAACAGCCTGCTGATAGAGAACAGCATCAAATGCATCTCCAGCATCATGAAGACTCAATCGTAAACCTGTCTCCATAGGAGTGGCAATAGGCTTACAGTCTTCAAGGCCAAAATGCTGCAATAATGTGTCAATATATTTTGTTTGACACAAATCCATTCCACCATCAACTTGCATAAACTAAATGCCTAAATAGTGATGCAAATGCCACAAATCAGACATCTCAAATGAGGCATGCAAATCAGCCTTGAAATCAGCAATATGCTTCTCAATAGGACTAGTGAGCAGCATGTCATCAACATAGACAACAATGATGAGAAGCACATCATTAGCACGCTTAACATATAAGGTGCTTTCAGTTGGACTGTTCACAAAACCATGTGCAACCAGATAGGCATGTATCTTCTCATACCAAGCACGTGGTGCTTGCTTTAAACCATATAATGCCTTCTTTAACCTACACACTTGATTTTCATGCCCTTTCTGCACAAAGCCACGGGGCTGAAAAACATACACTTCTTCATGCAAGTCACCATTCAGAAATGTTGTTTTAATGTCCAACTGATGTACATTCCAACCATGATGGGTTGCAAGTGCACAAATGCTCCGAACAGTAGTCATACGGCATGTAGGTGCAAAGGTCTCATCAAAATCAATGCCTCTTTCCTGCGCATAACCCTTTGCAACAAGCCTAGCCTTATACCTGTCAACTGTACCATCAGGTTTACGCTTCAGCTTGTATACCCACTTAGTGCCAATGGCCTTCTTGCCAGGAGGCAAGTCACATAAAGACCATGTACCATTCTTCATTATAGCATCATATTTAGACTGCATGGCAGCCATCCAATTTTCTGAATTTTGTGCTTCATCAAAAGAAACAGGCTCATTCTCATCACAGAGACTAGACGCAGCCATAGCATAGCAATCGGATGCAAAGAAGGCACTATGAGAGCCTGAACGAGTACGATATGACAAAGGTGCATCTAATTTGCTATCCCGCAAAGTCTGCACCAGCCATTTTTGCATAGTTTTTTCCTGCTTAATATCAGCTCTCTCATCAACAAGTGCATCATGTAAATCTGCATCAGAAATAGAATGATTTGCATCATCATATGAAACCTGCAAAGGCTGAGAAGTTGCCTCATTAGGACCAGCACTAGACTGTCCACCTGTAAAAAGAGGCATCAATGTATCATACATGTCTTTGGAGCTAACAGATGTCTCCTTAGTACATGAAAGCAATGGTTGAATAGCATCTTCCACAAAGACAACATCACGGCTAACCAGAATGCGTTTAGTTTGTGGATGATACAGATGATAGCCTTTACTTTCAGAACTGTACCCAACAAAAATACATTTTACTACCTTATCATCCAATTTTCTGCGATGTTGTTCAAGCACTAATGCATATGACAAACAACCAAAAACACGCAGATGAGCAACACATGGCTTGCGGTCATGCCAAGCCTCATATGGAGTGATAGACTGCAGCGCTTTAGTGGGACACCTGTTCAGTACATATGCTGCACACATGACAGCCTCAAGCCAGAAAACTATGTGGTAAAGCCTGACTCTTGACCATGCACCTCGCCATCTCCATGAGTGACCTGTTCTTTCGTTCAGCAACTCCATTCTGTTGAGGTGTATACGGCACTGTACACTGGTGTTTTATCCCACGTTCAGCCAGAAATGCATTAAAATCAGAAGACATATATTCCCCCCCTCGATCAGAACGGAGGGTGCCCATTTTACATGCTGACAGATTTTCAACCAGAACCAAAAGCTGTTTAAAGCACATGAACACTTCGGACTTTGCTTTGAGTGGATATACCCATGCATGCCTGGAAAAATCATCAATGAAAGTCACGAAGTAAAGGTAATTCCCAAAAGAGGGTGTCTGCATAGGACCACAGACATCACTATGTACAAGCTGCAATTTTTGCGTAGCCCGAACTGAACCATCTTTTGGAAAGGAGGAACGCTGCATTTTGCCCAAAATACATCCTTCACATACATATTTTCCAGGTGCCTCAAGCTTGGGCAAAGAAGATACCATATCAGATTTTTGCAGGCGTAGCAAACTAGCAAAATTCAGATGACCAAAGCATATGCCAAAGCTTTGCATCTGACATAGCCTGAGAATCATGAACTGCACATACCGAATCATTCACAGATCTTTCATAGTCTATGAGCTTATACAGCCCACGACACAAAATGCCAGAACCAATAATCACATCGCCATTTAATAGATCATGAACTATACACCTGTCATCAACGAATTTCACAACCAAGCCAATCTTGGCTAATGCAAAAATTGATAACAGATTCTTCTTGATCCCTGGCACAAATAAAGCATCTGACAAGGTGAAAGAACTACCATCAGCAGTTGTCAGAATGATCTTACCAACTCCCATAACAGGATAAGAGGAGTTGTTGGTGCATGTGACAGTATTCCCTGTAGGGGCAGGCTCGAGTGAAGAGAAGAAACTGCGCTGCGAGGTAATATGTTTGGTCGCCCCACTGTCAAAGTACCAAACATCTGAGTCCACTGCAGACATGCACTGCTCATGAGAAGATGGGTCAAAACTGCAAACAGTAGTAAACGCCCATTCTTCTTCCTGCACAAGATTAGCAGACTCTGTTTTTGGTGTAGAGGCTTCTGCAACAACCATTCCAGCCTCCTTTTTCTTTGCCTCTTTTGCAGCCAGTTTTGGACAGTTCTTTATGATATGATCATTCCCTTTACAGTACTTGCAAAAAATTTTTGCTTTTCTGATTTCTTCTCATCTTTATCCTGGTTCTTCGAATGTGCAGCATTTGCAGATTTCTGCTTACTAGTAGAAGAGCTCCATTTTCCTTTACCCTTCTGACTAGCCAGGAAAGCTTGATCTGCAACACGCATAATGGACTTGTTCTGCCTGGACTGATCTTCCTGCAACAGAACAGAGACTAACTCCTCAAATGATAAGGCATTCGGATTGCCTTTCATCATCAACCGAAGAGTAGAAGCAAAACTCTGATATGAATCAGGAAGACCATTCAGAACGGTCTGCACAAGTGAGCTATCTGGTATAACTTCATCAGCAGAAATCAACTGTTCCTTCAAATCTTTGATCTTCGTTAGGAAACTGTCCATAGAATCACCTTCATTCATGTGCTCACTCTCCAACTGTTTTCGGAGCTAAGCAACACGAGCCTCATTCCTAGCTTGATACAATGTGGTAAGTGTATCCCAAGCATCCCTAGCTGTTCTGCAAGAGCGAATATGAGGAATAATGGCACGTTTGACAGACAAGGCTATCAATGCATGTGCCTGGGCATCTCTGCCATCCCAACGAATTTGCTCTGCAGTAGGTGCAACAGAAACAGCAGCACGAACAGGAATCTGCGGAATATCATCTTCGACACCATCTTCAACAGCTCATGCACCTGTATTTGCAGTACCTGTTGTTACAGGTATAACAGGACGTCTTTCAACACCCTGCACAATGTTCCACAATCCTTTTGCAACCAAAACATGTCGCATCATATAAGCCCATAATGGGTAGTTGGTACCATCCAACTTATCCTCAATAGCCAACATACATAATACATCACTGCTTTCAGCCATGGCCGATGACTAAAATACATTGATGCAGAAAATTGATTGTATCTCAAAAAGTTGAACAGAATTGCCCAGACGAGTTCTGCTAGACCTGTAGCAGACTTTGAGACGCTTAAACTGGCGAACAGAAACTGGTATATACCTTTGGCACAAAAAGACGAAATAGCCTGCACAAGCGTTGCGATAGTGCGTTCGGAGGCCGAAACGAGCTCAGATCGCGATTTCGGCACCACAGAGCGAAGCAGTTTTGATCTCGGAAAGACGCTGAGTATGCTCACCAAAATTCGTGCGATTCTGAGACTGCAAATGGAGGAGTGTCGACGGCGCCCTAGATGAAGTGACGACCTGCTCTGATACCAAATGTTGGAGATAGATGTCTGCGGAAGCATGCGAACAGCACAAGGAAGAAGAAGAAGCTTGGAGCACAAACACACAATACTAAATGTATTACCAGAGAATGTACAAAGATAAGTAGCCCATTAGGGCAATAGGCGTATATACAAGCCGGGGGAAAAAAACCTCCTAAAGAGGGAAAAAAGTGCCCCGGCGGTCCTAGTGTGTTCACACACATCACTACCTAAATATATCAACAGTAACATGGGGAAAAAACCTCTAGCCATCACTAGAGTAAAAAGTGTCCATGTATAGGAAAAAGATTCACATCAAAGCTACTTGAGGAACACATAAGTGTAACAAACCCGCTTAGAGCCAATGATGTGAGCACATATAGGGAGTGATAGATAAGGCCCCACAAGGTAATAAGCCTAAAACTTTGCTAGAAAAAGCATGCAAATCGAGCAGTAGTGATCCCCCCTTGGGGTGAAACAACCCAAGTTGCCAGGTACCACTCAAGTAGTGAAAGATGCGCTTAACCACTTGCCAATGCTTGACACCTAGGCAATGCATAAACTTGCTCATCTGTGAGACAGCAAACTAAATATCTAGCCGAGTAATGCATAAGTAAATCAAGCATCCAACAGCCTGCTAATAGAGAACACCTTCAAATGCATCTCCACCATCATGAAGACTCAATCGTAAACCTATCTCCATAGGAGTGGCAATAGGTTTATAGTCTTCAAGGCCAAAATGCTGCAATAATGTGTCAATATATTTTGTTTAACACAAAGCCATTCCACCATCAACATGCATAAATTAATTGCCCAAATAATGATGCAAATGCCCCAAATCATACATCTCAAATGAGGCATGCAAATCAGCCTTAAAATCAACAATATGCTTCTCATGAGGACTAGTGAGCATCATGTTATCAACATACACAACAATGATAAGAAGTACATCATTAACATGCTTAACATATAAGGTGCTTTCAGTTGGGTTGTTCTCAAACCCATGTGCAATCAGATATAATGTGGTAACTTCTTCTCTTCAAGCATTGTTCAGGGTGATCCAACCAATGTCTTGTTTCTCCTCTCTGCAATTCCATGTATCTTTTCATACCAAGCATGTGCTTGCTTTAAACTATATAATGCCTTCTTTAATCTGCACAATTGGTTTCCATGCCCTTTTTGCACAAAGCCATGGGGTTGAAAAACATACACTTCTTCATGAAAGTCACCATTCAGAAATGTTGTTTTAATGTCCAATCGATGTACATTCCAACCACGATGAATTGCAAGTGCACAGATGCTAGGAACAGTAGTCATTCTAAAAGTAGGTGCAAAGGTTTCATCAAAATCAATGCCTCTTTCCTACGCATAACCCTTTGCAACAAGCCTAGCCTTATACCTGTCAACTGTTCCATCAGGTTTATGCTTTAGCTTGTATACCCACTTAGTGCCAATGGCCTTCTTGCTAGGAGGCAAGTCACATAAAGACCAGGTACCATTTTTCATGATATCATCATATTCAGATTGCATTGCAGCCATCGAATGCTCAAATTTTTTGCTTCATCAAACAAAACAGACTCAATCTGATCACAGAGACTAGAGGCAGCCATAGCATAGCAATATGATGCAAAAGAACACTATGAGAGCATGAACAAGTATGGTATGATAGAGGTGCATCTAATTTGCTATCACGCAAAGTCTGCACTAGCCATTTTGGCATAGTTTCTGCCTCCTCAATATCAGCTCTCTCATCAACAAGTGCATCATGCAATTCTGCATCAAAAATGGAATGACCTGCATCATCACATGAAACTTGTAAAGGCTGAGAAGTTGCCTCAATAGGACTAGCACTAGACTATCCACCTATAAAAAGAGGTAGCAAATTATCATACATGTCTGTGGAGCTAACAGATGTCTCCTTCGTACATGAAAGTAAAGGTTGAATAGCATCTTCCACAAAAACAACATCACAGCTAATCAAAATGTGTTTAGTTTGTGGAAGATACAGACGATAGCCTTTGCTTTCAAAACTACACCCAACAAAAATACATTTTACTACTTTATCATCCAATTTCTTGCGATGTTGTTCAAGCACTAATGCATATGCCAGACAACCAAAAACATGTATGCCAAGCCTCATATGGAGTGATAGACTATAGTGCTTTAGTGGGACACCTGTTACGTACATATGATGCACACATGACAGCCTCAAGCTAGAAACTATTTGGTAAAGCCTGACTCTTGACCATACACCTCACCATCTCCATGAGTGACCTGTTCTTCCATTTAGAAACTCCATTCTATTGAGGTGTATATGGCACTGTACACTGATGTTTTATCCCATGTTCAGCCAGAAATGCATTAAAGGTAGAAGACATATATTCCCCCCCTCGATCAGAACAAAGGATGCCCATTTTACATGCTGACAGGCTTTTAGCCAAAAACAAAAACTATTTGAAGCACATGAACACTTCAGACTTTGCTTTCAATGGATATACTCATGCATGCCTGGAAAAATCATCAATGAAAGTCACCAAGTAAAGATAGTTTCCAAAAGAGGGTGTGTGCATAGGACCACAGATGTCAATACGAACAAGCTACAATTTCTGAGTAGCTTGAATTGAACCATCTTTTGGAAAGGAGGAACACTGCATTTTGCCCAAAATGCAACCTTCACAGACATGTTTTCTGGGTGCCTCAAGTTTGGGCAAAGAGGACACCATTTCAGATTTTTGCAAGCGTAGCAAACTAGCAAAATTCAGATGAACAAAGCATGCATGGAAAAGCTTTGCATCTGACATAGCCTGAGAATCATGTACTACACATGCTAAATCATTCATAGATTTTTTGTAGTCTATGAGCTTATACAACCCAAGACATAAAATGCGAGAAGCAATAATCATGTCACCATTTGACAGATCATGGTGTACATCTGTCAACAAATTTCACAACCAAGCCAATCTTGGCTAATGCAAAAACTAATAACAGGTTTTTCTTGATCCCTGGCACAAATAAAGCATCCAATAGTGAAAGAAATACCATCAATAGTATTCAGAATGAGCTTACCAACTCCCATGACAGGATAAGAGTTGTTGGCGCGTGTGACAGTATTCCCTCAAAAAGATGAAATAGCATGCAGAAGTGTTGCAATAGTGCATTCCGAGGCCTAAAGGAGCTCAGATCGTAGTTTCAGCACAACATAGCAAAGTTATTTTGATCTCCTAATCACCCTCGGCATGCTGACTGAATTTCGTGCGATTCTAAGACTATGAACGAAGGGGTGTCGACAACGCCCTAGATGAAGTAGCGACTTGGTCTGATACCAATTGTTGGAGTTAGATGTCTATGGAAGCATGCGAACAACACAAGGAAGAAGAAGAAGAAGCTTGGAGCACAACGCACAATACTGAATGTATTACCACTAGAATGTACAAAGATAAGTAACCATTTAGGGCTATAGACATATATACAAGCCGGGGGGAAAAACCTCCTAAAGAGGGAAAAAAGTGCCCCGGTGGTCCTAGTGTGTTCACACACATCACTACCTAAATATATCAACAAAATGTCCAGCCATATGTGGTTGGAAATTTCCAACAGTTTCGACAATTTTTTGCTGAAATATTTCAGTTATTTGGATGGAAATCATTTGCATTTTCCACATCTCAACTCACAATAATTGTGTCCTTCAATGGATGGTACAAATAATATCCCTTACTTTCAACACTATAACCAACAAATATACATTTCTTTGCCTTGTCATCAAGTTTGTGATGTTCTTGTGATGGCACAAGAGCATATGCCAAACTACCAAACACATGCATATAACTAACTATAAGCTTATGTTCATTCCAAGCCTTATAAGGAGTGATGAATCTCAATGCTTTTGTAGACATAGTTTGCACACATGACCGCTTCCATCCAAAACTTATGAGGAAGGTGCTTTACTTTCACCATACATCTTGCCATTTCAAGAAGTGTTCTATTTTTATGCTTGGAAACATAATTTTTTTGAGGTGTATATGGCATTGTACATTGGTCTAAAATACCTCTTTCATGAAGAAAAGCATTAAACTCATGTGACATGTATTCATCACCACGATCCGTGCATAGAGTCAAAAGCGTTTGAAGAAAAAATTTTATACATAGCTAAAAATTCTTTGAAGCAAGAAAATACTTCATTCTTTGCTTTCATAGGATACCCCCATGTATGACAAGTAGCATCATCAATGAAGGTAACAAAATATACATGCTTCCCAAAAGATGGAGTCTTGACAGGACCACATACATCACTATGAACAAGCTTCAATTTTCTTGTAGTGTGTGTATGAATATCTTTTGGAAAAGAAGCACAATGCATTTTTCCAAGGATGCAACCTTCACATGCATGATTTTCAATGGACTAAGTGTTGGCAAACCAATAACCATGTCCTTCTTTTGCAAGTAAAGCAAACTATTGAAGTTCAAGTGACCAAAACGAGCATGCCAAAGCTCCATTTCAATTATGGAAGAAGTATGAGCAACCTAGGCATTTGAGAAAGCCCTCTTGTATGTATACATGTGATAAAAACCATTACATAATGTACCAAACATCAGGATAATATCACCATTGCTGAAATCATGAACCATACACTTATCATCAACAAGGTGTACATGAAGTCCAACTTTGGCAATCAGTGGAACTGGACTTAATTTCTTCTTGATATTGGGTACATACAATGCATTTACCAAGAGAATCACACCTCCATTTGTATAAATAAGATCAATTTCTCCTCGTCCAACGATAAAATAAGAGGCATTGTTTGCACACCGCATGTCCTCCTTTGGGTGCATCTTTCAAAGATGCAAAAAACCTTTTGCATGAAGTTATGTGCTTTGAAGCATCAGTATCAAAGAACAATCCGAATCAACCTCACTCACAACCATAAATCTATAATGCAAAGATGCATCATAATGACATGTAACAACACATGCCCAAAAATCTTGAGCCATGTTAGCTTCATCATTCTTTGCATTTGTTGAATTTTCACCAATAGACATGTCGAATTCCTTCTTCTTTTCATTGCGCTTAGCAAGCTTTCTACATTCATCAATAATATGACCAGGCTTTTGGCAATATTTGCATTTCTTCTTCTTTTGCAAATCAGCATCATTAGAGGAATGAGTGGAAGAGGAAGCTTGAGGCTTTGGTTTTGATGAACCCAAAGCTGAACCATACTTTCTTTTCCCCTTTTGTGAGATAATAAGTGCTTGTGTTCCCTCAATCAAACCACTCATATTCACTTTGGATTGCTCTTCTTGCAAAAGAAGAGACACGATCTCATCAAATTCATACATATTGGGATTCCCTTTTGCAACCAAATGGAGGGTAGTAGCAAAGCTTTGAAAAAATTCTGGTAATCCTTTCAACAATGTAGAGATGAGTGATGCATTTGGAATAATCTCATCTATGTTTGCCAATTGCGCTTTCAAGTCCTTGCTGTGTGTCACATACACATCCACGGACTCATTTTTAGCCATACATACATCGTCAAGTTGCTTCCTCAAGCATGCAACACATGCTTCATTACACACGGCATACAAAGAAGCAAGAGTTTCCCATGCATGTCTTGATGTAGAACATGAAAAATGTGTGGAACTATATGATGCTTCATAGAAAGCACAATCAATGCATGAGCTTGAGCATCTTTCCCATCACATCTAAGCTTCTTCTGTGTAGGTGGAGGAGTAACCACTATACTCGAAGAAGAAACTCCATCTTTGACAATAGACTGTGAAGTAGAAGAACCTATGGGTCTTTGATCTACATCTGCCACTATGTTCCAAAGTTTGCAGCATGAACATGCTTCATCATGTAAGACCACATTGGATAGTTGGTCCCGTCAAGCTTATCTTCAGCTTGAAGCATGCCAAACAAGTCATTGTTGCCTACCATTTCACTAAAGAATAAGAATGTGATAGAGTCTTTACTTCAACGAAAGTTGAAATGAATGCTGAAATTTGAGCTCACAAATTGTCACTCTAATGGCAATTCTGACTACACTAATGGCTTCAAAATGGGGGTAAAACACAAGTGCAACTTGTGGAAATGTTTTTTGACTGTTGAAATTCATTGTTCTATGCTCCAAATTTGATTTGCACTATTAAAAGTGTGTGCGCTCCACGATGCAAAAAATCAAAACTTGAGACAGAGTTGAACCTACTCTGATACCATTGTTGGGTGTGTATAAAAGTGTGAGAGACACACAAGGATCACAAATGCAACAAGACACATAGAGAAGACGGATGGTTGTAATAGCTTTCTCTATTGACGATGAATTGAAATGACATAAGAGTTGAATAATAGCCCTAAGTACAAAGTACCACCACATATGAGTGAATCATGTATGTGGTAACATGGGGAAAACCCCTCTAGCCAGCACTAGAGTAAAAAGTGCCCATGTATAGGGAAAAGTTTCACATCAAAGCTACTCGAGGAACACATAAGTGTAACATAGATACACATATATCCTCATTTGTACTGATTATCACAAAATGGATTGAAGCTTAGGCCCTTAAGCATGCCAATGTGCTCTCTATGGTCAGATTCTTACTTAAAGAATTATTCCCTTGTTTCAAATTACCAATAGATAGGGGAACCCATTTCATGAATCATCTTATCCAAATGATCACTCATCAATTTCAAAAGTGGCACAAATTCAGCTCCCCTAAAAGCACCAACAAGGAAATATTATGGATTTTGCAAAAAATCATCATTGAACACCCTATACATTGGGAACAATATTTATTAGCCATTCTCTAGGCTTATCATAACACTTATAAGGTAGCAATTAGTTTCATTCCCTTTAGATTTTTGTTTAGCTTAGAAATTATCCTACCATTAGAATTAGCAATCCTCGAGTCTTAGGATAGTGGTACAACATTGATTATTTCCCAAAGAATCATTGGTAGATGGTATGAGCACTCCACAAAAACTACAAGCACATATGCAAGAAAGTTTTTTGCTACTTCACGTGATGCAAATTAGATAGAATATGTGGCATAACTCAAATCTCCAAACACCTATTTTGAAAGTAGGAGATATGGTTTTATTTTTTTATTCCAAACTAAAAAGGAAGGCATGAAAATTCAAACTCAGGTGGATTGACTCTTTTTACGTTGATATGAAGATTGGTTCTAGCATATTCACATTATGAACACTTACCATACATATGATCAAAACACTTATAAACAGATCTAAGTTGCACCCATATTGATGATGGCACCACCACTATCCTATCTCATGCACAATCAATAAGAGGCAAGCGCCACTGCCTTGAGCCATACATTTCAACAATCATTTTTGCCTTCTCTCTTTCCCCTTCTTAAAATTTTGTACACCCCTCTCTCTTCAAAATTACACTTTTTTCACGGCCAACTTTAATACTTCACGACCATCTTCTAAGACTATCATTTTTGCATGATACTCTCTCTTAGCACCTTAGCTATTAGCAACCACGGGGAGCTACCTTCCTTACACTTGTGTACCTCAAAATGCTCTCTCTATCATATTAAGAGACTACTTAGAAGAAAGACGCTTACTCCTCTTTACTCTCCTCGACTGGTTCAACGTACCACTCCATCCATGTGTGATCAAGACTACTAACCAAGTCTTGCATGAAAGGACCATTTTTTAGGGCACATGTATATAAGTCACTTGGTGACTCTTTGTAGAGACTTTTCCATTGTCACTAATTAAGATTAAATTTCAAATTTGCTTCTTCCCTCCTGCATATCTTCTTCTCTAAGATCTTGGATGTGTGTTTGATGCTTGAAATGTGTGTCTAGATGTGTTACCTACCACTCCCCTCTTAGTTTTCATCATTGTAGTGCATGTGTGAAGCTTGGTGAGCTTTGGAGCAGAGTTGGTGCTTCCCACCACTTAATATTTTGCTCATAACTTGTAGCAAGTTAGTCAGATTAAGCTAAGACCATTAGATACATCTCATCAACACCTTTGAAAGGCACCCACTATTGACCATATTCGGATATCAAAGGTGAGAGAAAAGGATGAATTCTTGCTAACTACTATAGTAAGTATGGCGATGTGAATTTTCAAGAAAACAAGTGACTCGAGAGGTTCTTCCACCTAATTTTCACACATTATTGGCACATTCACTTCATTAGTCATCATTGATGCACATGTCTTCATACACTTGATATGTCTATGTCCACAAGTTGACAATTGAACGTGTGTTATCAATCCACCACTATATGCACTTGTCGATAATTGGGGCATAGTCCCAATTATCACAAGTCCCTAAGACATGTGGGCTTAGGTACACAACGGTCTTGCAAACTCATCACATCTTGGTCAGGGCTCAAAAGAATCTTCAAATCATTCATCATGCTAGAAGAGAAAATCTTTATCGTAGGTTGAGGGACTTAGAGGTAGAAGTCAACAAAGGCCACTCGCAATACCAAACAGGACTCCAAAAAATCAGAAGCATGATGAGATATAAAGAGGAAATTCAAAGAAAGAATCTACAAATATACTTTAAAGATTGGTGGGTAGGTAGGGAAGAGAAACCTACTAAAGAGATGTGGCACCTCCTCAAGGAGAAGAAATCCAAGGAAGCGATCCCTTTCATGATGGATATCGATGGGGTTGAATACAAAACGGATGAAGAAAATAGTACACTCATTGTCATTCTCTTTACCTAAAAAGAATCTTCAAATCATTCATCATGCTAGAAGAGAAAATCTTTATCGTAGGTTGAGGGACTTAGAGGTAGAAGTCAACAAAGGCCACTCGCAATACCAAACAGGACTCCAAAAAATCAGAAGCATGATGAGATATAAAGAGGAAATTCAAAGAAAGAATCTACAAATATACTTTAAAGATTGGTGGGTAGGTAGGGAAGAGAAACCTACTAAAGAGATGTGGCACCTCCTCAAGGAGAAGAAATCCAAGGAAGCGATCCCTTTCATGATGGATATCGATGGGGTTGAATACAAAACGGATGAAGAAAATAGTACACTCATTGTCATTCTCTTTACCTAGCTTTTGAGGGTTTCTGTGCCTCTTTGATTGCATGGTTGTCATCTCTAGAGTTAGAACCAAGTCCCGCAAAATTAAAGCTCTTTTTGAAGCTCCCATATTGGATGCTGAGATTCTTGAAGTTATTGAATCCCTTCCTAATGGAAAAATCCTATGGTTGGATGGCCTTACTAATGAGTTTTTCAAGACCTTCAAGCACGTGGTGACTACTCCATTATGTATGGTGTGGTAAGAGGCTATATCTTTCAATGTGCTTCCCAAATGTCTCAATGAGGGCATCATCAAGCTCACTACAAAAAAGAAAGCAAAAATAGGATTAAAAATTGGCATCCAATTATGATGTTACAAAGCGGTTACAAGATCCTAGCATAGGCAATTGCGAGTCATATTACTCGTCACCTACAAGACTTGATTAGTGAGGATCAAAAAGGTTTCATTAAGGGGAGGTCCATCTTAGACGCTATCATTGATGTTTGGGAAGGTTTGGTTTTTGCTAAGGAATCCGAGCAAGATATCCTCTTCCTTAAGATTGACTTTGACAAAGCATATGATAGACTCGAGTGGGGCTTCATTCTACAATTGTTCAAGTGATTAGATTGAAAAATTATATTGGACAAGAGTGCCCATTGGTCCCTGTTAACTTTGCTATCATGTCTGATGGTCTTAGCTACCTTGTTAAACATCAAGCACAATTAGGTCTTCTTCAAGGCCTTGCTCTTCCTCTCAATCAAGACCAGATGATCATGTTGCTTGTTATAAGGGAAATCTTGTGTAGTGTGATTAGTGTATCTCCTCTCAATGGTGCAATATTGGCTATTAGGGTTTCCCTGTGATTGAGCTATAATTGGGCAAACATTACTCATGTGGTCTTCTCCACAGTGGTAACATCATTTCACAAAGATCATCCTAGGTGCATGTTTATTTGGTACTCCTAATTTCTATGCTAGTTTCATTGCCAACTCCTCTATTGAAGTGGATGGTTTAGAAGTAAAGTTAGTATCAATGTCTAAGTCTGTATAGATCTTGGAAAGCTCTAACTCTTTCCCTAGATTGCCCTCAATAGCAATGAACATACAAACACACTGCTATATGGTTTTGGGCTCTTTTAGATACACATATGATTTCATATTGGCACATAACAAGCCATCCAAGAATAATGCCACTTGTTTGGTTGGTGTGGGTAGTTTTGGAATCAAACATCTCTCTAGGTATCTTCTAAATTGTCTTCCTGCTAGTCTAATTGTCTCTTGGGGTGTTTTCTTGAAGGTATGGATCAGAGATGACGTGTTGTGTATGATGCCACTCTTGGATAACTCCGTGACAAAGGCTTCTAGTAGTTGATCAATGTTCGTGAATTTTCCTTGATGTAGTGGTTGAAACCATGTCAAGGTTGTGCTCTTGAGTGTTAGACCAAAGGCATTGTATTGAGTGAACAAGTCATCCACATGTTCTGCTCTTAATACTTATCTAAACTTTGCTACTTGATCTTATGGGTCTCTCGTACCATCAAAGTAATTCTTCATGGATTTAACCATTTGGGTAGGTTGCAAGATCTAAGGGTGTTCCCTAGGCCTTAGCAAAGGAAACTCATCCACGCCCCATTGATGTCTTTGATTTTTGTGTCTCTCTTGATATGTTCTTTTAGTCTCCATTCCTGATTGTTCTCTGCCTACTAGGTGTGCAAAACGCACCTTAGATCTTTCTCTAGTTCTTTCCTTATGGGTACCATGGGTGTGAGATGATGAAGCTCCTTGTTGCCCATAAGATATATTCAATCTAGATGGGGGGGAAATTGATTTTTCCTTCCAAGTGTAAGCATGCCTACCATGCTCCATTACATCCTTTTTAACATCTTATCTAGATAGAAAAATTTTCCTCCTATCTCAGGATCTCTCAACTCATATATGGTGACTCCGCCTACTTCACTAAGATGATCTGGTTTGAATCTCCAAAAGGCTTCAGTTTTTTCTCTATTCAAGAACAACTATATGCTTTTGTTGTCCTAAGGAATCCACTCTGTGGTTATCACTCTAGTCAAGACAGATTTGTCTCGAGGTGTTCTAGGTTCTCATCCTAGGTCTCCTTGCTCTAGATCCCCTATCTCATTTTCTAGGATAATGATTCCAAACTCATCTATCCTTTCTAGTAAGTTGTTAACCACTTACATGGTTCCTTGCTTATCAATGTATGAACCCTTTTTTAATTTGACCACTTGGTGTTCAAGTTTGAAAGATTGTTCCTGGTTTTTAAGTTGGACAATTGATCTTCATAGCCCATCCTCATAGATGTGAGCACCTGATTTGTTGGTTCTAATATACTCGAATTGTGTCGTATAGGAAACGTCTAGTGCCCATAAGTAGACAGTATTTGAACTACATGTAGGTCGTTCCATGCTAAAGGACATTTTTGAATCACTCGTTTCTAAACTTAGCACATAGGGATAATCACTAAGTTGTTGGGCCCGCAACCTAGTTGTTTGATTGAAACTAGCTTCAAAGGACCTCATGCTTTGTCTATCCTGGCCTAGGTGTCTACCTGATCTAAGGCTCATAAGCTTTGTCTATTAGTCCCAATTTTCTCAAGTACAATCGTGTTGCAATATTCTTTTGGATCAGTTACTTATTCTTTTATAAATTTTTCCGATGTAATCTTGTATGTTAAATAGCATCATTAGGAGTACTTGAGTTTTTACCTCAACTTGATTTGAGATCAATCAATTTATGTTCTTTCCCTTTAGGGTTTGCCTCAAAAATTTTCTAACTACACTTGAACTTGAGTAATTAGGGTTTCTTGTACTTGTATTGTGCCTAACATAACCATAATTAATGAGTATCGTTGATCGTACTTAGCCTGAGCTAAAGAATTGACTGAGGGGGTTTATTCTTCTTCCAACCTTGAGTTCATTGCTTTGATGAATGCTCCAATGCCCAAGAAGTAAGCTCCCCAAGTGTCATTCGATTGTTCACAAGCCTTTGCCTTGCCAAGGAACTCCAAAATACTCCAAGAGCCTAATAAAATTACCAAAATTTAGTTCAAAATATGCAAAAAAAACCCTAATTTTCAACCAAAATTGGCAATCATGATCGACTGGGCTATCAATCGTGGTGGACAGATCCATCGGGGCATGTCTATCATGATGGACAGCTATCAATCTCGATGGATGGCCTATCTATCGTGATGGACAGCTATCATTTGCATTGGATGGCCTATCTGTAGCGATGGATAGCTATCAATCATGAATTGTGTCAATCGCGATGGACCAATTTACTCATAAAATTTTGTGTCTTTTGCAAGGTTGTTTGTCATGATGGACTGGTTTTCCATCATGATGGACTGGTTTTCCATCGTGATGGACTGGTTTTCCATGGTCATGGATAGCTTGTCTGTCGTCTCCTATCCATCATCTACCGTGAAATGGACACCTATCTATCACGATGGACAGAGATGTGTGTAACAATCGACAAAAAAATCGCACCTTTTCTAAAAACTTTTATGTGTATGTGATGTGGATGGTGCCTACACTATAGTGGTCCTCTTAGTTTTACTCAACAAGCATTTGTTTCTGTCACGATTGACAGAGAGCTATGCCTCGTGGTCTTTGCAGAGAATTTATGTACCTGCTAGAGCTTGTGCACCTGCTATGGAAGATGGTACCTATAAGGAAGCTCAAGAAACACACAAAAACAATGCACATAAACTTGCTCTCTCTCTCTCGCTCTCACAGGTGAAATGAGGGAAGGTGAGGTAGAGGTGAGAATATGATCAAAAGATGAAATTTCAGTGAAGAAGGGGATGGAGGTGGGAGATGGTGAGGAAGGTGGTGATGATATAAAAACTAAGAGAAGTAAAGAAATTACCTAATTACTTACCATTCCAACGTCAAATCTCTACATTTTACCATCACACGCTCGTCCTCAAAGCTTGATCCCTAACAATGAGACAAAATTTGGTGTCACTCTAGCACAATGATAAGTATCAACGTGAGGAGATCCACCTCATAATTGTCAATCTGGGAAGACGTCCGGATCGTATGAAGACCATGAGCTAGTGAGAATGCAAATGTTTGAGTGAGAAGCACACCAACATGCACACATATACACACACATGCATACATGCGAGACCAAGAGATGGAGCAATGGAATCTTTTATTAGCCAAAAATATGATTACAAGGTCTTTTGTTCACTTCAATTCCCAAAATGCTCTCTCAAAAATGAGCTCTCTAGCTCTTTTTATAGTTTTTCACTAGCTTTGGCCCTGTCCAAACCAAATGTTTGACCTAGTTGAAAAATAGGTTCCTATGCCTAATTGGAGGCTCAAACGAGCTCAAAAAACAAAACAAAATTTGATACATAGTTACTTCTAGTACTCCTCAAGCTCAAGGACTCCTTGGCTTGAACAAAATTTAGTTGGGATTATCAAAAACAAAATTTACAATGATGTGTAGTGATCAAAATCATTGTTTCACAAGAATTAAGACTTAGAATTTTAATAGGTCTAGTTGTCGAATCTTCGTTGACTCCCTTGTCTGCTCGGTCCTACTTGGCCTTTGCTTTGTCCTAACTCTTTTTGACTTTAGGTGGGCTTGTGATGGGTATCCCACATAGACAAAATCCCTTCCTTCAAAATGTCTCTATCCATACTAATGATCATTGGATTAGTTGCATCATTGCTACCCCCTCAAACCTCAATCTAGTTGTTGTTTATGCCCCCAATAATAGTAGAGATCGAGTTACGAATTTGGATTCCATTGCCTTGCTCTCTAGCCCTCTCCAACTTATTGGTGACTTTAATCTGGGGCTAAGTCGCATAGAAACATGGGCAAGGTTCAAGTTATTTATGGGGGTGAAAAAGGTTGCTTGTCCTTGTCTCTTTGACTAGCACCACCTCTTAAATATCTCCTCCTCTTTTGGGTTTATGTGGTTCAATGACCAAATCACCCGAACTACCTTAGTGCTATAATTGATAGATGTTATGTTGATAGCAAGTTCCATTTTTTTTAGACCAATATCCTTGTTTCAAATCACCTCTCACTTGTACTCTACAAAGAAAGCTAAATCCTCCTTTTGTAGTGGTTGGCCCTGTCTTAACTACAAACTTCTTAGATTCCTTGCCCACAAGCTTTAGTGGTTCAATGTCAAGTACCATGCTTGGCACAAGGCTCTAAATGTGAGAAATTTCACTCATGCTTCTAATCTCAAAGAGAGCATTCGTGCCTATAAGTACCAAATGGTCCAAAAGCAAACAACTAATGCGATTCTATTCTAAGAAGAGCATTGGAATAAGCCAACTAAAGCTATGTTTGACTCCCTTAAGGCTTGTAAGGTAAGATATTTCATCCTTGATCTCATTCTTCTCAATGGCTCTCTTAGTAACTCGAAAGGTGAAAAGATTTCATTCATTTATCACCTCTCTAGTCTATTTGACTCGACTTGCTCCCCTAAGTTTATTTCCTCAATTCATCTTGGCACTACCCATTGGATGCCTGCATTGAATTGGGAACATCCTTCCTTCAAGATCATTGCAATGATCAAAGTTATCAAGAAGAATAAGACCCCTGGCATTGACGGCATTAGTGTTGAAATTTTTGGTGCTTTTCTTCTCATCTTGCTTCCCTTTTTAAGCTCATTTAAGACCAGGCCATTTAAAAGGGCAAACTTTAAGGGTGTCTTCAATTGTGGTGTTATCAATTTGACCAACAAAAAGCAAAACAAGTCCCTCCTTTCTAATCAGAGGTCCATAACTTGACTTCAGATCATGTATAAGTTTAATGCAAAAGTGCTTGATGATAGAATCAGCCCCTTCATGAAAGATATAGTTATCTCCAATCAAAAGAATTTCACTAAAGGCAGATTTATCCTTGATGTGGCCCTTTCCCTTTGGGAAGGTATGGACTAGGCTTGCAAAGAGGAGACTCCTTTTTCTTTTGTCAAAATCGATGACAAGGACTATGATAATATTGAGTAGATGAAGTGTGGTGAAGATAATTTCACTACATTACCATTATGTTATGTGTTATTACAATGTGACTCTATGATCATAAGCTACTATATTTGCATGGTAAGCTTGCATCGTAGGATAATCCCATACCATGAATTTGGTCTCTCAAGACCATATATTATCTCAATTATCGAAAAGATAAGTCATTCGCTCATTAGGGATTTCTCATGATTATAGGGTGTAGTTTGGTGATCCCTATCTAGTAAATTTGTTTAAACTATTATTGCAATAAAACATAGAGCAACTCCTTAAAGGTTAAGATATATGGATTGCCTTTCATCATTAACCAAAGATTAAAAGAAAAATCTGATAAGACCTGGAAGACCATTAAGAATAGTTTAAGAGTGAACTATCTGACAAGATTTCATCAACAGAAATCAATTGCTCCTTTGAATTTTTGATCTTTGTCACAAAGGTATCCATTAAATCTCCTTCATTCATATGATCACTCTCCATTGTTTTCGAAGGTAAGAAACACCGAGCCTCATTTCTTGCATGGTATAGTATTGTAAGAGTGTCCCAAGCATCATTGGCTATTTTGCATGAGCAAACATGAGTGATAATGGCACATTTACAAATCTATCAATGCATGTGCATTCCAAAGAAGTTGCGCTACAATAGGTGCAATGGGAACTATGGAAAGTCCACGAAAGTGAAGATCATCATGTTCAGCACTACTTGCATCACCTATCATCATAACATTTACAAATGTGGGAGATCATACTTCAACACCCTGCATAATATTCCATAAGCCTTTTGTCTCATTTCTTGCATGGTATAGTATTGTAAGAGTATCCCAAGCATCATTGGCTATTTTGCATGAGCAAACATGAGTGATAATGGCACATTTACAAATCTATCAATGCATGTGCATTCCAAAGAAGTTGCGCTACAATAGGTGCAATGCGAACTATGGAAAGTCCACGAAAGTGAAGATCATCATGTTCAGCACTACTTGCATCACCTATCATCATAACATTTACAAATGTGGGAGATCATACTTCAACACCCTGCATAATATTTCATAAGCCTTTTGTTACTAATACATGGTGCATACTATATGCCCACAAGGGGTAGTCAAATCCATCCAACTTATCCCCAACAACCAACATACGAAATACATCATTACTTTCAACCATGGCTGGTGAATATATACCCTAATCCATAAAATTGATTGTATCTAAAAACATTGAACAAAGATACCCAATCAAGCTCTGCTAGACCTATAGTAGACTTCGAGGCATTGATATTATCAAACCAAAAACTGTATATATAATTGGCACAAAGGACAAGATTACTTGCATAATTTTTATGATAGTACAAAGAGGCCAAAACGAGCTCCAATTAAAATTTTGATGCCACATAGAGAAGCTTCTTTGAACTAATAAAGCCCTTGAGTATGTTCGCCAATTTTCATGCGATTCTGATACTATGACATGAAGGGTGTCAAGGACGGCCTAAAGAAAACAACCTACTCTGATACCAAGTATTGGAGTTCAAGGGTTTTGGAAGCATGCAAAAAACTCAATGAAGAAGCTTGGAGAAAATCACACCATTGAGTATATTACCAAGTGAATGTAAGACAAGATAAGTAACTTATTAGGGTTATAGACATAGATACAAGTCGAGGGGAAAAACCTCCTACAAAGGGAAAAAATAATCAGTCCTAACTATGTTCACACACATCACTATCAAAGTATATCAACATGAAACCATCAAGACTTGCAAACACAACACTAGGTCTCCATTGGCCTTTGATAATCCCAAGGTAGCAACTTGATCACAAAGAATTTTATCCTTATGACAAAGGTGTTCATAGATTCTCCTTCAAACTTTCAAAGTGCTAATTTGTTTTCTACATTTTGAATATTCATTTGCTTTATCATCTCATTTTGAGTGCTCACTATACTTCAAACCTCGCCTTAGATATATGTTGAATACAATTTAGAACAAAATCAACACATTAAGTCCCCATACCATAAAGTGCATGAATGCTTCTTTATGTATAATGGGAAGCAACATCCACACGAACTTAAATGGAGGGATAAATTGAGCCCAACACCTTTGAGGGCTCTATATCAATTCCCAAGACCTTTTCAAAAAGCTCATGAGTAGAGAATTTTCATAATCTTGGACTTTTACAATGTCTCGTTTGTGTCATGAGCCTTCCTATTATCAAACTTGGTGGGAAACTTTCTAGTGTTTGGAGCTCCATTGTAGCAACATTCACATGAATAAAATTATTGACATTTAGATAACCAAGATTACTCATAGTTGCTCCCTCTTAAGGTTGTACAGTATGCACTTTGCAAGAACTTCGTACGAAAACGTTGCTTCTTATAGTGTGAGTTTTGATACCATGAAAAATTAGGGCACAAAGAAAGGTTAAAAAAGAATGAGAGAAGAAGGGGGGGGGGGGGGGGGGGAGAGAGAGAGAGAGAGAGAGAGAGAGAGAGAGAGAGAGAGAGAGAGAGAGAGAGAGAGAGAGAGAGAGAGAGAGAGAGACCAAGTGAACTCAGAATTTTTGTTGCCAAACTTGTGAAGAAAGATACAAAAAATAGTAGATGGATTCTTCCATGTGTTCTCCTTTGCAAGCTTCAACAACATTCTGGACAACTCCTCAGAATGGTGATTGAGATAGTTTTCGAGATGAAGTGGTCCTCTTTTTGTACTTGAGTAATAGTAGATCAATCCATATCCTCAAGATAGCTGCATTCATGACTACAAGAGTCTATAGTCATGCATTAAAAATAATGCTTGAACCATCGAATAAAGAGCACTACCTTCATTTAATTCGACCCAAAATAAAAATCAAGAATTTTATCCATCTGAAGAGAATTCTATTTTCACACACACCCACACCTCTCTCTCTCTCTCTCTCTCTCTCTCTCTCTCTCTCTCTCTCTCTCTCTCTCTCTCTCTCTCTCTCTCTCTCTCTCTCTCTCTCTCTCTCTCTCTCTCTCTCTCTCTCTCTCTCTCTCTCTCTCTCTCTCTCTCTCTCTCTCTCTCTCTCTCTCTCTCTCTCTCTCTCTCTCTCTCTCTCTCTCTCTCTCTCTCTCTCTCTCTCTCTCTCTCTCTCTCTGTGTGTGTGTGCGCGTGCACGGGTGCGTGCATGCGTGTGTGAAACCCATTTATATTGCATAACTTAACAAAATACATAACATGTGCTCAATTGAGAGGAACTTAAAGCACATTGCATCATCAACTAATAATCAATCACAACACAACACATTCGAATCTTAGAAAGTTAGATCATACTAAATCATAGACCATATAGTGACAATCATGAACTGTGAATACCTTACACATGCAAGGAAGCAAGGTAAATGGAAGCTTTCAGCAGCTGCAGTGTGCACACAAATCGAAGTAACAAATTTGCAAGGGCACAAAGCTCAAACATATGCTTGAAAAAAATTGGCCACAAGGTATAAAATTCGCTTACAGCAAATTAATTCATATGCAAACTTTACGAATTTTATTCTGGAGTAAAAATTCACGAATTTTTTATACTATGCTATCAAGCAAAATAAACGCATTCATAGCTTCACTAAAATTCCTATCAAGAAGTTTCCCTTTCTTTACCTTCAAGTTTGAAAGTGTTCCATTGAAATTGCAATGTAAGGTGGACGCTCTTGTGTTGACCAGAATTTCAAGCAAAATGTAGTTGTTTACAAGCTTTGTTTCCAGATTCAATGGATTGGACTAGTATACACATCAAACAACCACATGAAATACATGTTTCAGAAGATTGATTCAGATAGTTCCGAATGTTTACATGTATTCAAGGACTACTCCAAACCAAATGGAACATCCACATATAAACTCCCTCAAAAGCGAATCCCCTGAACTAAGTTTGTATAGGTAATGACCCCAGTCCTTGTCATGTGAACAAAATGGGGCCATGTCACTTTTGTGGAAGCAATTCTCCAAATTATGCCTCAACCATAGGTTCCGGTCCCAGTCCATCTGGTACAGATGTCAAGGCCATTGAAGGAGAAACTGAATTGAACAGCGTATCTTTGATAACCTAAGTTCAAAATACACTTTTTTTTAAAGGGAAAAGTGAAAAATAGCACCCTAACAGTCATAAGACAATAGAAAGAAATTTCAGTTGACACCTGAGACATGAGACCATGAACTTGTTCTACTGTTATCTTGCTACTGTCTTTGGTGATCTTTGAAAGCTGAGACTCCTCCTGCAAATAGAAAGATGAATGCTCAGAAGAAGAAGAAGAAGAAGAAGAAGAAGAAGAAGAAGGAAAAAAAAAACTTTGAATACTTTCACTTTATAAAATTATAAAGATGAATGCTCAGAAGAAGAAGAAGAAGAAGAAGAAGAAGAAGAAGGAAAAAAAAAACTTTGAATACTTTCACTTTATAAAATTATTAGTGCACTAGGCAGATGATTGTGCCCATAGAAATGGCCCACAAACATCTGCCCAAGAGTAAAGGCAATTTTAGCAAAGCAGGATACTGAAAGCAACAAGAAAACTGCCTAGAGCAATTATACTTGCACCAGAAGAAGCCCTAATCAACATCATCATGTAATTTTATAGAGGAAAGATAATTCATGTAATGCTTACATACCTCTTTCTTCTTATGAGGTGGTACAAAGAATGCTCCAACACGACCAGAGTGTGCAAGCTGGTTTTCTACTTGTTCTAGTTTTTCAGCTGCAAATAAAAGCAAATAATTATTGTAAGGCATGCCATACTCCTTCAATACCTACTAATGCCACCACTCAAATCTCATTTCTGTGTAGAACACATCCTCACCCAAATCTGCAACTTGACCAGCAACATAATCCCGATTCCCAAGTAAAGGAGAGGAAGACAATGTGTTCACCCAGTACTTATTCCAAAGTAGATCCAAGAGATGGGAATCCAAGGATGATTTGAAGTATGTAATGTCAAGAGGATAATACTGAAAAATCACTGGAGTTAGATTAATCATTCTCAGATGCGATGATCTTCCAATAAAGGTGGAAAGGTACCAGTAAGTCAGTAACCTGTTTGCAATGGACACCAAAATCTTCGATCTTGTTTAGAGGAATTGTCTGATACTCAGAAGGCTGTTCATCAGGTGGCTTGTAGCCCTCAGGGTATGTACGAAATGCTCCAATTTCAACCTTTCCAGCAGATACAGTTCGAGTTGGATCAATAACAACTGCTAAGAAGGGTTCCTGGAACTTTTGATTCTCCATCTGGGTGTTGACATCTATACCAGAAAGCCAGCATCCATAGCCAGGATGTGAATGGTACCAACCTACCACATTCTCATGCCGGCCTACCTGAAAAGGGTGCACATATGCACATTTAATCTTTCAAGCAGTGGTTTGAAGGACTTCTAAAGACAAATAAACAAATATATGGGCAAAAAACTCATTAAAACAACCGATACTAGCCAGTTTGTGGGGGACTTCTTTTTCCCTTTTTTTGTTTGGGTTTTCCTTTTTCTTTCTGTGAAGGGGGGTCCGGGGAGGGGGTTTTTGATCCTTGTAAAATTTATCCAACATATTGAAAAAAAAAAACTGGTTTTTATCATAGTTTTATTCAAGGCAGCCTAATTAATATACATGCACCATGACCCATCATACTCACATACCTATATGACAGTTCAGCAAAAGGAGATGATATACGCTGAATCAAGCTTTTCTCGAAGTTCATCTACCCATGGACAGTTGAGCAAAAGGAGATGAACTACACTTGACTAACATGTTAAGCAAAGGAAAATGAATTATGCTGAACTAAGCCTTTCTCTAAAGTTCATTTAGCCATGTCTTTCTGTTGTTGTGAGCGCAAGCTCTATAAGGTGGTTTGTTAGCGGCCTAGGAGGGCTAGATCGAAGTATCATATCTGTAGCATGATCAATTGTCTAGCAGGAGGTAACTTCCTCATAAAGACTATTAAAAACAACCAGTAACAGAATGCAAAATGTACCTCTCTTTATCTACACCATGTAGTGAAATAAAATTCTATCATATTGTTTAATAAACATTAAACAATGAACAAATGGCACATACTCTCCTTCTAATTTCGCATCAAGGACATGAATCTATCCTGTATGTTCAAAAGTCTTCCTATAGGTATCAATAAAAGCATGTAATCTATGATATTAAGACATATCAAGCAAAGTCCAAGAGTAAACTTTGTCACATGGTCTATGTATACATCTTCTCTTCGATGCTTGACTGGCATTTCTTCTCCTTTCCTGGTACACATGGCTTCTGCCAAATGGGTTGCTCAGCCATGGTTTGAAACACAATCCTTGGCCATAATACCCTGGATGGGATGCATGTCATGAGGGCTTTTTGGGAAGAAACACAAGCAAAACATGATGCTAGAAGAATAACCCAAGAGAGAGATAAGCTTGAGTAAGAATTGAGGTGCAAGAGAAAAAGAGAAGAGTGAGTGTGCACATGCATATGCATTGGGTTTTTTTTTGGTTGTTTGTTGTTGTTTTGGGGGGGGGGAGGGGTATATAGTGCTCTAGCATAAGGGACGGGATGAGCTTGAGATAAAGATCACATATCCATGATGAGCAGAGGAGGAGAGCTATGCAAAGATGTGATCGGATGCACCAAACACCAAGCGAGTGAGTGGTTGCATGAGGAGAGAGAAACTTGCACAAAAATTTGAAGAAGATGGAGAAACTGAAGTTGTAGAAGTCCCTCCAAGTTATGTGATTTTTGGGACCAAGTTTTATTGATGAATGACTTTTAGGGCATTTGGGCATGTTCTCACGTGTCCAATGACCAAAAGTCATAAAAATCATGTAAATATCTATGACTCTCCAATTTGGGGTCCACTAATTATTATAAAAAAAAATTTGGAACATTGTCGAAGAGAGCTATTAATAGAAGGATAAAAATATACAAAAGGAGAGTCCTTGGGGCCTTATCTTCAACAACCTCCCACTTAAAGGACCAAGGAGGCTCTTTTAAGCTATGTGAATCCCACTATCTCCATGGACACCTGCTGTTGTGCCTTTGGAAGGCACTTTGTGACAGATTCTACAAGGTTCTACGAGTAACGAAGCGTTGACCTTGATCAAGTGCTCAGGCCATCATCTAATACTTCCATGAAAAAGTGGTATCCTGCATCAATATGCTTTGTGCAAGCATGGAACATGGCATTTTCTTGCCAAACATGTGGTACTATCACTATCACATGCGAGAACAAGTACGTTTTCAAGCATCCCAAACTCACTGCACAAGTGGGCTAACCAAATCGATTCCTTGCAAGCCTTTGTGGCTGAACTATAATCAGCCTCTGTCGTAGATAGTGTAACTATCCTTTGAAGTTTAGGGCACCATGAAATAGCTCTACATGCATTAGTGTATACATAGTCACTTGTGGATTTTCGTGTATCCACATCACCTACCATGTCAGAATCACAGAATCCTTTTAATTCCAATGGACCCTTCCCATAGCATAGGCACTTGCTTTTTTGGTCCCTTTCAAATATCTAAGAATGGACTTAACTGCATCCCAATGCGCTTTGCAAAGATTAGTAATGAACAAGCTTAGAAATCCCACTGCATGGCAATGCCTGGACTAGTGGAGACCATTGCATACATAAGTAACCACAAGCTGATGCATATGCAACACCTTTCATATGGTTGGCTGCTGCTGCTGCACTTTTTGTGCAATCATCCTTGGAAGAATTCACATGTGGCTGCAATGGCATTCCAAGAGGCTTTGCATCAGCCATGTTAAATCTGTATCGCACTTTTTCAATGTATTTTCCTTGTGAAAAATACAATGTGTGCTGCTGTCTTTGCCTTTTTATACTCATTCCAAGGATATGCTCAGCTTCTCCAAGGTCTTTCATTAGAATGCAGAGTTTCACTGCTGTTTTAGAGCATTTAAAGTACTCTTTTTCTTCCCAGCCAGCAGCATATCATCTACATACAGCATTAGAATGATTGGGCTGCCATCATCATCCTGTGGTGTACAAAAAGTGGTCTGCATGGCTTCTTTTGAGCCCATGTTTGAGCATGAACACATCTAACTTCTTATCCCCATTGCCTGGGAGCCTGTTTCAGCTCTGTATCAGCTCCTTTTGAGTTCGCATACCAGATGCTATTTTCCAAGAATGGCATATCCTTCACACTATTTGATGTACAGCTCTTCATCTAAATCCCCATGCAAAGCTTGTTTTAACATCCATTGGAATAACTCCGAATCCAAGGCAACTCTAAGAACAGACAACACACACAATGTGGTCATTTTTA
>CM035438.1:82805347-82985347 GCA_020310875.1 Ceratopteris richardii | reverse complement strand
GGTATCTCTCATCAACTCACTATTTTGCTTACACTCCATAACCAAATGGTGCTGCAAAGAGAGAGAATAGAACACTTGTTGAAATGATGCATAGTAATGATGCCTTCAAAGAGGCTTTCACCTAAATTTTAATTGTAGTAAACACAAATAATCACATTCTTACGTGTCTTCTGCAAAAGCTTTGAAGGTCATTAGACTTTATGAAGCTTATCATGGTAAGAAGCCAAATGTCAGTTATTAGAAAGTTTTTGGTTCTCCCTCTTATGTTCACATTGAAAAGAAGTATCATGGTAAGCTTGATGTGAAAGCTATCAAAGCTGTTTTTATTGGTTATGCTATTAAAAGCAAAGGATACACATTCTATATACCAAAAACATGTGAAATCCTACTCTCACGCAATGCATATGTTGCAGAAAGTTAGGAATGATTGTATCTATATGAAACAACAAAAGTAAATTGAGAAACTTTTAGAAAGGTTCGAAATGTCATATTGTAAACATATGCAAAGACCTATGGATGTTAATGTGTCATTACATGCAGATGCAGATTCAGAACCTTTTGATGTTACGCTATATAGTCAAGCAATTGGATGCTTGATTTAGTTATGTAATACACCTTCTCACATTCAGTTTGCACTTTCTCACGTATCAAAGTTCATGCACAAACCTGTAAGAATTCATTAGAAAGCAATTGAACGAATTTTCAGATACTTGAAAGGAACTATGAATTATGCAATGGTTTTCTCAAAGTCATCGCATTTTGTACCTCAAGGTTTTGCAAATTCTTATTGGGAAGGTAATAAAGACAGAATAAGAAGTTCAAGTGGCTATTATATTTATGTTGGTGATTTCCTTATTTCATGGCTTTCTAAGAAACAACAAATAGTGGCTACATCTTTAAATGAATCAGAGTATAGGGCTACCTTTACAGTACACATGAAACTATATGGTTGCATAAAATTTTAAGCTATCTTGATATTCATGTTCATCTTTCTATGCAATTATCTTCAAATAGTCAAAGTGTTTTTGCTATTGCAAAGAATCTTGCTCATCATGCAAGGACAGCGCATATTGAAGTTCATTATCATTATATTCGAGAACAGGTATATAAAAAACACATTGAACTTATCTATATACCTACAAGTGAGAATATGAAGATATTTTTACAAAGCATTATACATTGAACTTATCTATATACCTACAAGTGAGAATATGAAGATATTTTTACAAAGCATTATACCAGAGATAGACATCACATGTTATGCAAGTTATTGAGGTTTATGCCAATATGACATTGAAAGAGGGAATATCAAAAAACAATGTAAGAATAAGCCAAAGTTGCAAAATTTGCAAAAAACCCTGATTTTGGGTCTTAGTCAAATTTGGGTCAAAGATTATCAAAATGTTTTATGAACTTATCTGAAAGTACTCATTTAGAGCTTTCTATTGATATACAGTAGTCCATCATCACACACCTAATTCATATAAAAAAATCAAAACTTAATTTTATGCCCTAATTATGCTTTTTATTAAAATTTGATCGAATGGTCATCATTTCAAGATCAACAAGCTCAAGATCCAACGGTTGTCATGCAATCGACCTAAAGCTTGAAGGGCTAAATCGATTATTGAAAAGCTCAACAAAAGCATATGCGAGTAAATTAGGAGCATTCACGATTTTGAGTTTAGCTTTCTCTGTGCTTTTTCACTGAGATCTTTCACCTAGCATCCGAGCTATATAAAGAGGGTGTATGGTACACGATTGCATATCAATCTCAAGAGCTTCTTCATGCTCATGAGTTAGGGGGAGTACTTTCACAATATCTCATTAAAAAAAAAGAGTTTTTTACCATTTCTTTGACCAGCTTTGATCATGGTTTGACCTTCAAATTCTGACTTCTAACCTGCAAGTGGGATCCTTATTGCAAGATTGTCCCATTAACATAATATTGCTAATAGAGTTTGGTCCATGTTGGATCTACACCAAGGGACTATGCGGTTAGGAGAGGAGAGAAAAAGTAAAGAGAGAAACTCGCACAAAAAATTGAAGAAGAAGATGAACTTGAAGTTGTAAAGATCCTCTTCAAGTTATGTGACTTTTGGGACCAAGTTTTATTGACAAGTGAATTTTAGCTCATTTGGGCATGTTCACGCGTTAATGGCCGAAAATCATAAAATCATGTAAATGCCTAGAATTCCCCAATTTGGTGTCCAAAAAAATATAATACTAATACATCTAGAAAGCTCCCGAAGAGAGCTATCAAATACCAATATATACAAAAGAAGAGTCATTGGGGCTTTTATCCCCAACAGATGATACTAGAAGAATACCTCAAGAGAGGCGAAGCTCAAACAGAAGAACTACAAAAGAGAAAGAAGTGTTCATTGCACACATACATATGAAGAGTAGAGAGAGAGAGAGAGATCAACCTAGCTTAAGGCAAAAAACAAGTTAAAAGATCAAAAAGCATATAAATCAAAGGCCAAGATTAAATCACATGAAAAGCATCAAAAAGCAAATTGAAAAAATCGCAAAAATAACAAAAAATCTCATCCCTACTTTTCACGGCAAATTTTCATATTGCAACTTTTTAGAGCTTTTCTTTGTTAATTGAAAAAATCGTAAAAATAATTGAAAATCTCATCCCCACTTTTTGTGGCAGGATTTTGTGTTGCAGCTTTTAAAGCTTTTCTTTGTTTTTTCTCATCTAGCTTTTGGAGGATACTCAAACTCTATAAAAAGAGGGGTCATGGAACAATCTCAATACCTTGTATCATAGCAACTCTTAAACTCTTCCAAATTAGGGTTTGTGAGAAGCACCTTTGTAAGTATCTCTTGTAATTAGGAGTTGATTAGGGTTTGTGAGAAGCACCTTTGTAAGTATCTCTTGTAATTTGGAGTTTTTATTTTGGAGCTCTTTGCTCCTTTGCCAATTTCTTGTGTACATTCTCTACTTCTCCCCCTCTTTCTCTCTCTATATTTATTTTGGTCTTCAAAAACGAACAATTGGTATCAAAAGTGTTTGAGAGTTTTCCAAGAGACTTTACTTGAATATATTAACTTTCTTAAGTTAAAAATATGGCAGTGATCTCCATGGGCTAGATAGACAAGTTCAAGGGTGATAATTTCCACATTTTTCAAACAAAGCTCCAATATCATCCGATGATCCTATGGGTCTTGGGATGAAGTTGAAGCTCCAGTTAGAAGAATTGAACTTGGAGGTATTGGACTATTCACAATCGCTCCATAGGATTATTATTTGAACCAAGATCAACAAGCTCAAAGCGTTTCCTCATCATCATCATCAACATCATCATCATCATCATCATCATCATCATCATATTATCATCATCATCATCATCATCATCATCTTGTGAAGGACAAAGTACCCAAGCAAGAGGGGCTACTTTTTTACCTGCAAATCAAGGACCAAATGCAGAACCTTTATCTAAAAATAGAAGAGCTTTGTCAATCATAGATAAGATCCTATTAAGTTATATATTCATCCATCATCTTTCAAGCATTAAAAGTGCAAGAGAAACATGGATAAAGGTAGAAGGATTATTTGGCACAAGGACTCAGCAGTCTCTTATATCACTTCTTATATCACTTCTTATATCCTTCTTCCAAGTAGAAATGAAGGGCTCAACATCATTAGCAAAGCATTTGAACAAGTTTAAGAGTTCCTTAGCACAAACAGTTGGGATGAACAAACCTACTTCATATGAAATTGCATTTGCAGTTCTTCTGAAGAATTTATCTCCCACGTAAAGTATGATTGTCACTATTCTACAGAACAAGACAAATCCAAATCTTGACAAAGTAATGGAAGATATCCAAAAGGAGGAGAAGAGGTTACGGACAAAAGAAAACCCCAATGGAAGTTCATATACAACAAAATTGAAGAAATTGAAGAAATGCAAGCATTATGGAAGAACAAACCACAAAGAGGTGGATTTATCAACCCATGCAAAAATTGTAGTGGAAAGATACATAAAACTGAATTCTGTTTCGCTCGACTTTGAGGTGGCAATTTCTCACTAATAAAGTCTTAATAACATGTAATATATGTAAAGAATAATGATCGGAATTATTCCTTCACATAATCTAATGTATAAAGCAACACTGATAATTTTTTTATAACACTTCAATAAAAATGCATTAATATTAATTTATGAAGCATTTGAGACTTCCTTAGCATCGTAAAAAGCTTTCTTAAGCACAACATGTTGTACTCATGTGCAATAATTCCAAAATTCTCAATACAATCTATATGCTCAATTTTTTAGCATAACTTATGGCAACTAGACAACTGGTCTACATTTCTATATGCCAATGGTAGTGCATGCTCCTTTTTTTATTTCATATAACCACCTAGCAGTTTATCCTTCGAGTTCCATGATTAGCATGTACCATTCTCCTCATTGGATTATAATTCTTCCTACATAGCTTCAATGTATTAGGAATCTTGCAGATTTATCAATCAATGTCCATTCTTGATTCTTGAAGCATTTATGGCATCCATTCAAGTATGTACTTTGAACTTCTTGTTTCTTGTATTGTTCCTCACTTAGTTTGGCAATGGCAAAAGGGGTTATAAACTTTTATATTATAGATGCATAATATCCAAATTTAAGGATAGCAAACATTCAAAACATCGCTCTCCCTAATCCAAAGAGTCATTCCATAGCAAAACTTCAAAAGATTCTCTTATCTCAAACATGGCATAGAGAATCTTTCTTGCATATAAGGCATGCTTCTGATAAGCATCTCTACTCCCTTTTTTTTATTGAACTCAAATCATAAAATCTAAAAAATTTGCTTTTCGAATGTACCAACAAAAAGGAAGTCTTATTTTTTCCAATCGTTTTGCATTTGAATCCATGTGGCATGTGAGCTTATGCAACTTAATGAAGCACACATTAGTATGTATATCCATTCTCTTACCATCATAAGCCACATATGCAATGATTGTTTTTGTGGGTTGTTTAAAATATGGCACTCAAGCTGTGCTATACCTCTACCAAAAGCTTGATGTACAAGTCACCCTCAATCATGGAACACAAAAAGCCCCATATTGCTCAAATGTCTTTCATGTAGTCTTGACAAGTTACATTTTCTTCCGTGATTGAAGCCAAATAATCAAATCGTAAATTTTGAAAAATAAATAAATAAAACACAAAGGTTCCCTAAGTAGAACTACTTGGTGACTTTGCCACCTTGAATAGAAAGTTCAAATTTTAAGAAAAGATACCTTGTATGAGACCTTTTAGTAACTTTTTAGTGTGGAACGAAGTGAACTATCCACATTTTAAAAGACATGTAAAATGACAATTTTGGAAGTTCATTGTATCCAACTTTTCATAGTTATAGAAAATGGCAAAAGATAAAAGACGTTAGAGCAATCATTCAAAGGTCATGCTAGAGAAGTTTGAGTATAATGTTCCTATCAATGCCAAATACAACACAATCAGTGTCCTATTATCTCAAAGCAATCCAACTAGAGAACCAATTAAAGACCTTCCGGGTATCTCTACTCTTCATGTCCAACATTTGCTCAAATCCACTTAAGACTACTAGTGCAAGCTCTTTAAAGTCGAAAACACATACTCATTTACACAAAAGAAACATACACCACCAGCACGTGACCTTTGAACACAAATTACCCCTTCTTCTAACCAGCTAGCAGTTATGAGCTTGCCTTTTTATTCGTTTGAGCATACTCCACCATGTATTCATAAGCATCGGCCTGAGCATTAACTCGAGTCTCCGTACCTTCGACAGGAAGAACAAATGCATCCATGACGATGATTGTATCTCCTTCAGTCTTACCCTGCATGATTCCCATCACCTCGATGGTGCCACCCGACCTCGCATGCACCACCATCTTCAGAAGGGCGAGGGCTGAGATTCTCACATTCTTAAAATAATGAGGGTCTCGAGTCCATGGTTTCTGCTGCTGGATGCTTATCTGTGCAGCCTCGTCATACATGTAGATAGCATCTGAGTCTGCACCGACTTCCAAGGCCACGATATTGTTTTCGATCTCCCAAGTCTGCCGTGCTATTGCCGCCGACGTCGAAGCGCCAGCCATCGTTGCAGCATGTATGTTCAAATGACTGCTCTAGCTATCTTCGACAAACAAAGATGCATACAGAATTTATCAATGTAGTCAAAATAGGGGAATATGCAGATACATTTATTATCAACTTGGTAAATTAAGAATATTTACTCAACTTGGTGATATTTAGTATCAACTTGGTAATATTTACTCAAAGATCAACGAAGTCAAGGATTCATCCCAATATAATTCATCCAACTCAAGAAGTGTAGTATACTGGTAACACGCTCTTGACCCTCTCATAGAGATCCCACATGAATTAATTTTCATCATGAGTACGATGAAAAGAGTCATTTTTGGGGGGCGGAATTTTGCTTGCCTCATTGAACTAGTGCATGTTTTCACGAGTCCATTCAGGTCACCTGAAATTCAACTCTTTTTTATTTATTTATATAATGGATATAGTATTAAATAATGATATTTTTTTAATATGTATATTTTAATTAGTGTTTTATATTTATAGTTTATGTTTCCTTTACTTAAATAAATAAACAAATATATTATTTATTTTTTATTTTGTATAATATTTATAGTTATATTTTCTGTATCGTTAACATAAATTACATTGGTCTAAAAATTATTTTAATTTTTATTTGAAAATTTATTTATATTTTAATACAAAAATACTATACTATATCGTTAACACAAAATATATTTGCTTTATAATTCATTTATTTTAATTTTTTAATTTATATTTATGTATCTTAGTTATTTTTTCATTTTATACTTTTGTTTATATTTATATTCTATTATTCAAAAAATATATATTTATTTTCAATGTTTTTATTTTGTTAATCTTCCTCACATTGTTTTCATGCTCCTCATGCCCTCAAAGTCCAAGAATTGGTATCAGGGCAAGTCCCTTCTTTCTATGGGGCATCATTGACACCTTTTTGGGGCATTGTGTTAGAATCACAAGAAAATTGGAGAGCATAATCAAGGTCATTAGTACTTCAAGAAAACTTCGTTGTGCAAGGACCAAAAAATGTTTTGAACTCGCTTCAACATCTTAAACACACTATTGCAAAAAATGTGCATGCAATTCCAACCTTTTTTGTCGAACATATATACAATTTTGGATTTGCGAGTAGAAGAACCTCAAAGACTATCACATGTATAGTGAAGCTTTGGGTAATTTTGTTCAACTTTTCTAAGAAACAATCAATTTTTTGCATCAAGGTAGAGTCACTAGCCATGGCTGAAAGCAATAATGTATTTTGCATGTTGGTTGTTCAGGATAAGTTGGATGGTTTTGGCTAACCATTATGGGCATGGACTATGTGTCATGTATTGGTAGCAAAAGAATTGTGAAATATTGTGTAGGATGCTGAAATATGCTCTCCTATGCCTACAAATATTGTGACATCAAGTGATGCAAGTGGTGTTGAAGATGATGATTGATGGGGAAATTCTTTGGTTAAAGGGGCTTGAGTGTTTGTAGGAGAAGAGTAAAGAAGAAGGAGAAAGACATTTTGTGCCAAAATTTCTTTGTGCCCTGGTTAAGTTGGAAGATTACAATTGCTTTTGTTTTCAAGAATAAGGCAAAAGCACTCACTGTGCAGAACACTCTTAGGACAAAACATACACACAAGTACAACCAAGTACTTCCAAGTGTTTGTGGAGTCAACCTTTGTCCCCCTTCTTCACCTTAGCCAAGTGGCTTGCTCCTATGCACCCTTGCACTCAAGCCTCCAATAAGGTTAAAGTCCTAATCACTTCTATTGTCGACCTGCAACACCTCCTTGGTAGTACTATAGCCACACCTTGGTTCCTTTTTCTTTGAATGAAGTTGACTCTAAACACACAAGAAGACAAACTCTTTGAAATCTATAATTAAATGACAATTGTGAGCATACACTTGTGCACACACGCTACAACATATTAGGGGTATACCGAGGCAAATGCACGGGCGCGATTTCGCTCTGACGTCAGTGTAAGCTTCGGTATACGCGTCAGTAAAAAAGCACCAGTATAAGCCTTGATATATGTGTCGCTATATGCATCGGTAATCCCCTAAGCAAAAGCATCACTATAAGCATCGGTATGCCCAGGTGCATGCCGATGCTTATATCGGCGCCTATTTTGACGACAATACCTATAAATTTTTTTTGGGTAGAGTGTGTTGTCTCTTGTTGTAGCAACATTACCATGATGTTGTGTAGCAAAAGTCAATACACTCTGCCAAAAAAAAAACTGAGTACATGTGACGTGTACTCTAATGGCAACCAAAACATGATTCGATAAAGCAAAACACTTTTAGACACAAAAGAGATGAGCAGAATGAACAATGAACCATGTATAAAAGAGTTATATATTCCATAAATGAAGCATGTACAAGAGTGTGGCAAACCACTGCCATATATGAGTCAATACAAAATGTGGCAAAGCCCTTCCATATAGGAATCAATTACAAAATTCTAGTGGACCACTACCATATATGAGCCAAATACAAAATTATGGCACACCACTTCCATACAGATGCCCAGAGGGATCAAAACATCTATATCAACAGTCCTGCAACAAAGAACAATTATGAAATGAGACAAAGTGACATGATATTTACAAACAACAACTAAAAACACCAAACCAAGTTTATAAGCTCATCACCTCATCGTAGATGCTCCCATGAAACGACCGCACCACGTCCCTCCAATTCCTCCAACAGTGCAACCAATCCATGACGATATCCATAAGCCTCCTCAATTAGTGTTGGAGGATGACCCACTGCCAACTCCTGCAACAAATATGCAAAACATTAGATGAACATACATGACGTGCTTAACACAAACAAATTCAATAATCCAAATGATACTTACAAACTCTTGATGCATAGTGTCATATCTGCCGCTACCCAAATGTGATGATCCGACCATATCTAGACGTGCGGCCATCACATCTTGTTGCTGGCGATATCGATTAGGAGTCTACTACTGCTCATCGTGGATCATATCACACTCCTCAGCATCTAACCATACAAGTTTCGATAAGCCGGCTCTAAAAGCATCACGAGCCTCGGATCTTCAATGGGGCATAACCTCACGTGCCCTGTGTTGAATCCACTTTGAGGTGACAATAGGATGCCCATGTGCTAGACGAAACTCCTGATAGATCGTCTTTGTGATATAATTTTTACAATCTTTATCCTGTTCACTCCATTTCAACATGACATAGTTTCCAAACTGTATGGAGGAAAGCTATCATATGTGCTAACACATGGCCTTTCCAATCGTATCCATCATCGGAGCTCCATCACATATATTATACACCTTGGAGTCATCATGGTCATGATGTATGTGGTGTACCACGTGGCATACCATGTGGCATACCTACATCTTAGGTACTCACTCTATGAGTAGAAGTGGGAGACACAACGTTCTTCGCACTGCCTCCACAACATTTGGCTCCTCGAGAGCCACATGTTGATCCACTCTTAAAACCTCCTCCTCTAGAGTGTGACCTCGATCGATGAGACAGTCCAACACTTGTATCACACTGAGGTGTCAAACACGCACGTCGACTACTAGAGCTACTAAGGGATGGTTGAAAAGGCCGTTGTGGTGGAGTCATAAACCCAGGAGACATACCTCGATGAGAGTAGCCCCACTTGCATAAGTGATTTCGGCAGGAGTGAGGCCAGCAAGAATGATTTAATTGAATTAGAAAACCCTAAAACCCTATCTTTTATATATTTGATTATATATATATGTAAAAAATCTAAAAATCCTAAAGATCTATTTTATATATATTTAATTATAGATATTTATTTTTATTGTATATATGTAAAAAACCTAAAAGCTTAATCCTAAAGACCTGGACCTAAAATATGCATATGTGTATGCATGTGTATATACATCTATATGTGTGTATATGTTATATGTGTATATGTGTATATATATTATGCATGTTTAAAAACCCTAAAACCTTAATCGTAACAATCTAGACCTAAAACATGTATATGTGTGTATGCATGTGTATCTATATGTGTATGTGTATATGTATTATGTGTGTATATGTGTATATATGTTATGCATGTGTAAAAACCCTAAAAGCCTAATCGTAACAACCTAGACCTAAAACATGTATGTATGTGTATGCATGTATATATATATGTGTATGTGTATATGTATTATGTGTGTATATGTGTATATGTGTGTATGCATGTGTAAACAGCCTAAAAACTCTAATCCTATTTTTTATATATATTTGATTATATATTATAATTTTTTTCTTAATTTTTATAAATATATGATTATATATGTTAATATTAACCTAAAACTCTATTTTTTATATGTTAAATTATGTATATTTAATTTGATAAAAAAACCTTGAAATCCTATTTTTATATATTTAATTATATATATTTAATTAAAACACTAGCTATTTTCATATTTATTTATCTATACTAAAATCATATTTTTTATCTATTTAATTATATATTCTAATCTTTAATATATATTTAATTTAATTACAAAACTATAAATCCCCATTTTTTATATATTTGATTATATGTATGTAAAAAACCTAAAAATTGAGTGAAACTATTTTTTATATATTTAATATGTGTGTATGTATGTATGCATATGCATGTGTGTATGCATATGTGTGTGTATGTATATGGATGTGTGTATGTAATATGTATGTATTGGTGTGAGTGTGTATGTGTATATGTGAGTGTGTGTGTGTGAATATGTATGTGAGTGTGTATGTATATGTGTGTATGCATGCATGCATATGCATGAATGTGTGTATGTAATATGTATGTGTGTGTATGTATGTGTGTGAATGTATGCATGCATATGTTTGTGTATTTATATGTGTATGTATGCGTATGTTTGTGTATCTATATATGTGAGTGTGTGTGTGTATATGTATGTGAGTGTGTATGTATATGTGTATGCATGCATGCATGCATATGCATGAATATGTGTGTGTGAGTATGTAATATATATGTGAGTATGTAATATGCATGTGTGTATGTAATATATGCATGTGTATGTAATATTGTATGTATATGCATGTGTGTGTATGTATGTGTGTGAATGTATGTATGTATATGTTTGTGTATGTATATGTGTATGTATGTGTATGTTTGTGTATGTATGTGTGTGAATGTATGTATATGCATGTGTATGTGTGTGTATGCATGTGTGTATGTGTGTGTGTATGTATGCATGTGTATGTGTGTATCTATGCATGTGTGTATATGTGTGTATGTATGTATGCATGCATATACATGAGTATGTGTGTGTGTATGTATTTCTATCTCTCTCTCTCTTTTTCTCTCTTTATGTGTATGAATGCATATGTTTGTGTATGTATATGTGCATGTATGTGTGTGTATGTATGTGTGTGAATGTATGTATGCATATGTTTGTGTATGTATATGTGCATGTATGTGTGTGAATGTATGTATGCATGTGTATATGTGTGTGTATGTATGCATGTGTGTATATGTGTGTGTGTGTGTGTATGTATGCATGCATATACATGAGTATGTGTGTGTATGTATCTCTATCTCTCTCTCTTTATCTCTCTCTTTAATCTCTCTCTCTCTCTTTCTCTCTCTCTTTCTCTCTCTCTTTCTCTCTCTCTTTCTCTCTCTCTTTCTCTCTCTCTTTCATCTCACTCTCTTTATATCTCTCTAGATCTCTCTCTTTCTCTTTTTTTCTCTTTTTCATGTCTCTCTCTCTCCCTCTCTCTCTCTCTCTCTCTCTCTCTCTCTCTCTCTCTCTCTCTCTCTCTCTTTTTCTCATTCTCTATCAATAGAGAATAAAACAATCACTTACAGGTATGTCCATCTTTTGGATCGTTGTCCTCAAAGCTTAATGAATGTCGTCTCTCGTGGAATTCCAAAGAATCGATGCCAAAAAACTCTTGTGAAACCAAAAAGAAGAGAAATTATAAACCAAAAAACATAAAGAAAGAGAAAGGGTAAGAATACGTGCACCACTTACCAAGATGCGAGATCTAGAGAGAGAGAGTGTGTGTGTAGAGAGAGATTTGTGTATGTGTATGCATGTGTATATGTGTGTGTATGTATGTATGCATATGCATGTGTATGTTTAAAACACAGTGCCAGTATGAGCATCGATATGGACGTCGGTAATCTCCAATAATTTGTTGACACTTATACCGATGCCTATACCAGTGTCTATACCGACGACGACAACAGATACCAATGATACATTTTAAATGATCATACTGATGTTCAAGTGGCCGTCGATATGCCTAATGAGATCTTTACATGCATTTCCAACGATCATATTGACACCAAGGGGTGACCGTCAGTATGGACAACATCGGTATGCCCCTCATATGTTGTAATGACACTATCTAACAACTCATTGGCCACATGTGCACTACTTGTGACAACTCATTGGCCACATGTGCACCACTTGTGACAACTCATTGGCCACATGTGCAGCACTTTTGACAACTCATTGGCCATATGTGCACCTCTTTGTCAAATAAGCACTTTGACAAGCTCAACAATGATCATCATGTTCTTGGCCCTATTGTTTCATGTTGCACCTATTATAGAGCAACTTATTCAAGATGGCATAGATGCACATGCATATGTATTGATAGCGTTTTCTATTATCTTTCACATTTGTTCATGCATAACAACCAAAGATGCTTGACATACTCTTGCCACACTATACTAGGCAAAAATCGAGTCTTGTGTTGTTGACCTTCAAAAAGAGTTGGAGAGTGAGCATATGAATGAAGAAGATTCAATGGAAACTTTTCTAACAAAGATTGAGGATTTGAAAGAGAAGCTAATTGCTGCAAATGGAATCTTGCTAGATAGTTCACATGTGCATATTGTCCTTGATGTTCTCCATATTCTTGTCAAAGTTTTGCTTCTACTCTTTTATTCAATGAAAACTCACTCATGTGACTCACATACCAACTTGCATCAAACAATGTCTCCTCACCCATAAAATGTCAATATGAGAGACAAGTCGAAGGTATGAAGACCTTCATCACACTAGGAGTCATGCATGCACACACAAGGAGTCTCACACATGCACGTATGCATACATGCACATGCATGCAAGTAAGCCTCACTCATGAACAAGGCTCAAGAGATCCCAAGAAACTCACACTTGATTAAAAGCGAGAATGAAAAAGAACAAAAATATTTTTAAATTAGGATTTAGTTCACTTTTATAGATGAGTTTTAAAAAATGACCCTCTTTGCACTCTAGTGTCCTCTCTAGTTAAAAATACGTCATAAACCCTCGTTTGAGGTCTAATTTGAGTGCATAAAAATTCTATAAAATCTTGAAGGATCAGAGAATCATACTTAAAAAACTCAAGCACTCTTTGACTTGTACAAATGTGGAGTAAATTATAAGAAATGGCTTTGAAACATATTTCTCAAGGTGGACTTTTACATAAAAATGGCTAATTTGAGGGATAGTTTTGGAATTTTTGCCCATTAGCTTATTACATTGATTGACTGCATCCACCATTCTTCTTGCTTCAATTCTTCACAACCCCAACCATCTTCTCTCTTGCTTTCAAAAGTTGGTTCGGGGAGTCTCCATCTCTAACAGTCCCCCCTCTTAAAGTTTATCATCCCCAACATAAAATCGATAGGTTTGTTGGTCTTTGGGAAGGGTGTGCATTGATTCTCATTAGGTTTGTCAATGTCCTACATAACAAGATTTATATAGACATTGTCAATTATATTTCTTGGTTTTTTATTTTATTGTTTGGCAATAGTATGGGCATACTACTTGGTGTAATGCATGGACATAGAAGAAAGAAAAACTACATGTTATGGCCTTGTAGGGTGGCCCTATGCATGCATAATGTACAAAGCAAATGAAAAGAAATGGTGCAAGAAAGGAAAAAGGGTCTTGAGTGGTGTACTATGGGGCTACTTATTAATGAAGCATCCTATTCTAATGATTGGAAGAATTTCACTTGACCATAGGTTACATCGATCTAAGGAAGGGTCTCCATAATGTGTCAAGATTAGATGTAGAGTCAATGTAACCTAGAAGGCTTTGGTGACACAATTTACCCGCTTTTATATGTTGACTATGCATCTTGATATTCATTGATATTAACCATGAATTGTGTTGATGTCTTGATGGAATTTGGTTCCATTAGCGGTTGCCACATTTAGAGATATGAATTTGATGCCCTCAGTATGAATAATAAGTTTTCCATGAGCAGCTATCATTAGCAATCACAAAACAATTGCACTTCTACCACATTTATAGATCACATCCAAGAAAACATTAGTAACACATAGAGAAGTTTACAAGTGATTGATGACCTCATAATATGAGTATCACCCTCATGCATGGGATATCACAATTGTGACTTATGCAAGTCTATGTAATGCAACCATGCATACTTGAAGTGCAAATGATCTGAAGATGTGTGAGAGAGAGGTTGTGCAATGAGCACATGGATCTTGCATGAAGATGCTTGGCCTACTCTATTGTTGCTTCAGTGTGAGATATAGACAATCCTTTGGAAATGGAAACTTTGAGGTGGATGATTGTGGTTTAACAACCCATACTTGTTGAGTCAGAGGGTGTGGTTTAACATGTCATGATGTATGTATTGGCCTTGGGTTGTAGTGATCTTTGTTGAAGGTGGACTTTGGAAAACTTGGGCATGTTTGATCTTTTTTGTAGTTGATCAGGCCTCCAAAAGTATGCAACTCCTTCTTGCACAAAAATTTTGGGACTTAGGGATCTAGACTTGCTTAATGCATCTCAGAGCTATGTGATTTTTGACAATCAATGTGGAAGCTTTCTTCTGATGTAGACTTGAGGGCAATCTTGTTAGGCTTCCATATATACTTGGATCCATCTAATGGTAGTATATGGGCCTTAGGGATCCAAATTTTCATTATGTAAATACGATTTTATGCATGTTCTATTGGTGCTTTCCATCGTACCCATTGTTGGTGCCTAACTGATTATTATGGTGATTCAACTTTTCTCATTGTGTTTATTTTGCATATCTAACTTTGTCGTGACCTTATTGAAGATATGTAAGGCCTTAGGAACTCACATATGAGCTTGATCATTTTTATCTTTGAGGAATTGCTTTGGAACCCACATATGCTTAATTGATGGGTTGTGATGTTGAGATGCTTATAGGTTTTGTGCTGACCTTCTGATCCTATAGACACACGTACACAGAGGGTAATATAGAAATGAAATCACACAAAAGTACTCAGAGAATAGAAAGAGACAAGAGACTTGACACCAGATTGGGTACAATCTCCCCCAACATACTTTGATGGATGAGTCTATCATAGTATGTGTATTTATGGGTATTTCTCATTACGTCCTGAATAAAAGACACATGAGGACCACACTTTGAAAAGCATGCTTTTGCTTTATTTACAAAATCAAAAGTGTCGCTTTCTAAAGCAATGTATTATTTTCACAAAAAAATAACTAAAATACTATCTTCTAAATATTATTCTAAATATCTCCAAACGTATTTGAATAAGTCCATGCGTGTTCACACCCTCATGAATCTTCACCTGCTAAATCAAAACACAAAACACATTAAAAACCTCAAGGAATTAAAATCAATTTATTATTCCATTATTCCATAAAGTATAACATGCCTCCTAATTGATGAGAAATTGACCTCACTTGATAAGAATAAAATAGACATGGATGGCTAGTCACATGTCCCATCACTAAACAATCATAAGCATGTTCCATGTAAAAACACATGCATGGAATTGGAAAACTGGAGATTAATGTGATTGTGAATGATAAGAAGAAATCAAATGGTCATAATGTGGAGTTAGTGATGTCTTATGAATCCAGTGAGATTCTTCAAGTGAGTGATTTTTATATTTAACCAAATATCTATGATATTGATTACCTATGCATGTAGTAGTGACATCATAATCAAGTATTTTCTCTAGAACTAAAATTTTTGCATCCTCTTCAAGTAAAGGAGGATCATTTAAAATAGGAGCGAGTGGTAATATTCCTTTAAATTGCTTCAATAAATTAAAATGAAAAGAATTATGTATATTCCAATGAGAAGGTATGTCTAATCTAAAAGCATTCTCATTAATTTTTTGAATAATACGGAAAGATCCATAATAACATGGTGCAAGTTTGACCTTAGGATGTTGTGAAATATTCTTCAAACATTTTTTAATTATTCGTAACCATACAAAATCATTTTCATTAAATTCTTTAGCTACTTATTTCTTATTAACATTACACATGTAGCATTCTTGAATCTTCTTAATGTGCTCATGAACTTCATGAAGTGTAGAAATATGATCTTGTGCAAAAGCATCAGCCATAGGTATGTTGGTTTGAGTGATAGTCATGGGAATGGGAAGCTTTTTACCATACACAATTTCATATGGTGCACGTCCAGTAGTGCTATGTGTTGTGTTATTATATACAAATTGTATTAAAGGGAGTTTCTCATCCCAATTACTTGGATTATCTAAAGAATAACAACGCAATAGATCTAAAATAGCACTATTTGTAGCTTCACTTTGCCCATTACTTTCAGGATGAAATGCAGAGCTAAAGTCTATTTTGGAATCCAAATTTTGAAATAATGCAACCCAAAAGTGATTACAAAAACGAACATATCGATCTGAAAGAATAACTTTTGGAAAACCATGATGTGGAAAAATACATTTAATAAATACCTTAGCAGCTTGAGGTGCAGAAAGAGTCTTTTTACAAGGAATGAAATATGCTTTTTTACTAAATCTATCAACAATTGTCCAAATCATATCATTATTTGACAAAGTTGTAGGAAGAAAAGTAATAAAATCCATAGAAATTTGTTCCCATGGTCCATTAGGTATGGGAAGTGGCATTAATAATCCAAATGTTTTACCATGGTGTCTTTTCACATGTTGACACGCAATGCAATGGGAAACATACTCTGTAATATCCTTTTTCCATATTTATCCAAAAGAAAAATTCTTTACATGTAGAAATAGTAATTTGTATGCCCCTATGACCCATATACGGTGGTTCATGCATCTCTTTCATAACAAATCCTTTAAAATCTTGTGTATTGCATAACTTGTGTTCGAAATACAAGAATGCATCATGAAAAGTGTAGTGATCCTCACTAAATGTTGGAGAATTATTGAAAGCATTCCATGTTTGTAAAAAATACAAATTAGATGCATAAGTAGAAATCATGTCATGAAATGAATGAATATGAACAACAGAAATATTATTGATTGAAACAATAGTTGTTTATGGGGAGGGGAAACGACTAAGGGTATCAGCTACAACATTAGCTTTGCTAGGTTGATATTGAATCATAGGCTGAAAATTTTGTATGAAAGAAGCCCATTTGATGTGCCAATCAAAAATCAATGGTTGATTTAGTAAATGCTTAATAGCTTGTTAGTATGTTTTGATTATGACTTCTTAACCCATGAGATAATGTTTCCAAATTTTTAAAGCATGCACAACAGCTAAAAGTTCCTTATCATATGTACTATAGTTCTTTTTAGAAAGTTTAAGTTTCCTACTTCCAAATGCAATGGGATGATCATTTTGCATTAATACACAACCTATACCTGGACCACTAGCAGCTATAACTACATGGAAAGATTATGCAAAATTGGGTAATTGCAAAACAAGTGCATGAGAAAGTGCATGTTTGAGTGTTTCAAAAGATTGTTGTTGTGCTAATCCCCATGCAAATTTTAACTTTTCCTTCAATAATAAAGTGAGTGGGAGTGCTAAATAAGATAAACCTTTTACAAACTTTCTATAAAAACTAGCTAATTATAGAAAAGAGCATACATCATTCATAGATTGAGGTATAGGCCATTCTTCAATTACTTTAATTTTCTTTGGATCTACATGAACACCTTGACTAGAAATAATATGGCCTAAATACTCTAATTCCTTTTGGAAGAAATAACTCTTTTCAAGATTGACATAAAGTTTGTTTTTGTGTAACAAATTAAAAATTGTTGCTGAATTCTTTTCATGGTCATCGTCATTCTCACCATAGACAAGTATATCATCAAAGAAAACAAGAACAAAATCTTGGTATTCAATAAAAATGTTATTCACCATGCATGCAAATGTAGCAGGTGCATTGGTAAGTCCAAAAGGCAGTACCATGAATTCAAAGTGACTAGTTTGAGTTCTAAAGGTAGTCTTATAAATGTCATCTTATGTCATTTGTATTTGATAATACCTAGATTTAAGATAAGTTTTACTAAAGACACGTGCTCCATGAACTTTATCTAGCAAATCATCTATCCTAGGAATATGATATCTATTTTTTATTGTGATCTTATTGAGTGCTCTATAGTCAAGGCACATCCTATAAGTCTTGTCCTTCTTCTATACTAAAAGAACATGTGCTTCAAAGGGAGAAGAACTAGGTCTTATTAGTCCTTTATGGAGTAAATCTTTAACTTGATTAGCTATTTCTTGTTGATGTAAAGGTCCATGCCTATAAGGTGCTTTATGGGGAGGAGAACTACCAAGAATTAAGTCTATACTATGGTCAAGATATCCCCTAGAAGGTGGTAGTTTAGAAGGAAAATCAGCCATAAAACAATCCTTATAGGAATCCATAAATGATTTATGTGCAACAAGAAGTGAATGTGTATAATCAACTATGTTATTGACAAAAACAATACATGAATTGTAGCCTTTCCAAAATTCACGTTTTACTTGAGTATGACTAATTAATGGAAATGATTGGAAGTCATGCATTGCAGACAAACAAATATCTTGATTGTTAAACTTAAAACTCATGGTGTGTGTATGATAATCAATGCATGGGTTATAATGATGACAAAAAGGCATACCAAGTATAACATCATAGGACTGTAAAGGAGCAATTAAGAATGTGTGTTCATCTATATATGGACTTATACAAATCCGAACATTATGCACTTCACTTGTAACATTATATCTATTTCATTGAAATGCAGCCTTAACTTTATACATAGAAGGAGTGAGTTTAATTGGAGATCTTTCACTAGTGTATGAGAAATAAAGTCATGCGCACTACCATCATCATGTAAAATATTAACAAATTTACCATTAATAGTACCTTGCATGCAGAAGATTGAACAAAAATATCATTACCCAAGGTACTTGGATCCTGTTCTAATGCTTCGTCAGTCCAATCGGGTTGAATGTCTTCAGGAGCCACCTCCATGTTGTGTAATTGAGCTCCAACAAGCTTCATGTTGTTAGTTTAGAACCGATTAGCTTTAGTATGACACTCACCACAATGCCAACAAGTGATACGGGGCCTCTTTTTTTGAGCATCCATCATTGTAGTTTGAAGGGTTGGAGGTTTTGTGGGTTGTAGGGGAGTGGTCTTGGATACTGGTGAGAAATTTGATTGAGGAGGGTGTTGAAAAGTAGGTGGTGTTGAAAAGTAGGTGGGCACTGAAAATTAGGAGAAGAAAGACTAGTCAAGGGACACTTGAAAGGAAAATTGGGCCTGATTGGTGGTTGTCGTTGATGCATTTGTTGTAAGCAAATGGACTTGGTGATGGATTGAAACTCTTTCTCAACATCATGTGCAAGAGAAATAGCTTCATAGAGGGTCGTCGGACATAGGGTGTTGAGCCTAGCTTGGATTCCCATCTCAAAACCATCTTCATTCTTTCTTTGCAAGGTATCTTCAGAAATCGTTTCAAGCGAATGAATAAGTAATAGTCATTGCCAAAAACATTCAGTATAGGTAGATACAAGCGCTTTTATTGAAATTCACTAAATCCCTACTATTGTATAAGGCTAGTGTTACATTGTTCAAGGATCATGCATCTATTGGACTCCTCTAGAACATTACATGGATCTTTCATGTGTTACAAAGGGTTTTGAAAGAAAATAGGCTTTAAAATATGAAAAATTTGGGCCTGCTTTTTTTCACTTCTTTTCTTCTGCAACACTCTCCCCCTCTTTGTCTTTGTCGTCCCTTGATAGGATTTTGCAAGTTTCTCTAGCACGTAGTAAGTGGCCAAACCTGGGATATATATGAAGAAAGAGGTTTGCTATCCTTCTGTGCCTCTTGCCAACTTGTTCCTGTTTAACCTGGTGGTGTATGTTTACTTGCCCACTACCAACGCTCATGGATGCCTTAATGATTCAGAGGCAGTTTATATTTCTTTTCACTACACACCACCAACAGTCGAGGAAGTCGTCGAGTCTTTCAGATAGTGTGTTAACTTATTGGAGCCTTAGTCCAATGCTTATGTCGTCCCCTTCACATTACTTATATTCACACATTAGGGTTGCTATATTAATTTTAGTTGCCACACATGCACATAGTGACTAGAGTGCCATGTATTTAGTCACCTTTCACTAGAGTTCTTCCCATGGTTTTTGGAAGGACCTTATGGGAGTTAGAAGGACCTTCTTTAACTTCTTTCTTCACACTCTTTGGGTCCTCCTTGTTTTTCATTGAAGCTTGATGTGTACCCCTACGGGGTTTTGTGTAGAGGATGAGATCTTTCATTGTGCCATTTTGTGTTTGGATTTCCTTCTTCTTCTTCTCTATCTAGGCTTTGCCTCCACACGTCCCTCCTTCTGAACTCTATCGTCCTCGAGATGTTTTTGTAGGCGACGTGAATATGTCTAAAATACAGTGTGCTCTCTCTAATTAAACAGATTTGCTTCAGGTATCATGAGCTTCTTCCATTGAGCTAATTTTATTCCATTGTTTAGTGCTTGTCAGTGGCCGACAAAAACAACTTAATTCATAAGCTGCTAATCTTGCATTTAAATTAGTAGAAATCTTCAAAAAGATTTCTGAATCTATTTCAAAAATTCATGTAAAAGATGCTTCTTCGAACGTTTGCATGTATGGGCTTGGCAAAAAACATTATTTTAGAATAGCTTGCCCTTGGCAAGATAGAGAGATAAAAAACTAAAGCATCCATCCCCTGATTAATGCCAATAACGTTTAAAAATGTGTATTCTGCATGCTTGAACACTTTCAAAACTGTGAGAATCATGCTAAGTACTTTATTTGTCATTTTATTGCAATGTCTAGGACTGAGGCATATCATGATAGCCAAAATTCAATGGTCCGCACCATATAATCTTCTGTTGGTAAATAATTATGTGGTGGGCTCGGAAATAATGAAAAATTGAGCCACTGGTTATTTATTCTTCCATGATGTTGTTCTTCTCGAAATTGCATCCATGGTCTTCTTCGTGGTACAAGGCAAAAAGAGGGATTTACTTGTGATAAATATGGTGATTCTTGCAAGTGCACCCGCAATGTAGGATTCTTTCCCAAAATTTGCATCTCTAGGCTGGATCGACATTTTTGAATTCTTCCTATGTATATGAAAAAGTAGTTTTCTTAAAGCTCAATTGTTGGTTTGGCTCCTTCTAGTTGGTCGTTTTGCTATATTGACATGTCTCCTCCTTGAGAATCCCGTATGGAACATTAAATTGCTTCAAGATTTGATCCAAGTCTTTGCTTTTGATTTTTGATTCTTTCATCACTTTCACTACTGCATCTTCAAAATGTTGCATTGACCGGGACACCAGTAGAGCCCGCTCCCTTTGGCTTACTTCTGCAATGTTTTGCATCACATGATCATCAAATTGTGCCTCCGCCTCAATATGTGTTGGTGAATGAGTAATGGGGGGAGAAAGAGGTCGTACCTCAATTTCCCTAGTAACTACTTGACAGCTTGGAACTACTGATGTGCCCATATTTTTGTGATTTTCTAGCTTAGCTTGTATACTTGCAATATGTGCATCTTTGTCTCTTATTTGCTCTCTTTCCACTTTAACCACTTCGTCGCTTTGCATTTTGCTTTCATAGAGTATAGCCATTTGATCAGCATCTTCTTTGCATTGTTCTATGTACTTTGATTATGCTTCTTTCCATTTATTCCTTAACTCATTTGTGTCTTTCATATACTTTAATTCCCATCAAGCTCACAAGTCTTGCTCTTGTTTGAGATGATTAGCATACTTTGCTAGTTGTGCTCGTAGCTCCACCATGTCTTCACCTATAGCCTCAGTTACTTCAATATGTTGATTGAGTAAGACTGAAGTCATTAATTCTTTATTTCTATTTCTCAGTGTGTCAGCTCGTCCATGCATATCTTAATGTTTGTTTTAAAAATTTTGCTTCGATTTACTAATCATGCCCTCTTGGCTTTTCCTATCTCATATTTTTTTTGAATTCCATCAGTTGAGTTGCTATGTGTGCATTTTTCTTCTTTGAGCTCGTTGAATTCTTTCACAGCTTCCTTAAGGTCTTCTTCCTTCTTTGTCAGAGCCTATTTAGACTGCATTACCTGTGCAGACATTTGTTCATTGAAGACTTTGAAATGATCCTTTTCAACACGTACATGTTCATATTCTTTATCCGCTTCCACTAAGTGTTTTTGAGTGTCCATGGTTGTTTGTATCATATGCTTCACTACTGGTTTAAGCTGAGCGGCATCCACATTTAACCAAGTTTTTGGTATTATTGGTTCTTCTCTAGTTGACACATCTTTTCCCTTATTGATATGTATTGTTTCATTAAATGGTTGTCGAATTTGAAGTTGCGATTGCGGCTCATTCTCTATATTTTTTCTTTTTTAGAACTACTTTCTTCATGAATCACATCCCTAGAGGACGACTCTTCCATGATCCTTATGGGTGCAAAAGTCTCTTGGTGGTCATACGCCTCCTCTTGTGCTTCTTCCTTAGGATGTATTTCTAGTTTTTGGCCTTCAATATCAACTTCTTTGAATAACATTTTGGTGGCTTCATTCATTTGAATGGTGTATACATTTTCTATTGGATGAATATTCTCTTGTTCTTCTTTGGTGATTATGTTTTTGTTAGTGTCTTGCTCTTTGCTAGCCACCTCTTGTTGGTCGACCACTTGGTTAAGTTCATTCCATCCACCATCATCATTTGTTTCTGTGTGAATATCCACATTCATCGTGGATTGCTTGTTATCTTCTTGAGATTCTGATGAAGAGTATGAATTTCTCATTTCCTAACTCTTTATATTGATGTAGTTAGGTTTATCTTTTACCTGGTTGGTATTGTTGTACCTCACTAGCATGCCGATAATGGTGAGCTTGGACCGAGAGGTTCACCTGGTATTCTTTGTATGTGTGAGTTTGTAGTAATGCCTCCTACACTTCAACTTTGATAATAGGTGTTGGCCATCCCAACGTGGTTTTTGGAAGTACATGCATTCTTTTTGAAGATGGGGTTGCCTTCAATGTGGTTTCATCCCTCAATATTTTTTATCCTCTCATCAAAGGTCTAGAACTTGTTCCAACTTCTTTGATTATGACTGCACTTTTTCTTTTCTTTTGGACAGTTGCCGCCTTCACATACTTTTCCGTTTCAACAGTCGAGGGCATTTCTCCGAGATAGTCTTGGATGTTTAATGCATGATAAATAAGTATGGTCAATGCCACACTATCATTGAGGAACTTTTGATGGCTCCACTGTTTCTTGGCTTCAAATAGTATTTCTTGGATGTATGGTGTGATGGTCTTGGATGTTTAATGCATGATAGATAAGTATGGTCAATGCCACACTACCATTGAGGAACTTTTGATGGCTCCACTGTTTCTTGGCTTCAAATAGTCTTTCTTGGATTTCCAATCTATTTTGTCACGTGCGAGAGTAGTTGCACTACAATTTTTTGAGGTGCCATGTACTTGTGCATGTTCGAGAAACGAAAATGTTGATGTACTATTCGTACCACTTCCTTGATATCGATTCTATTTATATCTAAAAACATCTAATTCTTTGCTTCATGGCACTCTTCTTTGAGATCTGTTAGGCCATCCTTGGTCCAACCAAATGCTTTTTTGATTAATTCATGGGTGAACTTGACTATGGTCCAATTATCCTGCAAATTCAGTAGCTTTGCTTCTCGCACTGCCGTAATATCTAATGCAGGATGTAGAGTGTTCATCACTTGAGTACATATTTCGAAGCCAGGTTTATAGATAGGCTGATAAAATACTCTGCAATTCTAGTTTTTGGCAATATATTGATAGTCAATAGGATTTCATGTAACATGTGAAAATCCTACGACATTACAGGGAATTAGTGATCCCTGTTCATGATTCTTATGTTGATGAGAAACAAGTGATCTCCTGCTGGCTAGACTTCATGAAACTAGTGCCCTCTAGCTTTGGTTGCACTTTCCAGAGGAAACTACAAGATCTCGTCTTATTGAGTTGCTTCAAAATCTTGAGAATCCATTTGCACTTGAAATAGAAATGAAAATTAATCCCAAGTTTGAAGAATTATTGCTCCATTTTACGTGTACTGTGAGTGGTTTTTCCTTATGAATGTGCTCCCCTCTCACAAATTTTAGTATAGCATGATACTTGAACATGTATTTAATTTATTGTTAATTTTCATATTTTATGGCTGAAAGAAAACATAAGGGTTAATAATAGTTGAAGCAATTGTTAGCTTAACTTAGTGAGATTTCCTAGACTTAATATAGTACAAGAGAATTCCTATTCCTCGAAAGGAAATGTGCCCGGCTATACTTGTTCAAAAAGTTGTGTGTCGAATGCATGGCCTTGTAATGTGGCCCTATGTTGCATACTCTTGATGCATTCATCTCAGTATAAGTGTAAGATTGATTCACTTTGTAGTTTTGGCAGTCTCCTTGTCGCAACTTCGGTCTCCACTTGAATTTTGTATTTTGATTCCTCTTTGTCGTTTTTAGTTGTGCCTTCAACTGTGTGTCCTTGGATTTAACCTTCCATATGTACATGTCTTTCTATTGGAACTTCTTTCCTTTTGTTGTCATTTACCTTTGGGCAATGCAATGAAGACTTTGACAATGTGGTGTGTTGCTTTGTCTAAGGTCCTTATTTCTTTCTTTTCCTTCTCCTTAAATTTTTTTGGGATCCACATTTGGCACTGTGATTGTTGAGCTTTCGCCAATCACCTTGGTATCCATACTTGTAAAATTCTTGGTTCGTTCTACAGTAGGTTTTGACCTTTGTGGGTTTCTTGCTTCTTGGTGTGTTGGTGTGCTGCCAAATTCCTTCTATGTTTGTATTGCTATAGTTGATCCTTGCAAATACATACTTGTGTTGTACTTTGGTGTTGCTGCTTCCTTGTTGTTAGTGAGATTGTAAATGGTGTGACCTCCTCACTAATCTCTCCAAGTTGAATGACCTTATTCAGTCTCTTGGGCCCAATCTCTTGAGTAGAAAGAGTAGGTTGATCATGCAATTTTGGTACAAGGTGTAGGTGTATGGAGAGCAATGGTATCAGCAGACAAGGGATTCGATGAAAGTTTTTTAACTAGATCACCTAGACTTGTAATCCTAGGGTTTTCTTCCCCTACCATTTTTAGTGGTTTCTCATCTAGAAGATTAAAGACTTCCCTATGGTTGATCTTTGCCGATATGTATCCTTGGGCAAGGTGGATAGTGACCTCAAATTCGAAAATCCAGTCCTATCCTAGGACCAATTCTTCTAGAAGATCAGAGTCTTTGCAAACTAGAAGTCTTTGTTGCATGGTATTGTTTCTTAGATGTAGAGACATTGAAGTTTCTCCTAGTCATTTGATGATGTTACCTCCAATCCCTATCGTATGCACTTTTGTTGGACTAAGATGTGCTTTTAGCTTCTCTGCTAATGAGGCTCGTATACTACTTAAGGCTGCTCTCGTGTCTGTAAAATAATCCACTAACGGGCAGTCATCTTTACCTATACCTAGGTTTAAGTATGGCTATCTGATGAAGCTTCCTAGGGTTTTTGTTTGGTTGGTGTGGTAGTTCACCATAGGGATGGCTTCTTCTCCTCATAAATATCTTTTTTCATGTTTTTGTATCCATTCCTTTTGTTTCCGCATCCATTCTAAAGCTTCCACTCAGGTTCTTCTCATATTCTTTCCTCTTCTTTCTTTCTATTTTGCACTCCTAAGAGTTTTGCTAACATGCTTTCGATTAATGATTCCATATACCCTTTGAACCTACAACCACTTATGTAGTTGGGAAAAATAACTCCATCAAGTGTGGCTAGGTTGATAGCTCAACTTGTAGAAATTCTGTTTATCAGCAGTAGTCCATATCCTTGCTGTTGTAATTTCTTCGCATGTTGCTTAAGTGTGTACACTAATACTAAGTCTCCTTCTCTAAGTCCTTTATCCTTGATATGCACATCATGATAGGATTTTTGTCTTCTTTTTGTTGCATAGATGCCAGCTACTTGTAATCTAGTCTCACACAATTTCTTTATTTGATCCAATTGTTTTGATAATTCATGTCCCGTCCACTCATATTTTTGAGAAACTCTTAAAGTAGGGACTATGAAATCAATTAGAAAGATTGCATTCTGCCCATAGACTAGATTAAAGGGAGTGGTTGCTATTTCCATTTTATATGCCACTCAGAAGGCCCAAATTGCATGATGTAACTATTTATCCCAATCCTATCTTCCATTGTTGACTATCTTCATTAACACCAAGCATCACACCTTGTTGGAGCTCTTTGCTTGTCCATTATCCTGTGGATGATAGGGCACTCAATTTTTATGGATCACTAGAAATTCATTCATAAGTGACTCAATGACTTCATTAATAAAGTGTGTTCCTCTATCACTTACGATTTCAATCGGTAGTCCAAAGCGAGTGAATATATTTTTAAACAAGAATTTTGTTGTAGCTTGGGCATCATTTTTCCTTGTAGCTTTTGGCTTCCACCCAAATTTTCAAATAATCCATGGCTACAATGATATATTCAGCATGCGATCCTTTTTCTAGGGGGTTTATTGGTCCAATGAAATCAACACCCCATTTTGAGAAAGCTCATGCACTAATCATGGGTCTCAAGGGCATGTCATCTCGTCATATTGGATACTTTGTTCATTGACACACATCACAACTCCGCACATAAGTTTCTGCATCCATATGTAAATTTGGCCACCATAAGCCATGAAGAGAATCATTTTTGCAGTCTTTTTGATTGAAAAATGTCATCATGCTCCTGCATGAGCCATCTCTAGCATAGGAAGGTATTCACCTTCATGCATGCATAGTTGTAATTGATTATCCTTTCCTCTTTTGAATAATTTCTTTCCCATTATGGCATAATCTTTGCTCTATTCTTCTAGTTCTCTTTTCCTAGCTAAGCATTAGGGCGAAAAACGGCCCAAAAAGGGCCGTGTAAGGATTTCAATTAGTTGTGCTTAATCTGGATTAAAGTTGTCAAATCCTTTAAGAAATTCCGTGTAAGTTCATTTAAAACGTATCTTATGCAAGTTTTGAAGAGAGATAAACTCGTATGATAATCATGAAAAGTTTGTGTGATATCTTACGCCTCGAAGTTTGTGCTCATTGGGCGTTGATCAAAATTTGAATTTTCCTCTTGTTCACGGACCTATATAATGTGTGCTGATGATGTTTTGTGCTTTTTAACTCTTCTTTTCATAGCAGGCTTGTTTCTCTCTTTCACGTCATTTTAGACACTTGCTGATCACTTTTCATAGCAGACCATGGAGAACCTTAACCCAAATACTCTCGCTGAGCTTTCAAACAATCGAAATCATTGTGAAAAGTTTCATATCAACATTGCAGTTAGTCAGGAGTATGCAACGACAAGAAAAAAATTCTGAAGGGCTCTTCATCCTCCTGAAGTGGATGGATTGTGAAAGGAAGGCAAGAAACATATCGACATATGGACAGATGGATCTGTTTATCCAATTGATCCACAAACTAAAAGGTATCCCCCTTTTCATAATCTTCATGATCTGATTAGATTTGTAGGAGATGGTGAGGATGGTTTATGAGGCTATTGCTCAAGGCTCTAGGATATTTCAAGGAATTATGTACAATACATAAACTATCTACAAAACACACTACATCAGAAGGATTGACATATAAGGGAGCTAGAAAGCATATTATCCACTTTTTCTTCTCAGTTTGAGTCTTTTAAACAAATGAAAGAAACTCCTATAGGTTTGAGAATGCGGTCAAAACGAGTAAAACCTTTTTTAGATTTGACTGAAAAATCTGGCCAGAAAAAGAAAAGAATGAAAATTGTTAGAGATCATGTGACAAATGTGTTAGGTTTCAATATGTCGAGCAGTTTTGAGCGCGTACATTTTTGTAATGAAATTTTGAGTCAAAATGATGTTTTAAGACTATTGAAAATGAATGAAAATACATGCTTGAAAACTCATGATAGAAATGAATCTGTTACTAGAACCATCTCAAATTCAGAAGATTTGTGATAGCGTCGGAGTGAGTAGGAAAGGTTATAAAGCAATTTCAAAAGTTTGGTGTGAATATTTAAAATTTAACAAAGTTAGAAGTTTTGGATTGCCTAGACCCCATCATGTAAGAAAGTTTCGGCTCTGCTTGAATAAAAAGATCACATCAGTATTTGGTGAATATAAACATATTCAAGGTAACATGCCTTATGAAGTAGGAAAACAAAAGTTACATTTCACTTACAATGCATTTAACAACATATGGATAGATATTATAAAACTTCAAACATACATGGTTCAGTTCTATAATATAAAAGAACATGAATGTTCTGGTTTATTGAAATTTGTAATCAAACTTGATGAAGCTGAGCTTAAAAAACATCAAAAGATGGAGAGAATAAGTATTGCACTGATGAACAAAGCTTTGGACTATGGCCTTGGGAAATTGGATACTCTGTCTCTCAAAGTACAATCAGAAATGGAGTTATGGTGGGTTGCTTGTGCTCAAGTTCCATCTAAGATCCATAAAACACTTAAATGGTTATTCTCATAGACAAACACTCCAAATGTTATCCAAAGGCATCATGCAGGAGAATTGTTGAATGTCAAAGACTACGGGAACTTTCAAGTTGAGTGGCATTTGAGTGGAGACCTAAAGACGCTCAAATGCATGTTTGGTATAAGTGGGGGAGCAAATTCTAAGTACCCTTGCTTGTACTGCATGCAAAGCCCAGACACAAATGGATGGATTGCTAGAGCTAAGGCTGAAGAGGCTCCTTCCAGACAAAAGGTTATTCTCCATAACTACTCATCTTCGTCAATGATTTGGGATCCCATACTTCTAATAGCATTGACAAATGTACACATATGTACACTACATGCAGAGTTAAGAATCATTGACAAGTTGGTCCGTCTTCACTTGGATTATGCATATTCTATCAAGCCTACAACTCTTGCAGATGAGTGCATAAAAAAATGTGAATGTCTTCTTTCAGAAATGGGATTTCATGGTGGTGATGTTCATCTAAGAAAAGATCCAAAGCTTTCACAAAATATAGGTGATGTACTACAGGATGTCTCAATGGGAGGTGCAAAAGCAAGGAGATCTTCAGCAACCATGATGACAAGCAACTATATGCCATGTGGAATTGTTGGAAAAAAATTTGTGAGGTCACGACCAATGTAAAAAGCAAACCAGAAATAGCAAAAAAGAGAATGGAGGTGTGGGTCAAACGAGATAATCTTTTTAAGATCATGAGGCAGCAGGTAACATCAAAAAGTTATGTGATAGATTTTAGAATGGCGACCGCAGAGCTTATAGAAACCATCATAGAGGCATGGGGTGCCAAAGACATAACATACTACTTGGTGAGTTCCAAGATATTTTATTCAATTTATTTATTTTTAATTGAAATAAAGATCTAATGAGATTCTTCTGCTCTTCTAGCATATTCTTCTTGTGGATGGTGCATTCTTTGCAGAAAAAGAACCACTTGCCATGTGGAACACACAAGGCATGGAAAAACCTCATTATCAAGCAAGGACAAGCTTCTATAGGTGTACAAAGAAAGGAGGAGGAGTAACAAAGAGCAATGCCTTCAGAGAGCTTTTTGATTGGTTCTTTAGAAGACAATTACAAAGGACCTCATACCAAATATAATCAGAAGAATATGACTATCACTAGACAAAATCATCATGTATCAATATCACAAAATGAAAAAGACTATATTTCAAACAGAGCTTTAATATTTGCAATGTCTTTTATTTCTTTGAGAAATAAAGATGTCATGTATGTACATTTCATGATGTATTAAGCTTTGAAAAGAAATATGTCTATTACCATCAGATGACTTTGACCAGAGAACAGATCATGGATCAATAACAATTAATATTAGGCCATGGATCAGTTACACCAAAAAATTTGCAATGTCTTATATGTACATTTGTTGAGAAATAGAATTTAAAAAAATTTGTTGAGAAATAGAATTTTTTTGGTGTAACAGATCATGGATCAATAACAATTAATATTAGGCCATGGATCAGTTACACCAAAAAATTTGCAATTTTTGTATATGTACATTTGTTGAGAAATAGAATTTGAAAAAATGAAGTCATTCCTTGAGCCTCTTTAAAGAGCTTGGCTCTGGCAAATCACCTCTATATCTAAGGAACTCTTTTCTCCTGTATCCAGCAATGTTTTTTAAATCTGACACCCCTGCAGCCATTGCATAGCTTGAATAACAAAGAAAGTACCCTTCCCTTGAAGCATTCAGTCCTGGGGCATATCCAAAAATTCTAAATGCAGCTGCTCTTTCAAGTAGCAAAACTCTGACAGCATTAAAGGGTATTGGAGTAAAACCCATGTACTTTGATAGAGTCCTCAAGGAGAACAATGCAAAGTCTGGCTCCTCACTATAGTGCTTGTGAATAACACAAAAAGTGTCTCGGTTCAAGTTTGGAAGATAGTGGATAATAGAATGAATATCCACCTTTGCTTTTCCTTTCTCTTCTATGGCTTTTCTTGTTCCCTTGCCCCTGCCAAGGTAATTGTCTTCATCCAATATAGTTAACTGTGGTAAAAATGAAAAACAAGGTCACATGAAGTGCAATCACACTTTAGGAGTCATGAAAAGTAACTTGAAACAATTAGACATAAAGCAAGAGACACGACTGATGCAAGCGATTAGGGTCTTTAGAGAAATTCAGACGGTCGTTATCGCTTGCATCGGTCGTCATCAATATCTCTTTGCAAACTATCTAGAACATGTTATATTTGCTGAATGAGGTGAATTCTTACAAATCCAGATATCTATTATCAATGCTGCATGCAACTCCTAGACACGACCGATACAAGCGATAAGGCCCAACGGAAAACATCCGATGGGCCTTATCGTTTGCATCGATCATGATCGATTTTTGACACTTCTAATGGAGATCTTGGACAAATCCGATACAAGCTAGATGTTGCATCGGTCCCATCTCATATCCTTAGCCTAAAATTCTTGAGAATATAATTAACTGTATACCTTGACATCATCTTCCTCAAGTCCAAACATGACCGATGCAAGCGATAAGGCCCAACAAAAAATATCCGATGGGCCTTATCGCTTGCATCAGTCGTGATCGATTTCTCATAGTCTAAATGGAGACCTTGGAGAAAACCAATGGTCGTATCTCATCTCCTTAGCCTAAAAATCATGAGAATATATTTTACTACATACCTTGACCTCATCTTCCTCTTCAAGTCCAAACACGACCAATGCAAGCGATAAGGCCCAACGAAAAATATCCGATGGGCCTTATCGCTTGCATCGGTCGTGGTCGATTTCTCACTAAAAATGGAGATCTTGGACAAAACCTTAAATTCATAAGAATATATTAAACAACATACCTTGACCTCATCTTCCTCCTCCATGCGCTCTTTTTAGTCAATACAAATTGTTCCTTTGTCCTCAGCAACATCCAAGAATGAATAGCCGCGCCCAAACGAGTATATTCCAAGTTGCTTCTGATGCTCATCAAACTCTTCATCAGCAAGTGTTGGCTTCTCTGAGATAGCTTTCTCAAAGCATTTTGAAAGAGCTTGTGATGAATCTTTGAATTCTTCATTAGACAAATCCAAATCAAGACGCAAAAATTCTTCTTTTCTTTCTCCTTGCTTATTGATGAATCTCCTTGCAACTTCTTCTGACTCAGCTATAGCTGCAAGGCAGTAGTCCTCCCTTAGATTGAAAAGTTCTTGAATGTAAAATAGAGGTATAAACTCTTTTTCAGAGATAAAGTAAAAAGGTAGATTTGGGAGAAGTAGGGACTTCTCAGACACTTGAACTTCTTCAGTTGGCTCCCTTATTGCAGTCTCTTCTTTAAAAGTGGCCACGTCAAAACCTTTGACATGCTCTTCTTCTGCTTGGAGATTGATCTCCTCAACAATCTCCATGACACCTTTCATAGTTTTTGAGCTTCCCTCAAGTGTCAGCTCTAAGAAAGGCTCGTCTTCAACATGAACATTTTCCTCCTTTTCAATTGAGATGTGATCAAGCCATATCAAGAAAGCAATGTTTAAAGGGAGCAAGTAGCAGTCCTTTTCATGCTCTGGGCATAAATCAAGCTTCCCTGGCAAAGGGGATATCCTTTTGCATTTTCTTGTGATTTTTGCCCTATCTATTGGATCCTTCCCAAATATGTGAGGGTGGACATAGGTTTTTTGAGAAATAGAAAAGATCTTTCCAGTGATCAACCCCAAGAAAATCTCCTACTCATCCTTAAGAAAACTTTTTGATTTCTCTAGGAGTTTTTCAAAATCAATTTTGGGGTTGAAATCGTCATTGCATCAGGAAAATAATCTACAATTAAACCCTCTTGAACTATGAAATCAAGAAGTTTCTCTGAGGGAGAGACACTAAGGATCTCATGCATTCCCTCCATCTTAGCTGCAACTTCTCTTGTATGTCTATGAGGAGAACACAACTGATGCAAGCAACTGAAGAGAGTCAACGTAGGTCAAACGGGGAAAATTGCTTGTATCAGTCGTGTTGGGGATTAAAGAAAAATGCGCATGTAAATGAGACAAATTCTCTAAAGGTTCAAAATTTGAATTTGTGAAGGAAGTTGCTATTTATAGGCAAGGAGGGAGGAAGTAACGATCGAATGACGTGGACCAATTAGTGAGTGCCACGTGGCAAAGGTACGTTGGCTGATTTGGATAGATGATGTGGACCAATCAAATCATGCCACATGGCAAAAGACGTTGGAATTTGCAATGGCTATATGACATGGACCAATCGTGGCATGCCATGTGGCACCAATGGTCAACTCAGTTTTGGGACCTATTTAAGCTTCCCTATTCATTTCTTTCATTTTTTTTGTCAACACTTTCCAAGCGTCGAGGTTCCATCGCCACCAAGTTTTTAAGCTGCTTCTTCATAATTTCTATAAAGAGCACTCTCTGCGTTAGATAATATGGACACGATCGATCCAAGCGATCAGGGTACATCCGAGATTTGTGGATAACCCTAATCGCTTGGATCGGCCATGTTTCTTAAATGGCATCGAGTCCTTGATCATAGCTTGCAAATTATGTTTTTCTTAGTGATGCTTGAGTATTATGCATTGTAAGCTATATTTGAACTTGTATTTATTGATATTTGATGATGAATTCAGGGACGACAGATGCAAGTGATAAGGGACATCCGGGCATTTTCGGATGACTCTTACCGCTTGGATCGGTCGTGTCCCTGACAGTGGAAAGATTCATTGATCATAGCATGCAAATTATGTTTTTCTTAGTGATACTTGAGTATTTTGCATTGTAAGATATATTTGAACTAGTATTCATTGATATTGGATGATGAATTCAAGGACGACCGATGCAAGCGATAAGGGACATCCAGGCATTTCTGGATGACTCTTATCGCTTGGATCGATCGTGTCTCTGACAGTGGAAAGAGTCCTTGATCAAAATTTTTGAGAGTAAGTTTTCTTTCCTTCCTAATTCCTTGCCTAGAGACACTCATTTCGTGTAGAGTATGGCAAGGACCAAAAAGACAACAAGGAAGTTGTATCCTGAGGGTCAGGACCAAATGCCCAGGAGCAAAATGTCCAGGAGCAAAATTCCCAGAAGGTTCAAGGCGATGTATCAGACAAGCCTTCAAACAAAAGGGTCAAGTACCATGTAAAGTCCTTGAGGGAAATTAGAAGAGCTCAAAAGTCTGTGGGATTGTTGATCCCTAGACTTCCATTTATGAGAGTTGTCAAGCAGATCACAGCCAACCTCTGTTCTTTAATGAAGACCTCATCCTTTATCAATGTGAGGTGGCAAACTCAAGCACTGCTATGCCTGCAAGAAGCTGCTGAGGACTTCGCTATTGATTTTATGAATGATGCCTATTTATGTGCTGCTCATTCTCATAGAGTAACACTAATGGTGAAGGATTATGTTATTGTTTCAAGAATAAGATATAAATTTGATAAATCTCTAGTTCCTATTGATCACCATGATCAAGAATTCTTCGATATTTTAAATATACCTCCAGCCCAAGCACCCAAAACAACAGTTGTCATTGAAGAGATCAACGCTCAGGTCACTCATGATCATGAAACTAGAACTGCAGCAAATAGTGAGGAGGATAGGAAAAAGCAGGGATTATTTACAGAGGAAAGTGTCATCTTAAACCAGATTCAAAAGTTATAGAAAGCAAATAAAGAGCTCCTTAAGAAAGGAGATGGGCAGATAATAGTTAATGTTGCAATGCCATGGCAGAAAGAATGGTTTCTTGACATTAGACCTGAATTTGAAATATCAGATAGTGTGGTCAACATTTCACTCAGGTATTATCTAGAGGCCATAAAGTGCTCTTGTATTGCTTAATTTTCTAGTTCCTTAACTGAATTTTTATTTCTTGATTTGTAGGATTCTTCTTCAACAATGTGAGGAAGCGGTTCAAAGAAAAGTATTTATTTTAGATCCTCTGGTGACACAATGTTTTTTGCATAAACATGGAGATGCCAAGTCCTTTTTACAGAATTTTACAGAAGAGGTAGAATGTGTTATCTACCGATATATTGAAAAGTAAGTATTCATCTTCATTTTGGAAAGATATTTGTTTCATTTAAGGAAGTATATTTACATGCAACTCATTGACAGGGGCCATTGGAGTCTGATTATTGTTGACTTCAATGCATATCAAGCTCTTTTCCTCAATTCTCTTCAATCACAACATGGGAATTGCAAAGTGTAAGTTGCTATACATTTTGTTGTTCTCTATTTTAGAGCCATGCCATCCATTTTGATTTTTACTTTACAATGCAGTGCTGCAAAGCTTCTCAAGATGCATATTGATCAGAATTTTCCTAGAATTGCTAAATTGAATGAACAAAAGCAATTTGGATACATACAAATTCATGTGCCATTGCAGAAAGACGCAACATCATGTGGCTGGAGAGTGATTACAAATGTTGTAAGATTCTTGAAAAGAAGGTTTTACAGTTGGGAATTGAATTTATCAGACTAACCAGATGCATGGATCATCTTGATCAGAGAGAGAGAGCAATAAATGGCATCATGAAACATGCAATCTGCCCCTATGATCCAGACTCAGCTCCACCCCCTCCACCTGATAAAAAAAAGTTTGAAGAAAAAAAAGAAAGGGCTTCCTCTTCACTCACCATTAAAGCATGGGACCAAGAAAAAGAGTCAAGCTGAAAGCTCCAAAAAGGGACACAAGCAACAGAGAAAAGAGGGCTCCAAAAAGGATAGAAAGGGTTGAATCTTTTTTGAGTCTAAGATTGAAATCTATTGTAAAACCAACATAGGTTGGAAGATTTATTTATGCACAAATTGTATGTACTTATGCCAATCTTCATCTGGAAGATGATCATTGTAACCATATTTATTTGCCTTTACAATATTTATATGCCTTGAGAAATATACAGTTGTATGGAACCTCTTGAGAGTTAAACAAAAGTTCATTGCATGATCCAATTAAATTTGGTCGTGTCACAAATATGACTGCATTGTGGGTTTCTTACTTCATTCCTGTTGGAAAGTTTAAATTGGAGAAGATACAAAAGAATATAAAGAATTAAGAGGACACGACCGATACAAGCGATACGGGGAATTGGAGAATTTTGGAGCATTTGAAGAGTCATTCCCAAAAGTTTTCATCAAAATAAATGACTTGCATATGCAAGAAAAGTGAAGAAACCTTCGATTTTGGAATAGAAGTGCTCAGTTTTATACTCAAAGCTCACAACCTGGTAGGAATTGACCAGAGATATTTTGCACACATCTAATTGGAGTGTATAACTAACTAAATCAAGTTATCTCATCAATTTAGCTATACCATATGCTGAGAAATGATTCTAAGAAGTCACGGGGGTCATCTTGACTTTTTAGGATCTAGAAGGTATGCAGACACAGTCACCTTCTATGCTTCATATCTGAAAATCGTATGAATCAAACTTGGCAAAAATTGATATGCAAGTATTAGACACTTCAATATCAAGATGCGGCAAAGAATAGTAGACAGAGATGTACTTGAAGAGATGTATCAAAATGTATATGCTAATAAACATATGATACAAGGGAAGTGTATGGGACTACACATAGATAGTGTGAGATCAAGGTATGCTTAAGTTTGTAGCCCAAAGCCTCTTAGAATGGCTTACATGTCCCATGACTAAGACCATGTCCATTTATACTCATAGATTGAGTTTGAATTTGAATTTGCCCTCACCTAAAAGTGATCCTACACTTTAGGAACATATGATTTGATTCCTTCACCAAACAAGTCGTGGCTTGACTCTCCTAAATCCATGAGATTCCATCTTCTTTTGACGTTTCCATTTATCCAACATAACTTTGCCTAAATTGACTAGCATAGGTTCACATGCATGCTTCCCTTTGAAAGGGATAAATGGATGTGTAGTCCTAAGGCTTTAGCAATGAACTTAGGCTTGCTAATTGCACCAACATGTACTAGCTTCATCATCATACTTCTTGCCCTTTCCTTTTTTATCTTTGCTTTCATTATAATCTCTATAGAGAGCATAGGATTCAATACCTTTTGACTTTTCTCCATTCTTCATAAGATTTGTCTTATGTGTGAAAACTTGTCCCATTAGTGTGTTGAAATCAAGAACTTGCATGTCCGTGTAGAGGTCCATAGATGTGGTGAAGGCTTCCCATTTTTCATCAGCCTTGATATGCCCTACTATTTGTTCTTCATCAACAACTTCTCCAATGCTTCCAAGTTGGTCTACAAGGTCCATCTTTTTCACAAAATCATTCACACTCTACTTGGGTATCTTTTAAAGTGTTGTCAACTCCATCCATAATTGATTCTTTCTAGCCTTGGTGATTGATGAGAAGAATGCTTCAAGAGCATTCCATGTTTCTTCTAAAGCTTTGCAATTCCTAATGTATGGAAGCAAAAAATCAAAAATAGATTTAAGAATGTATGAACTTGCTAAGGAATCCTTTGAGCACCATGTATTCAACCTTTCTTGTTCCTGTTGTGTTGGTTGGCCCTTGATTTTGAGATTGGAATCATCTCATCTCAAGATATGTAACCATAGAGATTCCTTCTTTGTAGATAAGCTTCCATTTTGAGTGAGCATGCTCAATAATTGCCTCGATCTAGTTTGTCAATGGATGAGGGGAGTACATCACCCATGATGCTTAGTTGCTCTAATACCACTATGAAGAGGTGATAAGTAGTATGCAAAAATAAGTGGTATTTGCAACAAACCTGCTCTACGCCAGTCAATATAACTCCAATGATGCTTAATATACTACTCTCGCTTCCCAAATGTGCACAAAGAATGATAAGACCCTTTGGAACATTATTGTCAATTGTTTTTATCAAAACAGATAACTTCCACTTTGCAAGGATTGAAGAAACCTTCTATTTTGGGAAGAGAAGGTCACAAAAATATGGTTAGAGCTCACAACCTATTATGAATTGACTAGAGAGCTTTTGCGCAAATCTAATTGAAGCATGTAGCTAATTAAAACAATTTATTTGATTAATTTAGTTGTACCATACAAAGAGAAATAAATCTAACAACTCTGGGGGGTCACTTGAATTTTCAAGATCAAGATTATGTGGAAACATAATCAGCTTCAATCATTTATATCTTAATATCTACTAAACATGATGATAAATCTTGATAGGAATCTTATCTAACTAACCCGAGTAAAATTATGGCAATTGGATACTCATGCACATAGAAATAGACAAAACAAGTTCACTGTCTACATGAGTGTAATGCAACAACAAAAGGAGAATCTTACTCAAAGTAATGGTAGAAAATGTGTACCATATTGAACATATGATGCTTAATCTTTCAGGAATAGGCATGATGTCTTGTGAATAAGAAGAGGGTATATTTATACATGATTTTCAAAGGTGAAAATTGGTGAGTCATCCACCGAAAAGGTGATCTAAACTTTAGGGATGATTTAATCTTTATTCCACCTAACTAAGTTCGTGGAATAAGCTCCCTCTTATCACCAAATTCCATTCTTTTTAGCTTTTGAAAATAAACAATCTAAGTACAAGGTATACTCTTGGAAGTTTCACAAGCATGTGCTTTCATACCATTACTAATTGGGATAACTTATGAGAGTAGTCCATGAAGCTTAACAAAGATCTTACGCTTGCTATTTGCACCAATAGATATATGCCATCCTCTTTCTTCAGAACTTTTTTCCAATGACATGGGTTGACTCTCATAAATTTTTAAATTTAAATTCGGATCCAAGTTTTGTTTTCATCCTTTTTATTTCACTTTTGCATCATTTGTTTTAATTATCAAATCATCCACATATATCAAGACATAAAGAATCAATTATCCTTTAGCTTTAACATAAAAAGAGGAGTGTGAATTTGAACACTTGGACCCTACTTCTCCAAAAAATTACCAACCTAGAATTCCAAGCCTTTAGAGATTGTTGAGTCCATTAAAGATTTTAAGATTTTATATACATGTCTAGCCTTCTTGGGATCTTCATAGCCAACTAGTTAATCCATATACACATCCTCTTTTAAAGCATCATTGAGAAATGCATTTTTGATGTCTTATTGATACAAATTCCATACATTGCTCATATCAATGCCTATTAATTTCATTATTGTTGATATATTTGCGATATGATCCCCTTAAAATCAATGGAATAACTTTAACTTTGTGCATAACCTTTGCAAGTTAAACATGTTTTATATATACTAATTGAACATCAATGTTTCTCTTAATCTTGTACACCCATTTCTCACCAATCAATTTCATATAAGCCTGCTTGCAACTAACTTAGATGTCTTCTTTTGATATAAAGCTTCCACTTCTTTGTACATTCCTAAAGCCCATTTCTTTACATTTGAAACTGCTTGATAAGTTGTTGATTCATACTCTTCAAGAACTTTTCCCATGTAAGCTTCTTGAGGAAACCTTTGTGGCTGACCTTTTTCTCTTATTTGATACCTTGATTGAATTCTTCTCCTATCATGCTTCTCTTCCCTTCAACATTTTCTTCTTGTTGATATAGATGCTTCATTTTCTTCTTCCCATGAAACAATTTAATTAAGATGTAGAATTGTGTTTAGCCTTTGATTGTGGGGAGTTACCTTTTCATGTGTAATTTGAATTTCTAATGATCTTGGGGAGCTTGGTTCTTCATTAGGTCTGCTTATATCTTCTTATTGATCTACTTGAACTTCATGCTCATACCAAGATCTATCTTCATGAAAAACAAAATCTCTTGAAATAGCTTCCTCTCATATATCTAAGTTGATGCATGTAATGAATTAAGAGCATTAGGACCATCACATGCTAGAGATATGACTCTTCTCTCAACCTTATGCCTCTCTATATATAGTTTATGATTATAGATGATGAATATATTAACTGATGTCCACATATGCATATGCAATCTCGACCACCACTTTAACACCTTCCACTAGAGTGCACTAGTGGTAGGTGTACTCGTCACTTGACTTAAGCCTCTCTGGACTCAAGCTAACTCACATTTACTTGAGTTAAGTCTCTTTGGACTCAAGTTAATTCACATTAACTTGAGTTCGATGTTATACATCAATGGGCTTTGTATTGGACAAGTTGGACCTAGTGGAAATTAGGGAATGAAAGATAAAGGTGGATCAGAGAACATCCCTGGCCAATTCACTATTTTCACTATCTATTATCTGGTCACTAACATGTGAAATGGATGGATACAATATAATAGCCCATTTGTGGGCATCACAAGTGCATGTACTCAATAATTGAGGTGGGATTCTTATCCCTATCAAGAATTTGGGAGCTTCTTTTAAGTTTGATTGGACTTAAAAATCTTGGACAAAATGTAGGTTGAATAGTGCCATAGAATTTTGGTCAACTTTTCTTTAACGTGACCAAAGAAAATTAAAAAATGAGCTTTTTCCAACGTAGGAAACTTTTCTCAAAAAGTTTAGCTTTACATTCTTGGGAATTTTCATTCTTTTCATCGATTCCTAGATCTTTTCTCTTGAAGAGTGTTGTAAACTCTTTCAAAGAACTAGTGCCACTTCACTTGAAACAAACTCAAATGGATGGGTCAACTTAGACTTAGCATCTTTTAAGATTGAATGTGTTCTATAGAGAACATCTATTTGGGATGTTTAATTTTGTTATCTACTCCCATTGACTATCCCTGATTTTCATGAAAAGGATTTAGATACTTTTTCTAAGTCATTTCCAAAAGTTTTGGAAAGCAGTAAGGAAGAAACAAACTCTATGTAAACAATTCAAAATTAGAAGATATTTAAACTCTATATGAATCGAGACTTTAACTTTTCAAAGATGTGTTTAACAAGGTATTGAAGCATTTTATCGACATTTTAAGAGAATTAAACTTGATTCTCAAAAATGTTCTTGGATTAAAGCGAAAACATCATCCAATCATTAGCTAATTGAGTGGTATCAAAACATGAGTGTGTCAATCCACCAATCTTCTATTGATGAAATTTTTACTCAAAAGCTTTGATGCTCACTTGAGACTAAGTAGTCTTTTTCCTTTTTAAAATCTCTTAAGACTCCTAGCCAAGAGATTGATCTCACAAAGTTACGCTATGAGCAAAATGTTTTTTAATTAACTATCTTTCTAATCTTGGTTGAAAGGATAATTTCAAAGTACTATCTCTTCAAAAATCTATGCAATATTTCTGATACAAACACTTTAACTTGAAGTGTTTCAAAATTTAAGTAAGCGCATGCTTTGTTGTACTTGAATTCTAATGAAGGTCGTGGAAGCTAATTATTTCATGATCTTCATACTTAATTGAACTTGAAGTGTCTTATTAGATCATATATTTAACCTCCTTGAATTTAAACCTTTCCTTTGAAGTTTTAAATTCTTTGAGGGCTCAATATTACTTCAAGATTCATTCTAGGACTAAAATATGTTTATCACCCCATGGTCAGATGTCCCATTCCATCTTTCCTACATCAACCTAAGTATAAAGTGAGGTGTCCAATACCACCCTATTTTATATTCACATTACCATGTAGATGATACTCATCCCAAAGTCCAAACATATCTTTTTAAAGTACCTACTCAATTAAATTCTTTAAAAGAATTTTGAAGTCAAGGTATTGCCTTTAACTTGATATTTTCTAGGTTTTTTTCCTTTAGAAGATCATTTCAAGATCTTATGCTTTGACTTATATTTGATCTTGGAAGCTTGAAAAAAAAATTCATCCTTCTTTTGAAGGGTTTTCAAAAGAAAATCTACTATAATTCCAAGTTCTTTAGTTTCTCATATTCAAAACCTATTGGTTCTACTCAATCAATTTAAAGTGATAAGAGTTTTTTACTTCTTGTCTTTAAATTCCTTTGTAACTGAGACTTTGAGTAGCTACTTATAGGACTTTATAGCAATCTCTCTACTGCTTAAGTCTAAGCATCCACTCATTCTTTTGGATTTCACTTTTAAGAAATCCCTTCAAGGATAGGTAAAATTTATGTTTTACCTTCCACATAGTTAGTTGTTGTGATCATGGTTGTAGAATATGTACTTGGAACTACTAACTCTTTTCACACTTTCCTTTGGATAAGTGGAACTTGGGAATGATTTATCTATCTTTGTGGTTTAGATGCACCTTTAAGGATCCCATATTTTCATATCTCTAGCATGCCATAAAGTTTTTTTCTAAACATCGTTCTTGGCTAAACATCCATATTCTGAAAATGTTTTTCTTTCATTTATCTAACTCATCATTTAGGAGTTATGGTTATGTCCTTTTTTCTAATATTTTATCATGTGATAGCTTCTATCTTTAGCTATATATCTTTCAAAAGGACATCATCATTTACTTGTCCTAACATATTTGTGAACTTGTACTTGATTTGGAGAAATTCCATGGATCAATTAACATCTTGCATTCCCAAAAGGTAAGTTCATCTTGAATATGGTAGGAGAATACTGTGATTTATGAAATAGAAAATTATGCCATTTCATTTAAGTTCTTATCTTTAGGAATAATCTCATTTCCTAAAGATTACTTGTCTAGGTTTCATTTTGAGAGTGGAAAGCTCTTAAATGAAACCATAAAGTGACTCTCCAACTCTTCGAAGAAGAAGAGGTCTTTCAAAGTTTCCATGTTTTTTTCTATGAACCCTACATCATTACTATAGATGCAAACATGGGATTTAAAATCCATCTATTGAACTCAAAGCTCTTTTTTTTTTTTAAATTTCAATCACTTTTCTTTGATTTCCATCACTCATTTTGATGGAATCAAGTGAGAACTTATGGAACTTTGGAAACTAGCTTAATTTATCATCCTATTTTCATGCATGAGAAGTTACACAAGAAAGTGTAACATCTCATTCTAAAATTTTCTTTATGACTCTCTAAGTATCTCTTATACTTAGATTAATCATAAATGTTTCTAGATTTGCAAATATTCATATATTCTTGCCCAACAATATGGCAAGAAATTATTTGGAATGTAAGTATTTCTTCTATTTTATGCTTATGTTTATATACAAGACATATTTAATACTTTATTGAAAATTTACATTAAGTAATTGATACCTAAGTAGCACTTTAGGAAGGAATCTAGTAGTTACTTGAGTTACAAGCTTATTGATAAAATTACCTTGCAGCTAAGTAGTTGTTTTTGTCTTCCCAAAATGTCAATCTAGAGCTTTAAAAAGTATATTAACTATAAGTATATTAACTATGAGTAAATTTACTATTAGAAAGGTCCATTTACTTATTTACTTTGCAAAAGATCGTGCTCCTTGTTTCATGCAAAGGCATGGACTTGTATGCAAATGCATATGATTGCATTCATATGTTTGCATGTTTTTGTCACGTTGTAAAGTAATTCAAGCATTTCTCATGCTTGCCATGCATGCACTTCATGCATCTATGTTATGTATAACATACTATATGTTCTTCCTTTCATTGTATAAACATGCTAGTGCACATGCTTGAGTGCATAAAAGTATTTTCTAACAATAAGGAAGCTTGTGATGTGCAAAAAGATATCTTTAAACTAAAGTTGTGCATTTGAAAACATTTTTTTTGGAAAGAGGAGTGTACAAAAATTCATTGTGTTCCATTCATTCATTATGTTCCATTCATGAAGTAGAAAATAGCTTGTGAATGCATGCAAGTATCCTTGATGCTTGATGTCTTCTCACTACTCTCATGCTTACCCCTTTCGCTTTCATTAATTTTTAAATCCCTCTATCAGAATTGCAGTCTTATGTTATGCTTCAATGAAGGTCATATACATAAGTATATGAAAGAAAAAGAAAAAAAAATATTGAAATCAAGCATGAAATAGGAAAATATTTAGCTCCAAAAAATATCTATGTCCATTCTTCGCCTTGAGAAGAGCCATCATAATCCTTCTTGCTTCTCCAAAAGGTGACTGTTGAGAGAGAATTCTCTATCCATATCTATTAAATCTCCCCTTTTTAGTGATCTTTATATAATTGGAAATATTATAAAAAGATAACGATCATAAAATATAAACACTCAAGGAAACAAAAATGCACGTCCAAAATTGACTAGCTATTATATCATCACGAATTGGAAACACTGTTTGGAGTGACTACTCTGGATGCTTCTCAAAGACAATTTGGATATTGATCTCAGCTTTAAAGTTATAATCTTGTAGAGAATGCTTCAAAAAACATATGTAAGTCAAAATAATTGAATTTAAAAAATCTTTGACATATTAGAATAGTGAGCAAATATGCCTTCTTGCATGTTTTCTACTTTTTTACTAATATGCTCTTTACTTAGCTCTAATACCAATGTAATGAACTAAGAGCACTAGGACCACCACATGTTAGAGAGATGACTCTCATCCCAACTGTATGCCTCTATATATAGCTCCTCAAATCAAAGATGACCAAGATTAGCTAAAGTCCACATGTGCATGTGCACTCTCCACCATTGCTTTAACACGTTCGACGAGAGTCTACTAGTGGTATGTGTTCTTAGCACTTGAGTTAATTCTCTTTGGACCCAAGCTAAGTCATGTTAACTTGAGCTAAAAAGGCTCTAGAGATATTTGGACAAAACGCTCTCCCAATCCTCCCCATGGGGGGTTGAACCCAAGATCTCCTTCTCATCCTTGAGACTTAACCGCTAGGTTAAGTGGCTTACTTGTTTTAGAGATCCCATGAAACCATGCTTAAGTCTAATCTCGAGATCTTTGGCCTTACACAAGAATGGCCAAATGATATCCAATCTTTTAGGAGAACCTAAAAAACAATAAAACAAATGTAAAGAGATGAAAGAGACAAAATCTAATCTAAGAGTAGTTAAAATTATCAACCATAATTAGAAGTGAAAAACTTCTAATTCTAATACCCAATCTTACATGTGAAGGGGAGAACTAAAAATAAAATGGACACTTAATGCAATGGAGTACAAAACTTAACTTTACAAGAAACGATCAACAAGAAAACGAAATGACTTCAGCAAAGCTTCCACAATCCACAAGTTCCTTAGGTGTGGTCTTTGCTATCCCTAGCAACGGTGCCAAAAAATGTCCATGTGCAATTCATGCCGCACTTAGACATCTTTAATTTGTTAAATCTCTGAAGAGTATACCCCTACCTAGTTGTAGTTGCAAGAACTAAGCAAACATGATGGATATATGTCCTACCAAACTTCCTCATATTCATGTACCGACTCCCCTAATCATCCAAATATAAACACCCAAAATTATTTGGAAATGATGAACCATGATAAGATCCACCTGCCCGATAAGATGATAAAATCATGCGCAATAAAATCTATCATAATAAATAAAATCATGATAAACTCTTGGGCAATCACAAAATCTACCACAATAAAATAAAATCATGATAAAATCTTGGGCGATCATGATAAAGTCATACTCGATCAAAATCCACATGACCACAATAAAAACCACCATGATCACGATCAAAATCTCCACAATCATGATCAAAATCCACAATATCATGATCAAAAGATCCACAATCAAATTTAGGGTGATTTGTGATCAAAGCTTCATATTCATCATCATCTTCATCTTCATCTTCAAAGTTAGGCTCACATAGGTGATCAAAAGAATATATCTAGTTAGAGAAATGACCATATCTCCCTCGTTACTTCTCCAAATTGAGCATATAATGGCTCATTTCAAGAATACTGAGAAGAGTTGCAAGTTAAAATAGGATAAGATGCAAAAAAATATCATCAACAACGTTGTATCGAGTTGAAAATAGTAATAGTTTGTCAATAGACATTGAAGTTAAGCACAAAACAACTTGAAATCACAAGATAAGACCAGAAAAGCTTAGCGTCAAGGTAGTAGACATGGAAGCAAGTACCAAGTGTCATACATCAAAAGACATGCAAGAATGATTCACAAAGAATCCATGAAAGCTTATGCTCAAATTTTTCAAGAAGAAGAGATATCTTACTCACATTAGAAAACTCTTCCCAATTCAAATTTACAAAATGCAAATGTAGATACTATTTACAAATCTTCTATTTACACAGCTTTCAAAAAAAATTTAAAATTTTTTTATGTGACCTCCACACTATGTAACATGTGATAGTAGGAACAAAAATGAATCAAGTTTGAATGAAATCATTAATATATACTACCTCATGATTAGTGCTATCACTTTTAGTAATAGAGACTCTTGATTTTTGCTTGTGTAAATTCACAAACTAATCCATATTACGACTCATGTGCTTTGAGCAACCACTATCCAGATAGCGAGTTTTCTTTTTTTGTGTGATATTAGGGAAATTAAACACACGTGCACAATGCCTTCCTCTTTTTTATGCATATCCATAAGAAGTTATTGATCTTGTGTTTGATTCATTGTTGGAAAAATAAAAAAATGCCTTAAAAAAAGAATTGGAGACGTGATGGAGACCACAAAATTTCTCAATTTTGGGCCATCAAGTGAACCAAAAATCTCTTTGACCAAATCAAGGAATAGAGGAGCATCAATGGATAGGTTGTTGGACCAACAAAGCATCACTTGTCACTAAAATGCATATTCTTGTTTACTTTCATGTAATAATCCCATTTTAAGAGAGATTTTGTGTATATCCCCTACACTTTTGTAAAAGGCAAGGAGTCACTGAGCCTCAAAAGTGATTGTTCATCCCCCTTGTAGCTCTTTTTCCAAGCTACCCATCTTCTTCTCCCATTTCTTACTAATCTTCTCCTTGCATTGTCATCAAGCCAAACTTCTCTTCTTCTTCTTCTTCTTCTTCTTCTTCTTCTTCTTCTTCTTCTTCTTCTTCTTCTTCTTCTTCTTATCCCTAGATAGTTCTTGATTGAGAGATTGTGAAGGTGGTAAATCCTCTTCTTCATTTCATTGCTTAGCTTCTTATTGTTTAGCTTGTGCATGTATCACAACTTGAAGAGGTATCTCTCCCTCTAATTGACTACCATAATTATTAAGCTCCACCATTTTTATCAATGTGTGTGTAGTGCTTTGTGGGATTTGAGGGAAATCTTTGGTCAAATGATCTTTATGGAAATCCTTGTAATATCCTTCAATTTTCCAAGCAAAGGTCCTATGTTGTCTGGGAAAACCCTCTAGGAAGTCTTCACAACCACATGTGTAGCACGGAACCTTAGGATCTAGTGCATTTTTTATGCATTGTTGTTTTTTGGATGCATCATTCTCTACATAGTGTACACCTGCAGTAGACTTATCTATCTAATTAGCAATATCAGTAAGGTTTGTGGGATAGCATGTTTCTTCTCGATAACATCTAATATCATTGTAGGTATCACCTATATACTCATTCCTATTTTTTGGATATGGCTTTGAACAGTTTGATCTTGTGTCCACCAAAGCTATGTTCATAGGCATGATAGCTCATTCAATATTCTCTTCTATATATTTGATTTTTACAAGATTTGGAGGAGGCAACAACTATTGATCCATAACAGACCTTGCAATGCATTCATTCAAAGTCATCAATCTCCAAATGTACAAAAGAGAATGTAGTTTCCTATTAGTCAATCCTCCTAAAAAGAGAGAAATCATTTATCATTCAGGCGGTCTTTTGCAAGCATGGCATCGATCAATGTATTGTTTAATATATCTAGCCACCACATGGAGAGATTTATGACTTTCCTGCTTGAAAATATAGATCAAGGAGGTGTATTCATGTTTGTCTCCTCTCTTCAAGAATCATTTGGTAAAGTCTTCTAGCAAGGCTTCTAGATTTCCCAACATCTCTATGGTTAATGACCACAAGAGTGCAATTCCAATGAGGGTTAAGCCAAAAGCTTTGTATTGAGTACAGAAATCAATAACCTACTTAGCTCTCAAGCCCTACTTAAATTTGTATACATGATTGTAGGGATTAGCAGATTTTTCATAAAAATTTTTCATACTTCAACACTTGAGATGGTCGAACATGTATCCTTAAGTCTTGAACCCTTTGCATCAAGGTTGTACCTGCATATTGGCTTGGGCATTTTCTTGCATGGTTTCTTGTACAATTGTCATTGTTTCTTGAGGATTTTACTCTTGGATTCATTGCCTAGCTTGGAGTTTATTTGGTAGCACACCTTCAAATGTACAATTTACTCAATGGGATTAGTGCTTCCCATTGGTATGTCTTTATTGCCTTGCAAATAGGGTCCTTCATTGCCTACATTACCACCAATAGAATATTGGAGATTTATTCCTAGATTTCATTTTTCTAAATCCACAATCTCCCAATATGAATACTCTAGTTTTTTTTTGAACCCAAGGGGTAATCTCTATATGATATTGTTGAGGGATTCATACACTATCACTCTCTTGGTTGGTGGGGTTATCACATTGTTTGTTCATGAAAATAATGGTTGAATAGCATCTTCCACAAAAACAACATCATGGCTAACCAAAATGCATTTAGTCTATGGACAATACAGACAATAGCCTTTGCTTTCAAAATTGTACCCAACAAAAATACATTTCACTTCTTTATCATCCAATTTCTTGTATTGTTGTTCAGGCACTAATGCGTATGCCAGACAACTAAAAACATGTAGGTGAGCAACATATGGCTTGTGACCATGCCAAGCCTCATATGGAGTGACAGATTGCAATGCTTTAGTGGGACACCTATTAATTACATATGTTGCACACATGACAACCTCAAGCCACAAACTATGTGGTAAAGCATGACTCTTGGCCATACACCTTGCCATCTCCATGAGTGACCTATTCTTTTATTCAACAGCTCCATTCTATTGAGGTGTATAGGACATTGTATAGTGATGTTTTAACCCACATTCAACCATAAATGCATTAAACTCAAAAGACATATATTCCCACCCTCAATCAGAACGGAGGGTGCCCATTTTACATGCTGATAGATTTTCAACCAAAACCAAAAGCTCTTTGAAGCACATAAACACTTCAGACTTTGCTTTCAATGGACATACCCATGCATGCTTGGAAAAATCATAGATGAAAGTCATGAAGTAAAGATAGCTCCCAAAAGAGTGTCTCTACATAGGACCAAAGACATCACTGTGAACGCACGGCAATTTTTGAGTAGCTTGAACCAAACCATCTTTTGGGAAGGAGGAATGTTGCATTTTGCCCAAAATAGAGCCTTCACATACATGTTTACAAAGTGCCTCAAGTTTGGGCAAAGAGGACACCATTTCATGTTTTTAGAGGCGTAGCAAAGTAGGAAAATTCAAATGACCAAAGCGTGCATGCCAAAGCTTTGCATCTGACAAAGCCTGAGAATCATGTACTACACATGCTGAATCATTCATAGATTTTTCATAGTCTATGAGCTTATACATCCCATGACATAAAATGCCAGAAGCAGTAATGACATCACTATTTGCCAGATCATGAATTGTACATCTATCATCAAAAAATTTCACAACCAAGCCAATCTTGGCTAAAGTTGAAACTGATAATAGATTCTTCCTGATCCCTAGCACAAATAAAATGTTCTACAAGAGTGAATGTGAGAAATAATGGCAGGTTTGACAGACAAGCCTATCAATGCATGTGCATGAGCATCTCTACCATCCCAAAAAATTTGCTCTACAGAAGGTGTAGCAAGAACCGCAACACGAACAGGAACATGAAGAATATCACCAACTTCAACACCATATTCATCACCTTTCGCAATTGTGTTTGTAGGTGAAATAGGACGTTTTCAGCACCCTATGCAATATTCCACTGTCTTTTTGCAACCAATACATGATGCATCATATAATCCCACAATGGGTAATTGGTATCGTCCAACTTATCCTCAATAGCCAACATATGGAATACATCACTACTTTCAACCATGGCCACTAGCTAAAATACCATGATGCAAAAAAATGATTGTATCTAGAAAAGTTGAACATAACTACCCATACGAGTTCATCTACACCTGTACTAGAGTTTGAGACACTTATATTGGTGAACCAAAACTTGTATATATCTTTGATGCAAAAAGACAAAATTGCCTGCACAAGCATTGTGATAATGCATTTCGAGATCGAAATGAGCTCAGATTGTGATTTGGGCACCACATAGCAAAGCTGTTTTGATCTCCTAATTACTTGAGTATGCTCATCAAATTTTGTGTGATTCTGAAATGTGATCGGAGGAGTTCGATGATGCCCTAGATGAAGTGGCGACCTGCTCTGATACCAATTTTTGGAGTTCAAGGTCTACGCAAGCACGTGAACAACACAAGGAAGAAGAAGAAGCTTGGAGCACAACACACAATACTAAATGTATTACCACTAGAATGTACAAAGATAAGTACCCGTTAGGGTTATAGGCATATATACAAGTCGGGGGGAAAAAGCCTCCTAAAGAGGGAAAAAAGTACCTTGGCAATCCTAGTGTGTTCACACACATCACTACCTAAATATATCAACAATCACTGCTTGGGATGCCTTGAAGTATCACCTCCTTCTCGACCAAGATCCATCATGTGGAGAAGGGCTGAGATGGTCCAACATCAATAGAGTGAATAAGACTTTGAGTGTCAAGAAGAGCTTGACTATCACATTTTGTTGAATAGATAGTGGTGTTAGGATTGGTCTTTGCTCATATGGGATTTTAAGTTCAAGGACCTGTGGCACCCTCTTATAGAGAATTAAAAAGCGTTCCTTATGTGGAAAACTCTCCATAGGGAGATATGAACCAACATTACCCTCCATTGGTGCAAGCAATGCAATTGAGGCAAGGAAGACCTAGTTCATCTCTTCTTTTATTTCCCAAAGCGCAATTTCATGTGGCAGATCCTCAACTAGATTTTAGACTAATGTGCGAAGTTAATTAGAAGCAAGTGTTACTTGGTGAAGTGATCAAATGCTCCTCTTCTTTGTAGAATGTAGATAGGAGTGAACCTCTTTGGAAAAGATGGAAGGAAAGATGTGCTTCCAACTTTGATAAACCTCCTAGAGAATGATCCATCGAGAAATCCTTTGATAGCTTAGGTAGAAGACTTCACACTTGTAAGAAATCCCCTCCTTTTGAACATCATAAGGTGTTTGTCTTTGAAAAAACAAACTGAAAAGTAAATGGTCCTCTCCATGAGAGGAACAAAAAGGTTTTGGATCTTCTTTGTAATTTTCTTCTTGGTTTTTAATTTAAAGCACACTTTGGTAAACAAAAAACATCTAGATTTATATTCTTTTCCGTGAACCAATGGCTGGTAATAGCTGCTTTAATGAAGTCTGAAAGCCCCTAAATGTTGGAGAGCATGAACAATTCTGATTAATAATTGGATCCACTATTTTAGACTCATATGTCATATGTCAAGAGGACTAGAAGAAGAAAGAAAATATGAAAAGAAAAACTTCCTTGGAGCTGAGTTTGCACATTAAAATGCATTGATAGATGACAGCAAGGGCGCACGTGTTACACAAATAGCCTTTCTCTCTGAAGTATTCCGGCATTCGTGCTGAAAAGACCGCCTTGAACTACAAGACTTACTTTAGTGTTTAGACCTTTGAACTAAAAGAGATGTATCTTCACATATTCCTTTGTATAAAGAAGTGTACACATGTAAAAATAATTACTCACAAGTTTCCATGGAATATGACGAGTCACATGGAGTGCCCACAGCCTTTTGTGTGCGACAAGTATCCCATGCTATGTGTGACCTCACGAGATAAGCATGGGCATGGGGTAAAAGTCTCTTGGAGTAGTCGACAAGATATGGAAACAAGTTAGATTATGGCCGAAATCCATGCTTAGACATGAAAAATGAAGGATCTCAAGGTTGTGTGTGCAGACATATAAAAGAGAATTTCAAAATGGCCTTCGTGATGAAGGATTGATTGTCGTATCATAAAGCATTTTTTCACCAAAATTCTTGAATGACCTAAAATGGAGCTCGATATGATGGAAAAAAAAGGGGGGGGGGGGGGGACACTGAAGGAAGAAGGACTCAAATAAGAAGAGGGCGCTTAGCTCGCTACGTCTTGCACGCGTGTACAATGTGCTGCACATGTTACACAAATATTCTTTCTAAGTAATGACTTTGGCTAGTTTAAATCAATTGTCTAACTTTTGTTTTGTGAGATATGAAGGTACCGCGGATACTAAGCCCATTCACCTACGGTGGACCTATTAATTTGCAAAAAGATCTTCCAATTCATTCATTTCTTCTTTCTTGATCGGTGTATTCTTGCATGTCTTTTTCTTTTTACATTCACTTGGTAATACGTTCACTATTGTGTTGTTCTCTAAGCTTCTTCTTTTTCCTTATGCTATTCATGTGGTTTTGTTGACCTTGAACTCCAACAATTAATATCAAAGCAGGTCACCATTTTCTCTGGGTGTCATCGACATCCCTCTGGTCATAAGCTCAGAATCACATGAAAATTGATGAGTATACTTGAAGTGATTAAGAGTTCAAAACTGTTCCACTTTGTGACATTGAAATTTTGATTTGAACTCATTTCGACCTCCGGATCCACTATCACAACGATTGTGTAAACAATTTCATTTTTTTGTGTCAACCATATGTACATGTCTCCGTTTGCTAGTACAAGTGCCTACAACTCTACCACAAATCCAATAGAGCTCGACAAGGTATTTATAATCAACTTTTTGAGACTACTTCCTACGTGAATAGACCTCCTGTAATGGCATTGTTCTTACATGAAATTTATCATTTATGGAATCATTCGAGATATTGGATTTTCTTTATTCTATTTTTTCTTTTTTAATGGCATTGTTCTTACATGAAATTTATCATTTATGGAACCATTCGAGATATTGGATTTTCTTTATTCTATTTTTTCTTTTTTATAGTAATTCCTTGTTTCATGTGTAAATAGACGACCTTGTCTTGCTAGAAAGAAGAATATAATGTGGTTTATATTTTGATTAGGAAGTTCGAGGTCATGAAGGCAAGGACATTTCATAGTTATATATATATATATATATATATATATATATATATATATATATATATATATATATGTGTGTGTGTATATATATATATATATATATATATATATATATATATATATATATATATATATATATATATATATATATATATATACATATATATATATATATACACACACACACATATATATATATATATATATATATATATATATATATATATATATATATATATATATATATATATATATATATATATATATATATATATGGGTGCCATCTTCTTGTTCACCGCATCACTCCCAATGGGGATTTGCTGATATACTTCAGTAATGATGTGTGTGAACACACTTAAGGCCACGAGGGCACTTTTTTCCCTTTTTAGGAGGTCTTTTCCCCTAGCTTGTATATACGCGTATAATGCTAACATGCCACGGCTTTTGTACATTCACTTGGTAATACACTCAGTGTTGTGTTGTTCTCCAACCTTCCTCTTCTTCTTTGTGTTGCTTGCATGCTTTCATAGTCCTCAATCTCCAATAGAACGAGAGATGGCCCACAATGCAATTGGTGAGGGCCTTGGTGAAGACCTTGTAATTTGTCTAAAGCATGGTGATTAGATGCAAATTTTTGATTCTCTTCTTAAGTTCTATCTTGTGGATGAGCTAATAACTCCTTCATTCAGACATTTTGGTAACACGCCAGAGCCCTTTGCCACACTAAACAAAGAAGAACCACTACGACATCCTTAAAGTTTTTGAAGATTCATTAGTGAGGCTGTCAAATTGAGGATCTTGCATTTGGGAAGGGGAAATCAATCACGCTTCTTCTTTAGGATTCTACATAGTTCTTTAGTGAGCTTGTCGACTTTGTCCATACACGAGTCTTTAATATAGATATGAAGTTTCTTTCTTTCGATTTCTTCTTCATATCCAAGGATTCTTCTAACCTTGAGCAAGCCTTTTTGTAGGTGGGAATTAGCTTTGTTAACTCCTTTCTCAAGCAGGAAGAGTCTTTTCTAGAGCTTCTCTCTTCTGATTCTTTAGATATTCTACATTTCCTTATGAGCCAGATGCGAGATGGCATGGGTCTGATTGACAACCGAAATCCAACTTTTGGAAGGAACTAAGGAGCTTTTCTACTCTTTTGTATAAGGTTTCAATATTAACACTATAGGGTGGTGATCCAATACAACAATTCCCATGCTTTGAGTGAGGGAATGGAGCCCAAAGTTATTAACGATATTACTTGAAGAAAGTTCTCCTCTTCTTTTCTCTTTGAGGTAACACCACTGTGGGGGGGGGGGGATTTCCCTTTGAGAGGATTTTTTAAGGGAATTCCAATGGAAGCTCGCCTTTCTAGTACTCACTTTCTTTATAAACGAATGTCCCCACTCTTAATTGTGATCCCTTGCAAAGCATATTGATTGAAGAATGAATGTAACGTGCTTGTTCTAACCATGCATCGTGAACACTCATATTCACATGCACACCAATCATGAACTTCGCTCTTACACACATCTTGCACTCACATCTCTTAAACACAACTTGCACTCACAAACCGCCGACATACACTTTAATCTAGAAATCTCAAGGAATCTTATGGTACTATGCTTTAAAAAAAAAAAGGAATTTTATGGTATTATGCTTTTTTTTAAAAGGAATCTTATGGTACTATGCTTTTTTTTTTTTAAAGGAATCTTATGGTACTATGCTTTTTTTTTTTATAAAAAGGAATCTTATGGTATTATGCTTTTTTGTAAAAAGGAATAAAAGAAAAAGACATACACAAATCTCAAGGAATCTTATGGTATTATGCTTTAAAAAACAAAGGGAAGTTTGGCTATAGCCTAATGGTATTATGCTTTTTTTTTTTTAAATGGAGGTTCAACCGAAGCCTACTCCCTCGGACTTTAACTTTGAAATTGCAACTGTACAAGTGAATGGGCATAGTACCCGCGGGACCCCTCGTATCCCACAAAGTAGGGGTTAGACAAAGAGACTGGTTACAACTGAAGGAAACATAGTTACAACTGGTTTAACTGGCCTAAGCCATAACATGTCCAGCTCGGGACTTGAACCCTGGACCTCCACCTCAAGAGGCCAAAGCTCAACCGATTGTCCTATGGACGTGGACTAATGGTAGTATGCTTGTGGGTGAGGTAATCTCTAGTGTTTATGAGTTGTCTTATCCATTCCAGCCTTATGGTATTATGCTTGTGGGTGAGGGAATCTATGTTTTTATGCTTGTGGGTGAGGGGATCTCCACTTTATATGAGTTGTCATATCCATTCCATTGTGCATAGGAAAAGAGCTCAAAGTTGATTGTGCCATACTACAAACCAAACTTGGCCTTTGTCGGGTCGACGTTGGTTAGTACGCGTGCTCTTTTTAGGAGTACTATCGGAGTGCCCACAAGCATCACAATAATTCATACTCGTGAGGATGCACGATTCCGAATGCCTTAACCTATGGCTTTGAAAAAGATGTCTATGTGCGATGAATCTCAGAGAGTCCGCGTCGGCCCCAAACGCGTCTATGTGTAAGGGATATCAGCGCAGGAGGTTTGGCAACCGTCGATATCTGGAGGCGATCGACGGCTGAGATTGTATGACTTGACCTCGCTCCGGCACAACAAACGCAGCGATTACGCACTTATGTATGTCATGGTTTCAAGGAAAAGGATATCTCATCGCGTCTTCTTTTTTGCTGTGTTTTGAGGGGTAAGCCAATTTGGTTGCATTCATGAATATATTAGACAAAATAGCGAGACCCCACCAAAGAAGATTTTCCGCTTCTATCGTCTTCTCTATTTGAAGCGTATGCAGAACATCCCGCTTTATCAGTGCACTACAAGACCAGTAAGCTTTTTGCAGACAAATGGCGCGACTGCTGCCGTCGCCCAACTTCCAAGTATGTATTTCTTATATCTTACTCTTAACGGCGTCCTGCTTTGGCCTCTTCCTCTTTCTTAAAACATTTGCATTATCGCAGGTATTCACATACGAAATGTTATATGCCACCTTTTGTTCTAAAGAATCAAAGTATCCTAGACACAGTTGTATTCTCACTTTGAAGACTTGCTCACTGCATCCCTTTTCACGGGTGGGGCTTTTCAACCTTTTTTATGTGAGGTTTCAGTAGTTTGGAAAGTCTTATGGGGCACAGTGTGTGCCATGTTTCTGTGCTAAATAATATTCTGTGAGATTCTTTTCTTTCTGGTGAAAAGGAGTAGAATTATATGTCTTCTGTCGGATTATTGCACCGAGTGAATGTGCATCTCTCTCTTACAACTATTGTGTGTGTGTGTCTGCAGGCTTTGTATAAAACGGGAGTAGGTTTCCAGTTTCGGACAGAACGCACTTTTTGAGAGAGAGACACACAGAGAGATAGAGACAGAGAGATGAAGGTGAAGGGCGGAGTGGTAATCAGTTATGGGATAATAGGGGCAGGCATGATGGGCCGGGAACACCTTCTCAATATCAAAGCATTGGATGGAGCTACAGTTGTTGCCATTGCAGATCCCCATGTCCCTTCCCAAGAAGCTGCCCTGGCATTGCACCCCGACCTTAAGGTTTGTCCTGGAGACTGGAGCTCTATTTTGAATCACATTTGCAGAGAGAAGTCTACTGTGTCTGTTCATGTCCATCTTGGTCTTCTCGAAGGTCTCGTATCTGCAGTCGATGCGCATCAAGCTTTATGTATCTCCATGTCAATAATGACGAGAAGATTGCATTGGAGTGACGAATATTATTTGGTCGCTTTGGCGTACCTTAAATTTGCAGGTCTTCTCTGATCACAAAGCATTGTTAGAGAGCGGTATATGTGACGTGCTGGTTGTCTCCACGCCCAACAATACGCATGCAGATATTGTATTGGACATACTTCATCATCCAAATTCACACCATGTGCTCGTTGAAAAGCCACTGTGCACCAACATTGAAGACTGCTACAAAGTAGACCATGTTTCTTTTATCTATGTTTTATTTTTTCATGTGGACCATATCATGATCAGAAACGATCATTATTGCAGGTCTTAGAGGCTGCAAAGGCACGCCCTGAGGTATTTGTGCAGGTTGGTTTGGAATATAGATATATGCCCCCTGTAGAAAAGCTAATCAGCATAGTAAAGTCCAATGCTTTGGGCAGAGTAAAAATGGTGGCAATACGAGAGCACAGGTTTCCCTTCCTCGTGAAGGTAAGCATAGGGAATTCAACAGTTTTGATGTTTTCCAATGCATAGTCCATATTGTTCAACTGCATGGGCTCTGACAAGGATGTATCATGCACTGTTTGTGGAGGGTCAAGTGCGAAGAAGTTAAAAGTTGTACTGGGCTGGAGTGTCCATGTCTGAAAATCAGTTTGTTGGTTCTTATTTTTTCCCCCCTGGGTAAAGTTGTGTTCTAGTGATACCATGAATGTGAACATGTGCCAGTGATCCCTATTGCCATAACTCTTAGATTGATATTGAAGGCCTTTTCAGTTGATTATCTGTATGAATAATTTTTTAATGATGATAAAAAGTAATGGGTTTTATGAACTTTAATAGGTGCATAATTGGAACCGTTTCAATGTGAATACCGGTGGTACCTTGGTGGAGAAGTGTTGCCACTTTTTCGATCTCATGAACCTCATCACAGGTGCAGTGCCCTTACGTGTGATGGCATCTGGATCGCAAGATGTGAATCATCTTGATGAGAATTATGATGGAAAGGCATGTATCTTCTTAAGATGGTGTTATACAGGCATTATTTCAACTTCCCTGTACGCAGGATTGTGACTTGGTATATGGTTGTGCACTATCTTCAGGTGCCTGACATCATCGATAATGCTTATGTGATTGTGGAATATGACAACGGTGTGCGAGCCATGCTAGACCTTTGCATGTTTGCAGAGGGTGGAAAAAATGAGCAAGAAATCTGTGTTGTCGGGAACTATGGCAAGGTGATTTGCTTCCAAACTTGAGTTTTCGTCTTCATGCCTGTATATCACATCAGTGGTGATGCGTTTGGATGCATTTTTCTTGACATATCAGGCTGAAGCATTTGTTCCAGAGAGTGTTGTTCGCTTTGGTACACGAACCAATGGAAGGGAAGGAGTAGAGCAGATCGAGGTTCATGACGACAGAATCAAGTGAGCAAGATGGAATGCGATAAGGCTGCATCTCCCCTCCCTCTCTTTTAACGCTTTTGTTTACTTCTTGATGTTTAGTTCAAGGCTGCCAATTGGCTTCGCTTTCAGTGTGGAACTTCAATATGCATTTGATCTCTTTTCCACAAACTCTTGTCTTTGCAAGACAAGGAACACATGTAGCTCTTCAATGTTTTTCCACGTGCACACACACACACACACACACAGAGAGAGAGAGAGAGAGAGAGAGAGAGAGAGAGAGAGAGAGAGAGAGAGAGAGAGAGAGAGAGAGAGAGAGAGAGAGAGAGAGAGAGAGAGAGAGTTGCTCTTCGCTCTCAGGTATGAAGGATTGCATCATGGTTCAAGTTTCTTGGAGCATTTGGAGTTCTTGGATGCAGTGAGGAATCATGGTGAACGTCCCCCTATTGCAAGCCTCTATGATGGCTTGTTATCTGTTGCTGTTGGCGTGGCAGCACAGCTGTCAATTGAGATAGGAAAGCCTGTCAATATGCAAGACATTTTGAAGTTCGGGATTGATAGGTGAATTATGGAGGCATAACAAGTCCTGTGCAAGATTGTGCTAGGACCTGACCCCACCCCCCACATTCTTTTTGCGAAGGCTTCAATGAAGCCTGCTCCAATGAGCACCTCTGTATTTCTTCTTCTTATTACATCCATTCTTCTAAAAGTTTGTTCCATATTCTACAAGCTTTCTAAAGCTATTTCAAAACATGCAGATGAAGGGAATATGTTTGTGTGTGCGCTTTTCTAAAGATACAACGGAAAATGTATTACAGCAGCAGAAAATTACTAGGCAAAGAGACATCCCAAATGTCATAAGATAATACCATCAAAAGTCATGGATAGCCGAACTTTGAAATACAGGAAGAGAAGTCTCTCTCCATTTACAATGGATACAGGAAGATAAGAAGTCTCTGCCCATGTACAAGGCTTTATAGTCTTATGATAAACATTGAGGGGAAATTCAGGGGAGGGAGCGTGTGTAGTCGTATTATACACATTGAGGGGAAATTTAGGAACGGAGTGTGTTTTGTATCTTTATATGAATGGAGATGGGCAAATGGTACAAATATTATTGGAGAGTGGGGTGTGCCTTTCTACTTGAATCGAACCCGAGCAATGTTTTGAACATCCAATGAAGATAATAAACGTATATGAGGTGGTCAGTTTCTCCTCTGTTCGGATTCCTTTACATGCACGGCACTTGAATCCCTCCATGTGATTGATCTACTCTCAATTAATATCTACAGTCCATAATGAGTTTCCTACGCATGAAGTAATTTATGCAAAATGAGCAGTATCAGCTAGGCGTCATAAAGTGGTTCTAATACTTCATCGAAACAAATTGTTATTCCTCGTGCTACCCCAACAATTGTATTGACATAGGAATTTAAGAGATGGATGCTTTAGAACCATAGAGTCTATCAAAAATGGAAGTGCTTATCAATCTGCTAAAAATCTCACCCACACGTGAATATTTTGCTCAAGTATTTTATCCACAAGTGGGAATATCCTCTGAGACAACTATGGATGCTTTTTGTAATAGAAGCTTATGCATGGTCTTTTCGACAGCATGTAAATTGATATTAAGAAGAGTCAAGAATGACGTACAAGCCTCGAAGGTGGGGAAGTGGTAGCCCCTTGATCTGAAGCAAGGCATGAGTGGATCATATTAAGTCTGATAAGACATTTGAAGTAAGGCATAAGTGAATCATACAAAGACGTTTTAAGTAAGGCATTAGTGAATCATACATAGTCTGATAGGACCATATAAGGCAACGAGGGATCTCTCCATTCATTGAAACCAGAAGCTTCTCAATTTGTCCAACTTAGAATACAAGAGGTGCATCTGTTATAAGGTTATGATATTTGAGGGCTATAGTTATGGATTGGTTAACTATAGAAGCAATGGATTTATTGATTTTATTTTTATAGTACGCATCGTTCTTACTTGTCCAACAACCGCTAACGATATTCAACATGTTTATATGCTCCATAATGCCACATTGAGAAGTGGGCATCCACCAAGGAGAATGTCTCTAAAATTAAAATTGAGGGCAATAGGCTCTACACCTAATGAGGACCTTGGAGCAAAGGTTGCACCTTTAGTTTGGAAAAGAATATGTGAATGTCCTCTTTTGGCTATAAGCATGTCTTCCACAAATGAAACCTTTTTTTGGCTTTAAGCCAACTTATTAAACCAAATCCATTGTCAAATAGTATTGTATAAGAGGAACGGTTGTTTGATGGGCATAGGAAAACTTTACACACATGTGAACCTACACACTCATTGTTTTTCACTCGAAACAAGTTTCCATTTCTTGTTTAGTATATTCTTGAGTAGAGGATGGAAAGGTGAAGATCTACATGCTTGTTTTCAAATTTGAGTACCCACATGCTTGATTCTCTATAAAATGAACGCAAGGTCATACCTTCACTTCTTCTAGCACACCCATAGTCAAGGTTTTATGATTCACAAATAGATCTGTAAACGATTTAGCTTTAACTCTAAAGCAATATGTTTGATGTCTTGCTCTTTCTAGTATGCCAACCCACTTAAAGGGATTCCTTTAGAATAAACTTAGGATCTATAGTAATATTTGGGCATGTGAATAATCTTTATGGTCCCCATCCATGATTTTTAAATGCTAATGTTCGGTTGTCTATCAAGGAGTGTGGTCTTGGGTGTAGGAGTCACCATCTCCCTAGCTTTTTCCAATCCTTTCTCTTGCAATAATCTTGTTATTACTCGTCTTAATGAGACATTCCTAGAAATCATTTCTAGACAAACTTCTTATAATCCATTTAGAAGGAAGCGTCTAGGCCAACTTAGTAATACTCAAAACACTATTCTTCCTAGATTGACAATAAATGTTCCAAGAATTTATGGGGATTTTGTTGCATAATTTAGTACAACCCCATACAAAACTTATAGAAAGGGTAATGATACTAATCAATTTATTCTTGGTGGGCCAACGACATGAAAGAAGATAGATAATGCATTTTATCACAAGATTTATCAAGTCTATTATAGAAAAATGAATGTCTTGTTTACTTTTACTTGCATACTTCATAACTATAAAGAGATAATGGTATCTAAAATGTACCTTCCCTTGATGAATCAATTTTTCTTTTGTATGATGATCATCAAAGAACTAATTCTCTTACCAAGAAATTCAATAAAGATTCTATAAGTGGAAGGGAGACAAGCTCTGAATCTTCGTTTTCCCATATCTTCCTTATATCCATTTTTTATGTATTAACTTCATAACCCTAGTGCTTGATTATGAAATGAAATCCATATAGGAAGAGGTAAGGGTAGATAGAAAATTTAACTTCAAGAAAATTTAATGTGGTAAATCATCAATGACAAGAGATTTGCCAGATTTGAGACCACTAATGGTTTGCAAGATCTCCTTTCTGTTGAAATGGGAAGAAAATCAACATCAAATAGAGACATTTTTTTTTCCTTTTTCATATATATTTTGGCCTTTTCATAAGCAATCTTATCCCCTCTCCTAAGTGGGTTATCTCCTAAGGGGACTTGCTAAAATATTAATGAACTATGTCTTAACCACTTGCAAGTTTTCATGCTTAAGGCATAACCAAGAAACCATCTTTGTTTTTGAACAAAAACAGTCTCATGCACACAATAGCTGTACTATTCTTAAAGATGTCCTCCTATCTAAGAGAAAGCCCAAGGTATTTGAGATTTATTAGTTTGGAGCAAAGGGAAATTTTCCTTTTTTTTCAAGTTGGTTAATTTTGTATCTAAATATCATCCTACGGTATTCGATTTCTTCATCCAAATGAATATCTTTAATCGATTTTAATAAAATCCCTATCAAGAGAAATAATAATCTCAAACTGAAAACCAGTGCAACTATATATTTTTTCTTGATGTAATTAATATACAAAATACTAAGACCAAGATGCAAACAACTCAACTTTTATATGAAATATTCTTTGTAAAGTTCAATAAAATAGGCATATGGTCAAATACTTGCAAGGAAGGGTATGAAGTATTTCGATGGCGATGCACCACAGTGCGCTCTCCTTCTTAAGAGCTCCAAAATGATATCCACGGAGTAGAAACCCGAGCTCCAAGCACCACACATGATGCTTTGCACAGAGGCGGCATAATACATAGAAAAACACAGTACACAGGGAGCATGAACAAACACTTCTTAGGTCTTACAAATGCGATTGAACTTAGAGTCTGTGGTTGACCAGACCACGATATGTTTTATTAAAGAACATATATAAAGAAGTGTCCGGTGGCTATTTTCACATGGACACTAACGGTAAAATCTCCCACTAAAGGCCAATATGACCAAAGTAACTATGGGAGAAAAATAAAGAATGATAAAAAATATGTGAGTGTAAGTATACAAACTATACCTCCCACCTGATGGGCATGTTACACAGTATGCAAGTGACTATATAAAATCATGAAGCAAGTAACCCCCATCAAGTGACAATAGTGTCAAAAGCTATCCTATGGTAGAGCTTTAGTCAAAGCATCTGCAGCATTATCTTGAGTGTGAACCTTCTCAAGAATAATGTGCTTAGTGGCTAAGTAATCTCTAATGAAGTGATACCTCACCTCAATGTGTTTGGTCTTTGCATGATAGGGCCGATTCTTAGCCAAATCAATGGCACTCTGACTACCACTGAGCAAACGAGGTGCATGTTGAGGTAAACCCATATCACAAGCAAGAAGAGAAAGCCACAATGCTTTCGTACATGCCTCACTTACTGCAACATAATCTGCTTGTGTGGTGGAAATAACTGTACATTCTTGAAGATGAGATCTCAAAGAGATAGCACCTCTAGCAAAATGAAAAATGTACCTTGATGTAGACTTATGATTATCTACACAACCATCATAGTCAGAATCTGTGTAACTAATAATGGATGCTTTCCCTCTACCTAAGCATAGACACTTGTCCTTCGTGCCACTCATATATCTCAAAATCATCTTGACCGCTTTCCAATGTTTCTTGCCAGGATTAGACATATATCTTCTCACAACTCCCACTATAAATGCAATGTCTGGTCTCATAGCTACCATAGCATACATGAGACTACCAACAGTAGACTGATAAGGAATTTTAGTCATGAATTCCTTTTCCTCATCTGATTTGGGGTATTCATCCTTGCTTAGTTTCACATATGTAGCTAAAGGTGTACTCAATGCCTTTCCACCCTGCATATTGAACCTGTGAAGTACTTTGGATATGTACTCACTTTGAGACAAGTATACACATCTTTTACTCCTATCATGAGTAATTCACATGCCAAGAATATGTTTGGCATCCCCCAAATCCTTCATATCAAATGTCTGACTCAACGTCTTTTTGAGAATTGACAAGTCATAAGAGGACTTCCCAGCAATCAACATATCATCGACATACAATATCAAGCATATCAAGATGCCATATGAGCATCTCTTTGTGTAGAGACAATGATCCTCATTACTTCGGGAATAGCCTTGAGACTTCATAAAGCATCAAACTTTTGGTACCATTATCTAGGGGATTGTTTAAGTCCATACTAGCTCACTCATTTTCTATATTCTCCCATTAGTCATCCTCGACATAATTTTCTAGAGTGCTAGGGTCAATGATTTCTTTAGAAGAGATGGTAGCCATTTTTTTGGATTCGGAATATTCATACTAAGTTGGCTCATTTGGGGTTTCTTCCAAGATAGTGCAATCTAGTACAATTTTTATCATGAATAGATTTAGGTAATACCATCCTCATCAGTGAAATTGAGTTTGATTCTTTCATAGATGCATATATTTGGAGTAGTCGATATTCGAGTCCATGAATATGGTTTGAAGAATTCATCCCTAAATATCTATTTAGCATGGGCCAGATCCTTAACATCACATGGATTCTTGTTGAGGATACCAATTTTTTTGTTGCATGCACACAAACCTTCCTTTTCAACTTCTTAACATAGTTAGAGATGTGCATATTCATGTATCCAACCTTGATCACTTGTGTTGGCGCTATGTATGAATGGGTGGGATTCCATTTATGAGGATAATATCTCTATAGGAGAATTCATTGAGATGGATTTTTTTAGTTATTATCTTACAATCTTGCACTACACAGTTGCCTTAGGAACATATGTCTTAAGAGCATTTTGTTGTTACTGGCCTTTTCAAATTCGCAGTTTGCAAGGGTGTGAACAAAATGAACACCACATGGTGAGAAGAATGGCTGCTAGAAGATCGATTGGCCTGATCATATGTTTGTCTGCCAACTGCAATTTCATTCTAGTGGGTGACAAAGTCAATTTATTCCATTTCTTCCATTGATCAATGATAGCTATTGCTAAATTCTTGTTATTGAGATAATGATGGCCTTGATGGTCACTCCATTGTATTCTATTTGAAGAACTGTACTCCCTTTGTTTCCTTTGTTAAATTCTTCCACTTTTTCCACAAGAACTAGGATCATGCTTAAAGTAACTTCATTAGAGTGCTTCTTTTGTGATTGTGGTATGGGTTCTTGTTTCCTTTCTGGTTGTTTTCTAGAAGGCACTCTTGTGTGTACATTGGATGGAAGTCTTCAAAGAGTCCTTGGAGATAACTTCCACCATATGAGAGTAAGTTCATGTATGGACCCAACGAACTCCACCCATATATATACCACAAGTACAAAGGGTGCATGTCATAGGAAAGTTTCAAGTGTCCCTCCAAGTACCCCTCATGTAAAAAATTTTCCAAGGCAAGTCACACAACTTCTATTTCAATTCAAGCTGGCACTACTTTTACAAATCATGTGGCACTTGGGTGAAGTTTCTCCCAAGTCTAAGGTTCTCATACCTTAAGATAATTAATCCTAAAGGAAAATATTATTCAATTGAGGATCCAATTAAATAAATAAGCCAAGGGTTCATACTAGCATTAAAACAAATAATTGAAAATCCATCTTCAAGGTTCTAACTTAAGTATATAAATCAAGGCTTCCTGAGGATTAAAGCAATTATCCAACGGTCTAACCCAAGGTTTATACAACATTCTTCCCTTTTATAAATATTTTCATCCTAAGAAACATGTAGTGATATATGTATATGGAGTATTTCCCCATTCACCATGATCAATCTTGTTGAGCAACAAATCATACAAAGTATTAGAAACAAGTTTGTCCCTTGGGCCAAAAACCTACAAATGGTGGATGCTTGAAGGAATCTAAGAGGATTCTCGAGACTTGGAACCAGTTTGAAGAGCTATTTAAGAAATAGTCCTTGCCAAAGAATGAAGACCAATGTACTTGGGAAGAGTGGGGCGAGCTCCTTCAAGGATGATGTTCCCTCTCCATATATATTTCTCATTACTGAGAAATGGTTGTCAAACTCCAAAAACTGGTTGATTTCCATAAAGTAAGGGGTTTTTATTTGTGGCCTCAATAAAGAGATTAATTATGAAGTGAAGAGAAGTGCCACCAAGAGTCTAGAAGGCATGATAAAGTTAGCATAGATGTGTGAAGATCATGCTAAGTCAAGAATACAACCACTTCATCCTATCGAGGAGAATAAAAGCTTCAAAATAAATAAAAGGAAAGTAAGCACTTTTAGGAAGAGATTCAAGACCTCATGACTTTCACGACCAAGAATTGACCTTGAAGTCTAGGATAAAGCAAAGAATGAAAACCTGTGCTTTAAGTGCTTAAATCCAAGAGATTTTTGTAAAAATTGTAATGCTAGGGTGCAACATAAGGCCACCCATGAGAAAAAAGGAAAAGAGAAGGCAAGATTACACTTTGTCCAGACTTTGAACATTAACAATAATAAAGTTTGGAAGAAAGTAGAAGCTTTGCATGAGATTGCATGCATCAGTTTTGTTTGTATGATTCCATGCAGATCCAAAATAAATTTGGACCACATGAATAAGTCAAGATCCATGTCTGCGTAAGAGGGAAAAGGCTAGAGTCATGATAGATGACTTGGCCACCCATAACTTCCTTAATTATGCACTAGAGAAGAAAGTGTGAGTATGATTTGTGAGCTTGAAATCGATTTTGAAGGATACAGAGTTAAACTTGATTTCTAGATCTTGTATATAGAAAGAATGGCTATGATGTTGGGCAGGAAATGGTTGTGGGGTTTAGGAAAGTCACTCAGAAGAATTTATCTATTGAATAATTTGGAATTCAAAAGAAATGGTGTCCATTACTTGATTCAATGGAAGCATGTTGTACCGAGTACTCCTTTGGTCTCAAGCATGGAACCAAAAAATCTTATAAGTACTCATAAAGTGGAAGTGTACATGATACTTCCAACCAATGTAAATCATGGAAATCACACTCTTCAAAAGTTTTTAGGTACTATGACATAGGCATATGACAAGATTGAAGTTTGTCATAAGGGTGTCTAACTCAAGCATCTAGCTCATATCATACATAAGTGGTTTCATCCCATGATGAAATCCTAGCCACTTATAGATACAGTGCCTCCACTTTTTTGGATCTCGTGAGAAAAACTTTGAGTATTACCAAAATTTTGACAAATAATTGATAGGTGATGGAATTTTCAAAAAATCTTCTGCCAATGTTGAATGGTGTCCAACACATTCTAATTTGCATGGGCCATCATTTAGAGGGGCAATCATTGAAGTGGTATGATGGTGATTCACCACAGTGGATTCCCCTTCATGGGAGCTTCACCACGATACCCCCATAGTAGAAAACTGAGTACCAGACACTGCAAATAGTTCTCTACACAAGACTTGTAGAATACACGGAAACCACATAGTTCATAGAGAGCATGAAAAAAGATTTCTTAGGGTTTACAAAATGCAATCAAACTTTGAGTTTATGGATGATTGAACCACTATATGTTTTACAAAAGAACATATACAAAAGTTTTCGACGGTCATTTGGCCTTTCACATGGACACTAACGGTAACAATCTCATACTAAAGACCAATATGGCCAAAGTGAACTATGAGAGAAAAAATAAAGAATGATAAGGGATACCTAAGTCTAAATATATAAACTATACCTCCCACTTGATGGGTGTTACATAGCGTACAAGTAACTATGCAAGATCATGAATCAAGTAACCCCATCAAGTGACAACAATGTCAAAAGCTATCTTGTGGTAGAGCTTTAGTCAACATCTGCAACATTATCTCGAGTATGATCCTTCTCAAGAATAATGTGCTTTGTGGCTAAGCAATCTCTAATGAAGTCATAACTCACCTCAATGTGCTTATTCTTTGCATGATAGATGGGATTCTTAGCCAAAGTGATGACACTCTAATTATCTCTAAGCAAACGAGGTACATGCTAAGGTATACCCATATCACAAGCAAGATGAGAAAGCCACAATACTTTCTTACCTCCCTCACTTGGTACACTGTACTGTTCTTCTATAGTGGAAACAACTATATATCCTTTGAAGATGAGGTCTCCAAGAGATAGCACTTCCAGTAAAGTGAAAAATGTAGCCTAATGTAGACTTTTGATTGTCTACACAACCAACATAATCAAAATTTGTGTAACCAATAATGAATGCCTTTCCTCCATGAGACTACCAATAATAGACTGATAAGGAATTTTGGTAATGAATTCCTTTTCCTCATATGATTTGAGGCAATCATCCTTGCCCAATTTTGCATATTTAGGTAAAGATGTACTCAATGCCTTGCCACCCTACATATTGTACCTGTGAAGTACTTTGGATATGTACTCATTTTGAGACAAATATATGCATTTTTGACTCCTATCATGAGTAATATACATGCTAATAATAGGTTTGGAATTTCACAAATCCTTTTTATCAAATGTCTCACTCAAGCTTTTTTTGAGCAATGGAAAGTCATGAGAGGACTTCCCAACAATCAACATACCATCAACATAAAGTATCAAACATATCAAGCTTCCATATGAGCATCTCTTTGTGTATAGACAATGATATCATTTCTTCAAGCTTCCATATCAAGCTTCATATAAGCATCAAACTTTTGGTACCATTGTCTAGGGGAGTGTTTAAATCCATATAAGCTCTTCTTCAACTTACAAACTAGAATCTCTTTGCCAAGAACTACATAACCCTCTAGTTGTTCCATATAGATATCATCTATAAGATTTCCATGCAAGAAAGTAGTTTTTACATCCATTTGGACCAGATTCCATTGCAACAAATCCAAACAACATGCACAAAGTAGTCATCTTGACTACATGAGAGAAGATTTCCTTGAAATCAACAACATGTTGTTGCTTAAAGCCCTTTGCAACCAGTCATGCTTTACACTTTGGAGAATCACTATCCGATGTGAATTTTAACTTATATACCTGTTTACATGGTAAATCTTTCTTTCCCTTTGGCAAAGGTACCGAATCCCAAGTACCATTCTTGTGAATAGAATCCATTTCACTTTTCATGGCACACTCCCACTTGACATGATCCTTTGTCTGCAAAGCCTCTTTGTAGCAAGAGGTTTCACCAACATCTGTTAGCAAAACAAAATCCAAACATGGAACATATCGATCATGTGGATGTGAGACACGTGCGGAATGTCTCAATGGTTGCTGAACAAGAATATTTGCAAATTGATCTAACTAGACATTCTCCTAAACATCCCTATGTGTAGCATTCTTATGCATGCTAGGTGAAGGACTAGTATCCTCAAACACAAATCTTCTCATGTCAACCTCCTTAATGGGTTAATTATGCATCTTAGAGTCATTGAAAATGACATCACTACTTCTGATCATTGGCCATTTTTTAGGATCCCACAAGTGATATCCAAATTGGCCTACTTGACCATATCTAAGAAAAATGCATTTAATTTGACTTATGGTCTAACTTTGTCTAAGATTCTTGGGTATATGAACATATGGTTCACACCCAAAAAATCAAAGATGATCATAATATGGTGGCTTCCTTGCCCACAACTCTTGTGCCACTTTCAGACCTTCGGCAATACTAGGTGAAAGGTTAATCACATGAATTACAATCAATACTGCTTCTACCCAAAAGCCTTGTGAAAGGTTTGCATGATGCAACATAGAAACTACTCGATCCTTTTTAGCATTCAAGGAGGACCTAGCAAGTAAGGAAGCCTCATAATAGAAGGATAGCAAGGGAGACAAGGCTCAAGCACAAGATTGAGCAGACAAAGTAGTCAATACAGATCTAGAAATGAATAGGCCTAACTATTTTTTTTCAAATCAATCATTCAATATGCAATGATTGTCATCACTTCATTTGATTATTAATACCATTTTTGATAGTTTTGAGACCATTTTGTACAAGTGGAGGAGTCCTCAAGCTTGAGGAGTGTTAGAAGAGCCCATGTTTCAATTTTCATAATGTTTAGAGCTCTTTTGAGCCTTCAAATTAGCTTAGGAGCCTAAACTTTAATTAGGCAAGACATTAGGTCTTAATTAGTCCAAAAACTAGTCAAAAAATATAAAAAAGAGCTAGAGAGCTCACTTTTGAGGATGGTTTTTTGATGAAAATTTTTACTAAGACCTCTTAATTGAAAGATTCCATTGTTCTACTCTTTGTTCTACCTTTTATGCACGTGTGTATGTATGTGTGTGCATGTCCTGGTGCTTATCACTCTCACACTTGTGCGTTCCTCTTGCTCATAGTCATCATATCATCCTCACATCTCTATGGATTGACATTTATGAGGTAGATCTCCTAAATGTTGTTACTTCCATTGTGTGAGAATGACACCAAATTCAGTGCCATAGTGGGAAATGTGATTCCAGGACGAGCATGAGGTGCAAAGAAGAGATTCTTGACATTAGAATCATAGATAAGTAGGTAAATGTTCTACTTTTATTTCTTTTTTAATCTCCATCACCATGTCTACCATCTCTACTTACCTCCTACCTCCATCTCCTTCATTACAAAAATTTTAGCATTTTGGTCATATCCCAATCTCCCACTTCATTTCGATCATTTCACTTGTGAGAGAGAGTGCGAGAGATCTTGTGTGATCTTTGTTTTTATGTGTTTTTGAGCATTTTATTTTGCAGATATTGACTCCATCAATAGCTCCAACATCATCATCAGGCATGATACAACCCTACATGCAACCCAAGGTGATGAACTCTGTCTATCATGATAGATAGAAAAACTTCGGTATTGTTCAGTTGCATCATACATACGATAGATGATACTTCATGAACATTCCAATGCACAAAACACAATATAAAAATTCCCACTTTTTTGTCTATGGTGATAGACACTGTGTATCATGGCAAAAAGAAAGGTAGGATAGACCTTATCTATCGTAATAGACATCATCTATCATGATAGATATATCTATCGTGATAGACAGACCCCCATTACAGAGACCTTCCATCACAATAGACACGTCTATCATGATAGACCAAATCCCATGATAAACAACAAACAACAGATAATCTCTATTGCAATAGACCCATCTATTGCAATAAACATGAACCCACAATAGAGGCCATCTACCGTGATAGACCCATCTATCATGAGAGATAGAGACCACAATAGACAATAGGCCACAACTAGCGAATATCATGATAGACCCATCTATCATGACAAACATGTCTATCAAAAAAGACAAGCATCCACAATAGACCTCGTCTATGGTGATACACACAACCTATCGTGATAGATAGTATTTTTGGCCATATTTCATAGTTGTCAAATTTTTCTTAATTGAGCCTAATTTTTTGGAATTTTATAGAGTTATGGAACTATCCATGTGGAAAAGCAAGGTACTAGTGTAGACCAAGCTTGGAAATGAGCTTCTTAGGCATCCGAGCTGCTTCAAGCATGTGTAACTTGAGGTTGGAAGATCTCTCAATACTTTTAGTCAATTTTTTAGCTTAGGCTAAGTGGACTTAGGAGTATTGGTTAATTAGGGATATGATAAGCACAAAGCAAGTTCAATAAACCCTAAATTTTTCAAGTCCAAGAGTAGTTAGATAAGATTTTTGGAAAACCCTAAGGGACAAGAACATAATTGAATCGATCAAACATCAAAATATGCCAAAACTCAAGTATTCCTAATGAGATGAATATTGACACAAGATTTTACACCAAAGGAACTTAAAACAGAGAAGTAAATGATACAAAAGAACATTGGAACGTGGTTGTACTTGGATATTGGGCAAGTAGTTAGGTCATATGAACCTTAGGTCAGGTAGACACCTAGGAAGAGCAGATAGATAAAGCATTAGATCCTCTAAAGCTAGTGTCAACCATACAACTAGTTCATAGGCTCAACAATTGAGTGATTATCCTTATGTGTTGAGCTCTGAGACAAGTGATTCAAAAATGTCTTTTAGCATGGAGAAACCTACAAGAAGTTCATGACTAGCATACGTATAAACCCCAAAAGGTCCCTATAAGACTCAACTAGAATATATCTGAACCAACTGCTTAGGTGCTCACATCTATGAGGATGGTTTGAGAGGATCAATTGTCCAGCTTAGAAACCCACATGAACCCTTTGGAATTGAGCATCGCGTGGTCAAGTTCGAAGAGGGATCCTATATCGTTAAGCAAGGGACCATGTATGTGGTAACTAGCTTACCAAATAGGACAAATGAGTTTAGAACAATCATCCTTGATTAGAAATAGGAGACTTGGATCAGGAAAACCTAGGAAGAGAGCCTAGAATACCAAGAGGTAAGTCAATCCTCTCATGAATAATCACACCCAAATGATTTCTCCAAGACACCAAAAGTATAGAAATCTTTAGGAACAAGATATAGATGAAGATTTTTGGAGATTCAAGATAGAAAAGCCTAGTGAAGTAGATGGAGCGATCATATATGAATTCAAGGATCTTGATGTTCTAGGGAAGTTTATCTATTTGGATAATACATCTACAAGAATTTTTGTAGTCACATAGCATGGTAGACATGCATATACTTGGAAGGGTGATACATAAGATGCAACTAAGAGAGTACTCAAGTATCTCAAAGGCTGTTGGAGACAAAATCATAATTAATCCAACTTGTAGCTATATATTAAGTAGTCTTTGGATAATCCTACAACAAGATGACATGGCAACGTGTTTTATGTCAAACAAGCTACAAAAAGTAGGTCACAGGTTCAATTCTCGATGGGTGTGATGACAACACATAAGTTGTTTTTGCATGAAGCTAGTTCGAAGTGTTTTATTGAAAAGCTAATGTGAGTGACAACGTTTTGGGATTACTTTTTGGAGTAGCTTTTTGTAGAGATCTTATGCTTGCAAACTTGATTTTTTGAAGATTTCTTTTCAAGGAGTTAAGTCCTATATAATAGAGGCCAAAGCTCATTGTTGATAATCTTCTCAAGCTCTAGCACAAGCTCAAATCAAGGCTAAGGAGGAGATCAAGGAGGTCCTCTACTTGGAGAAAGTGTTGAAGTTACTTGGAGGATTTTGTATCAGCCAACTATGAGCATCACTTGTTGAGTTACTATGAGTAATAAGTCTATTTTTGTCCCCACTTGGTCATTCACTAGTTTTTGATTTAGGTTAATAAAAACTTGGGTTTGCTGTAAAACAATTCTAAACTGTTCTTATTCTCCATATTCTCTCTCTCTCTCTCTCTCACACACACACACTCTTCATACCTCTTAGACACAATTTCTTGTATCTAGTTCCTATTTCTACCTAGATTTAGATGTTGTCAGTTTGTATCATTTTCACACATTGTAATTTTAATGTACGTGAGTATCTTATCTTACCATACACTTTGGAAACAGATTGTCTACTCTCTCTTTCTCTATCTCTCACTCATCATCTTTTTTAGTATTAAGGTGTGTATGCTAAGATTCATGTGTTACAAGATCCTGTAAACCTATGATTAATTGTTATTGTGTCCCACCCCACTTCCAGCATTTGTTCTCAAAGCATGGTTGACATACACAGCTAGATGAGTGATTATAGACTCTAGGATGAAGACAAGCTTGAAGGAATGTCTAATTATCCAATGTGGAGTTTTATGATAATGAATCTGTTCGTATTGAAGGACTTGTGGAATATTATCAATGGCACTTATCCAAGGCCAAGAAAAGTTAGAGAAGAAGTTACTTCATCTTCTAGAAGACCGACTGTTCCTACTTCTGCTCAATAAGAGGTTAGTGAAGAAGAAGGAACCACGGCATCATCAGGACTCAATGGTACTATTATGAGATTATTTCCTATAGAAGAACAATCTAGATGGGATTCAAGGGATGCACAAGCACTTTCATATATTGCTATGGGAGTCAAGAGGCATATTATACCCCAAATCAAGTCATGTCAAACCTCTCATGAAACTTGGTTGGAGTTAGAGAATCTCTTTCAAAGCAAAAACCATGCTAGGAAAGCTCATCTTAGGAGATAGCTAGCCAACAAAAGGATGAAAGTTGGTGAATCAATTCAATCACATATTTTGAAGCTCCAAAATTTACAAGATCAGTTACTCAATGTTGGAGTAAACATTTCAGATGAAGAGATGGTAAATACACTTCTAAACTCACTTCCATCTACGTATCATGATTTTGTTACTTCTTTATCTTTCTCTTCAAGAGATAGAGAACTTTCATTTGAATAACTATAGTTCCTATTAGTTCAAGATGAAGATCAAGAAAAAGGTATGTATGAGAATGATGAAGCCATGTTATCATCATTGAAGGAGAAGAAGGAGGAGACCATAAAGAAGGAGAAGGAGAGTCAACAATCCAAGAGGGAAAGTAAGTCTTGTAATCCTAAGTCTTCTAGTCCTTCCCCTCTTGATTCCTCTACACCCAAAGAAAAGTCTTTGCCTACATCTGATTCAAAGAAAAGAGTATACCATTACTATAAGAAGCCAAGTCATTACATAGAAAAATGCAGAACAAGGTTTTTTGATGAGAAGAAGAAGGCATCAAATAATAGTGCTGAAGATGATCCAAAACCTAAATCTTCAAAGATAGATTCATATGCATGTGTTCCTATTGAAGAAGTAGTTTTTGATGAGGCAACATTAAATGCAATCTTAGATAATCCTTGGATTTTTGATTCTAGAGCTACTAAGCATATGACAGGTTGTAAAAAGGTATTTTCTTCCCCTTCTAGCCCTTCAAGTAGAAGAGTGACCATTGCAGATGGTCATGATTTGGATGTTGTAGATGTTGGAGAAGTAAACCTTAAGTCAAGAGTAGGAGGAAATTTCACAATTTTTAATGTTCTTTATGTTTCAGACATGAAGAAGCATTTTCTCTTTGTCTCTACTTTCTTGTCAAAATTTTTTAAGTTCATTTTTAAGAAATATCATGTGATAGCCTCTTATCTGATGAGGAGCAGTGTCTACTTCAAGGTGAAAATAGAAGTGGCATGTTTGTATTGTCCAAAAAAAGTCATTCTAATGTTGCTAGATCTTCTACACCTAAGGAGAACACGAAGTTATGTCATGCTAAATATCAAGCATATCAAAGATCAAGGTATGGTGGAGAGTTTGCCTATTTTTTCTTTACCAGATGATGTAGAGTCATGCGAAGGATGTCTTGAAGGAAAGCTTCACAAAATTCCTTTCAAAAAGCATGGATATATCATGGCCACAATGAAGTTGCAAATCATACATTCAGATGTGAATGGTCAGATGAGAACAAATTCTATTCAAGGTTTTAGGTACTTTTTTACTTTTATTGATGATTTCTCAAGATATTCATGGATTTATGGTCTTAAAGTAATATCATTCACCTCATGTTAATGTTGTAACGGGGACAAAAATTGTTCTACCTTGTCCTTTACAATGTTAACGCATGCTTCTATATTCTCACAGAACCAGCAAGCAAGCTGTAACATGGCAGAAGCCGAAGGCACCAGTTCCCAGGCAGGGTCTAGCGCCTAGATAGTGGACATTGAAACCCTCGTTCTTGAACCACAACTCACTGAGAGACCTCAAGAACTTAGAGTTGTGCATGTGCTTCCTATTCAGGACCCGCCTCAAGGGCACACTTCTCAAGTGGGGAAACACGCACATTGGTTAAGTGATGTTGCAGGGCCATTGGGAGACGACACCTACTTTTGGGAGGCAGAACTTGAGTTTAATGGCAAATGGGGATGATATCATTTCTTTACCCGCGAATTTGAGCAGTATCAGAATGCAGAAGTAATGCGATCGGTATGGACCAAAGCGGGCTTGGATGGTTATTTCCTGGCACATTTACCTAAGCCAGATTTCCTGCGCTGCTCCTACCTTATCAGTACCATCACCCCTAGCAAGGCTAAAGGAGGCGATAGTACCTTCATGCTACCCTCGTTGACACCAAGCCACGAGCTCAAAAGATTCAAACTGACCCTCAACCTAGTACGAGAAGCATTGAACATGCAAGGTATGCATATTCCCACTGAGAAAGAAACCATGATTCCAGGCAGGATGAAGCACAAGGATCTCAACAAATTGAAGGACATGGTAGCTATGACACCAACCATCGCTCTCCACCTACGAACAATCATGCAACACTTTGCTTTCCCCGCCCAAGAATGCTTCACGATGCCACCAAAAAAGATCTGGTTTAGCTTGTACTTGGCAGAGATAGAGAATCTCACCATCAATCTGCCACATCAAATCCACCTAGCCCATCAACGATGGAATAAGAAACAGAAGAACGTGCTTCATGGGTGCTGTGCTATGACAAAAATAATTTACAGGTACTTAGCTTACGACGTGCCCATTCAAAGAGCACTAGTATGGTCTAGGGCCCAAGAATTCCAAAGACGGCTATCAACGGTGGGTCCTCCATCGAAGAAAATGAGAGGGGCAGTTCAATTACCGTGTGCCCAAGCAAGGGGAGCCACCACCACACCAGAGGTGACCCCTCCACAAACGGGACGTGTCCGACCATTTACTATTCGCCTACCCAGACCAAGTGTAGAAGGACCCAATCTGGTGTTCCCTCCGATTCCATCAAACTTGGAGTTCCCACAAGGCTACACCCTAGCCGATTTGACAGATGAAGAAATCGCCCACATGATTAATGAGTCTAACCTGGAGACAAAAGCAGAGCAGACCCAAGGACCTTAACCTACCACTACAACTTCAGCCCCGACCCAACCAGAAGTAGTGGAAGTAGAGGAAGATGAAGAAGAGACTGAGGACGAAGAAGCATATGAGGAGCATGATCAAGAATATGACGAACCTTCAGAACTAGCGAGTGACCTAGCCTATTCGGCACAAACAAAAAGATTGTATGAAACCATGAACGAGTCCAGGAACAACACAAACTATCACTCGAAACAGGAAAAATGCTAATAAGTCAGATGTTAGGAAAAGAGGGAGTGGATGAAATGTTTATTGAGTCCTTGAACCTGCACGCGGACGCGGTGGGCCTAGATGAAGCCATTCATTTGGCTGTGTCTTACATTCATCGCTTCGAAAAATGAATCCAACCCGTCCCATGCGATCCAACAAGCAAATTCACATCAATGTATCAACGCGAGGAGGTACCACACAAATAGAAGAGCATCAGGCGGAACCACTCTCACCACACCCTCACCTCTCACTACACAATTCACTTCACCACATGGCACTACCACCCCCACTTCCACCATTACCACATATGTCATGGGAATTCCTCTCTCTCCCGGCATCCAATTCGGAGGAGTTATCATGCCCAATTTCACAACACTATTCACGAACATCACATCCACCCCACCCACTGTCCCCATCTACACGGTCACACACACGTTTGACACCATGGAAACATCACCAGCCACCGCACCACTCCCTCCCCCCACGCAGCCTCAATCTCCCATACCCCCTCCACCCACATCACCACTTGACTCCACATCATTCACGACTCCCTTTCCCTTCCCCATTCCCCCTGCATCCTCTCCTTTCCTTGCATTCTTTAATGTAAATAATATGTTTTCAACGTTACATCAATTTGTGTACCAACTACAGAGTGAGTATCAGGCTCTCGAAGACCGTCATCGTCAACTAACTATGAATCACCAACAACTACAGAGGCGGCTTACAACTATAGAAGATGAAAACGCTGACCTCAATCAACGCTACACCACACTCGAACAGGCCCATCAAACCCTCTTGGAGACACCCCAACCATCACAGTTGCTAGGTGTCAAACAACTCGAAGCTTTACTTGAAGTCTACCAAACAGATAATCTAAGAGTCCGACATAATTTAACCCTACTCAGGAAACACATGGCTACCGCCCTGGAAGAGACCAAGCGTTTGCAGAAGTAAAACGAAGAAAACCTAGAAGCCGCAATGGAAGGCTCCCCCCACGAGATCGACCCAGAACAGTTTAAAGTAGTCCCCTCAGATACAATGAAGACAATCCTGGAAAGCTATGCTGATCTACTAGAAGCCCATGATGATATAGAAAAGGAACGAGACGCACTGCGCCGCCAGATCAGGGAACAAGAGGAACAACCGAAGGTCATACAGTCAACCTCGACTTCAGAGGAGGTAAAGGCATTAACGGAGCAGGTGGCAGAATTGTAGAAGAAGTTACTGGAATATGAAAGACAACCCTTTCCAGTTATAGAACCAGAGCCAGATGAATTGGTACCCATTGCAGATTGTCCGCTTCGTCCATGTAGACTTTATTTGATTTTCTAATAACTTCCTTCGATTTATCATGCACACCTTCTCCAAATCATTTGCTTCTTATTGCTTTTTCAAATTTTAGATTTTATTTTGAAGATCAGATACAAATATTGTTACCTCTTCTAGTTTCCCTTTGATCATCAAGTTCTCCTTCTTTACATGATTTAACTCTTCATGCTTGGCCTCCAATTCAACCATCTTTCATGCCAATTCCCATTGGGTATTGATGATTCTGGTCGAGAGCTCCTTGCTCATGATCTCAAGTCTATTGTTGGCCTCAAGTAATTCTGCTTTTTCTTTATCTTCCTCCATCAAAATGGTTCAAGCATTCATAGCAGTGTCAATAATAATTTTGACCAATGGCTTCAACTGATTCACATCTACATCAAGCCATGTCTTTGATATAATGGGTTCTTCACCCGTTCACACATCTTTACCTTGAGCAACATGTAGAGTATCTTGCCTTGGCTTCCTAATATGGAGTTGTACTCGTGGCACAACCCCCTTTAGTTGTTGTTGTTGCTTCTCGTGACTTTGGTTCCTTAGATTGCACTTTGTGAGAATTAGCTACCACATCCAATGGTGACGGTTCTACAATCACTTGGATGGGTATTGTAGGCCCTTGCTCTTCATGCACTTCCTCATTATCTCTCTTGTTTTGGATGCACTATGGTCCTGGATTGAGTGGGCAAAGCCTCTTTAAGAAGAATGCTTGTTTGATCGGTTAATTGAATGGTATGCATATGCTCCATTTTCCCTTCTCGCATAGGATGACCTTGCTCCACTTGTGTACTTTCAATCTCAGGTTGATTTTGAACTTGGTTCAACTCATCCCATTCCTCATCAACATGCTCATCCGTGCGTATATCAATATTTAGCATATCTTGATCCTAGGATGACTCTTGGTTGGAGCTCGAGTTGTTCAAACCCAATTCTTTATACCGGTCCAACTTCGATATGCTCTTGCCTACTTGTTGAGACTTATGTAGTTTTCTTGATTGATGATATTCGTGACCTTGTGCCATAAGATTCACTTGACCCTTAGTATATGCCTGCATCGCTTCTAGGGTAGCAGAGATGTCACGTTGAGTAATGACTAGAGGTTTTGCTAAGGATACCTTTGGGAGTACATGTACTCTTTTTTATTGTGGGGTGTCAGCTACCTCCTCTTCTCGAGCACGTTTGGCACCTCTCATTGTAATCTTAGAGCTTGTGCCAACCTCTTCCACTGTAGCAATGCCTTTTTTTCTTGGGTACTGTTGCGGACTTTATGGGAAGGCATTAGTCATAAACACTCCTTCATGCCTAAAGCTTGATAGATCAGTAGTGTCAAGGTAGAGCTTTTTTTAGCTTTGAATAGCTGCTCTTGGACATATGGGGCCAAATTGATTTGATTTCCAAATTGCTTGATTGCATGAGATAGCAGTTGCAATACCACCTTTTGTGGAGCTTTTGCTTGCTTTCTCTTCTCTTTGACTCTCCATATGTATGGTATCATTGGTGGAGCAGCTGTTGGGTTGCAGGGTGGTCTTCTCTTCTTGTGGTTTCTTTGGCTCTTGACGGGTTTCTTGGATCGTGTTTTACGTGGTGTAGTATTTGTGGCTGCTCTTTGGTGACCTTGAATGTTGTCTTGGATATCCATATTTGATTTCTTGAAGGTTGAGCCACCATCAACTTCTTTGGTATCCACACTTGTATTATTTGTTTACTACGATCTTTGATTGGTTGTTTTGATCACTATTGCCTTCTGTTAACCTCCTTCAGATTCATTATAATCTGATGCTTGTAGTTTGTCCAGTTGATTCTTGCGAATCCATATTGTCTTCATTCCCTTTCTTGCTGGTAGACAACTATGTGGCAATTCTTGCCTCTTTGTTCCTCACTTGGAAGGGAAACCTCACTTTGTATCTTAGGTTGGCTAGATGTGGAAGAAGGGCTTAGTTATCAAGGGTTCTAATTATTTTTCCATGCGACATCCGCTTATGTAATTTGACAAAATATCTCCATCTAGGGTGGCTAGGTTAATTGCTCCACTAGTTGAAATGAGATTGATCACTAGCTATCCATGTCCTCTCTTTTGAAACTTTTTTGCATGTTGTTTTAAGGTATACACCAGGACTAAATCACCCTCCTTGATTCTTGTGTCTTTGATATGGGCATCATAATATAATTTTCATCTTCTTTTGGCTACATAGATACTACAACTGCTTGCAATCTAGTCTCATGCAATTTTTCAATTTGATCAAATTGTTGGGACAATTCGTGTCGAGTCCACTCATACTTCGCAGCTACTCGCAGAGTAGGAATCAAGAAATCAATTGGCAAAATTGCATTTTGGCCATATATTAGATTGAATGGTTTAGTACCAATAGCACTCTTGTAGGCAACTCTAAAAGCCTAAAGCATGGTGTAATTGTTTGTCCCAATCTAATCGTCCATTATTTATAATTTTTGTCAAAACTTGACATAACACCTTACTCTCCTGTCCACTGGCTTGTGGGTGGTATGGGGCTGACTTCTTATGAATTACTAAGAACTCATTCATCAATGTTTCTATCACTTCATTAATAAAGTGTGTACCTTTGTCACTCGAGCACAATGGAAAGTACTAACGTGAGGAGATCCACCTCATAAATGTCAATCCGTGGAAATGTGAGGACTAGTATGAAGAATACGAGCAAGTGAAGGAACAAGTGCATGAGTGAGAACCACACAAACATGCACACACATACACACACACAAGGCAAGAACAAAGAGAGGAACAATGGAGTTCTTTGCATTAGTCAAAAAGTCTCTTACATAAGCTCAAATCACTAACAATCTAACCCCAAAAATGAGCTCTCTAGCTCTTTTTATAGTTTTTTGACTAGCTTTGGCCTTGTCTAGACCTAGTGTCTAGCCTAGTTAAAAATTAGGTTCTTGATCTTATTTGAGGGCTCAAACGGAATTTAAAAATGACAAAAATTGGTATGTAGCTAATTCTAATACTCCTCAACCTTGAGGACTCCTCGGCTTGAAACAAATAGAGTCTATTCTACCAAAAATAGAATTTACAATGTTTGTGTAGTGATGAAAATCACTTGAGTTGGAAATAGTTCATGGAAAAAAATGATAAGGCCTTGTTACCAGATTGTGCATGACTGCTCCTTTGTGCTGGCATGCTCTTCTTTTAGCTTGTATGCCAACACTCCCCGCTCCCTAGCGTCTGTCGCCCCTGATAGACCTCTGTTCTGTAGGGTGGTCAATATAGTATGGTAGAATGTTGGTGGCCAGCTGTGTTCTTCTATCCGTAATCCTCTTTCCAGATCAGCTTGCAATGCATCCCAATTTATTGCACCTAGGATATCCGGTTGCAGTGTTGTGTGGTACTCAAAGTACATGGCTTGTTCACATGCAAAGAGATGAAGCAGGTGTATGGGTTTAGGAGCGAACACCTCGAAGTGATATTCCCATAATCCTTTTCTAAACATGTCTTCGAAAGTCTATTTACAATAGGCGAGGAGGTATTTGATTTGTGCATGCCACGCGTAAGCCACTCGAATGCTGGGGGTGGTGCTCATGTCATACTCCAAATCGTAATTTCCATTGGTAAACCCCGATAGACGTACCTGTGGTGCTTCTGCATTTCTAAAAGTTTTGAGCACAATCTGCATCATATCCAAAATTTTAAGCATCATTTGGGCCGCTACATGTGGCATCAACTTCAAGCGAGGGAGCCAATGCACGATTGTGGCCATCATATAGGCTATAGAGGTTGATCCCTATGGTGGCACAATGTAGGGGTAGTTGAGCCACTCCTTACATTAAGCATTATTCTATACCTTTATCTTGAATGCTTTCCATGATCTGCATCATGGAACTGGGCCATAGCATGGATTGTAAAGTAGGTGTAAAGGTGTGTGGTTCCATGCGCAACATTTCAAGGTATGTCTTGAAAAGCTTTTGCCGCCATGTCGGTTGATAGATCTTTCCCTTCTGAGCATCTAGGGAGAGGTCCTCTAGTTGAAACTGGGTCGTAAAGGAGGGGTTCTTCCCTGTTACTCTTTGTATTTCCGCATTGTAGGAGTTCAAATGATAAGATGAGTTGTTTGGATGCCAAATTCTTGAAATAATTGGATTTTCGTATTGTTTCTTCGATGACATGCATTGCCTGATTTTGCACCATAGTGTGGTCTTCATGAGAGCGTCTAATTTCTTCCACCTGTTTTAACCATGGGGGTTGTGGTGCTTCAAATGTGTCTTGACCTTCAGTTGTTTGTTGTCCACCTAGAATGGGTTGCGGATCATAGTCCTCTTCAAATGTTTGTTCCATAGGTATGGAGACTGTCTCTTCATCCGTGGGAGCCTCGGGTGGGGATGGTGGTATCTCGTATTGTAGTAGGCGTGCCTACAATTCTGTGAATTGTTTTTGGAGATCTTGTAGGGCCTCCGAGTTAGTGATAAGTGAAGTGGTTGAGGTGGTGGCTTGGGGGGCCGCTGTTGTGTCTTTTGGTCGTGTTTGCTTCAGTTGATCCAATTCCTCTGATAACTGGTCATGTGCCTTGAGTAAAGTTGCATAGTCTTCAAGAATGATCTTGATGATTTCAGGGGTCACAACTTGAAATTTGGGGGGACTAATGGGTGCCCCGGGTGTGCTTTCGATGGATGCCTCTAAGTTTTCCTGGTTCCGTAGTTGTAGACATTGATTTTCCTCGTGAGCAGCTGCAAGGTGTCACTTGAGTAGGGCCATATTGCACTAGAGTTTTGAGTTGCATTCTAGTTGTGTGTGTAGATGGCCCTCCACCACTTGGATCGCTTCCTGGTCTACGTTCTGTAACTTTTCTTCCAATATGCTATGAGCCTCTTGTAAAGTTTGAAATTGTGTTTGGAGGCTGTCATTCTCCTCTTCTAGTGTAGCAAGATGATGTTGTAGCACTTCAGAGTGCTCTTGCAATCGTTGGTTATGTTGCTGGAGCTGATTGTATTATGTCCTTAATTGTGATACACATGCAAGCATGGTGTCAAATGCATTACCTATAGATGAAGGTGTATTTTTTACAGTGGAAAATGCAAGGGGAGGGAATCGGGGAATGGGAAGAGTGAATGCTGTGTCTATTGGAGATGTATGTGTAGGTGAAATTGGTGGAGGAGGAATGGGGGAAGGTGGAAGTGTGGGGGGAGGGGGAGGTGAGGTCGATGGTAAAATGTCCATGCTTTCGGCCGTGGGGGTGAAGGTTGTGCCTACCATATATATCAGAATGGTAGGTGGAGTGTGTGCGATAGTGGTGAATAAGTGTGGTGTGGATGTTGGGAATGAAATCGATGAGAAGGGTTGGCCAGTGGCTTGAAAGATTCTAGAAAGGAAATTATGGGCAGGTTGAAGGACTGGTGGGATGGGGGGTGGGAAATGCAAGCCTAGGGGTGGAAAGGTCGTGAAGGGAGGCGGGGTGATAGGGAATCCAAGAAATGTGGATCTAGCGTCAGGATGGCTGATGACGGAGGTCGTGGAGGCTGGTTGTCCTATGGTTATCTCCATGAGATTCGGTTGTGATGGTGGTGGCCTGATAGATAGGGTTGTCAAAGGAGGAGAACAAGCTTGCACTAGAGGTGGGAGTACTGAAGATGAATGTTTGCTCTATGGGTTGGGTAGTCGAGGTGGTGTCTTCTGCTTCTGTTCGAGGAGGTGATGGTGGGGGGGTTGGTGGTAGTGGATCGGTGTACTCTTCAGTGGTGACTGTGTGTTCTCGGTCAGGAGTTCTTGCTTCTTGGGAGGTTGTCTCAATTGGTTCAGATGTAATAATAGGTTCTTCTGTAGTAGTAATGGGAATCTGGATGTTTTTATCGGACCGTGGTCGTGTTTGGAATCTTCGCGGATCATACTGAACGGGAGGCCCCTGTAATGCTGATCAGACTGTTTCCAATACACCATAATTTTCTGCCATCAATAGGAGACCTTCGCTATATTCAGAGTCAACTCCAGCCTCTTCCAAGAGTTGCGCCATGAGCATTCTACTGTTCTGTTTGTTGAGCAAGTGTTGTGCTCTCACTCGCTCCATGATCTAATACAACCTCCAAAGTATCGCTGTATATGTTGGGGCTCTAGTGGTTTCTTCATCTTCTACTTCTTCTTCATCCTCTTCTTCTCCCTCTGGGTGTGTTGATTGCTGAGATAAAGTTCTCTACTGATCATCATGCCAATGTACATGGCGGCCTTCTGTGGATTTCCTCCGTCTTTGGGAGAGGTGCCCTGTTCTTCTGTGTCCAAAAAGAATTCCACATCAGAGAGTTGTGTATTTTGCAAGAATGATTCGAAGTCGAAGGTGCTCATCCCTTCCACATCTCTGGTGGCAGCAAATTCAAATTCAGGTGGGACAAGAGGAGCCGATGGAGCAGCTTGTGATGTGCCTTCAGATCCAGATCTAGGTATTCAAATGGTAAAGGGAGGCATGGTGGCTTCCCCTTGTGGTGAGACTTCGGGAGTCATAAGAACTTCATGTGTCTAGATGCAGGGAATTGAGCCTCTCATGCATTTGGATTGACGTGAGGCAGTTTTGTGTCTTTTAAACATCTGTAACTATGACCAGATTAAGCGTTTTCTAGGGGTACATCGTATTCTAAGCACTTGTAGATGATGCGTGTGATTACACAACAACCATTCACCACTAGCTTCCTAGATGACCTTTTATTTGCTTCATATAGCTACTCCATAATCCATACAGGAAGCTTAATAGGTAGTGCACCTATCTCCACCAAGTAAAGAGTGAACCAGATCAATTTGTGGGGCTGAGTGAATCGATCTTGACTAGGAAACACAAAATGTTGCATGCACATACGAAGAGGAATGGACACATTTGGCGTGAGTGCCACCATATCTTTCAACTTTTGTAATTTTCGTTTCTTCATGTTAGTGGGTATTAAAGCATCCTTCTCTGAGGGCACATGCGTGCCGTGCATGCTCAAAGTAGAGCTCACCAATTCCAATGTAAGTTTGAACCTTTTCAACTCATTGTTACCCAATAAAGAAGGAAGAACAAATGATCCTGGTTTGTCCTTTTCCTCATTCGCCTGTAATGTTGATACCAAATAGTAGCACCGTAGAAAATCTGGTTTTGGTAGGGGTGCCTCAAAGTACTCGACCAGCCCTACACGCTGCCATATGCTTTGTAATTCTGGTGTATTCTGGAGAGTCTCAAACTCTTTGGAAAAGAATTGGAATCGCACCCATGACTTGTCATACTCACACTTTGACTCATAGATATACTTAGCCTCTCCTAAGGGTCCTAACATGCCATTGAACCAGTAAGAGTTTGCATGGACTCCCTCAGTTATTCCTGTGGGAGGGTCTGGTATGGGTATTTGCTAGAGATGTTGCAGCTCTATCGGTCCTTCAATTGGTGGCGTGTTAATAGGTAGAATTTCCACATTAATATCCGGAGTACTTACTGCTACCTGAGAGCTCGGGCCAGTTGCTTCTCCCATGAGACTGCTTGTAGCTGTTGATGCTTATCTGCTAGAAGAAGAGAGGCACATTAGCATTGGGAGTTAGTGGGTGAAGTGTTCATGATGTGTGCGAATGCTGGTTAGTAGGTTAGTGTTCACCCTAAATGCATACTTTTGGATGTGCAATGTACTTTGAATGCACCTACATCAGAGTGGATTGATTTAAAAAATTGGGTCAGGGGGTTTGATCTAGGGTTTCAGTCTCCAAACTTTGATCGTGGGATTGTATCTTTTAGTGGTGATGACATGTAAAGATTTGTGGATTGGATTGTGTTGGATTTGGGACTTTTTGGGTACCCATTTCCCGACATTCCTAGGTGTGCCCGAAGATGTAGTGGTGTGGAGTGTAGATGTTTGCCCTGGTATTTGTGCCAAGAGTGCTTGTGAGTGTTGATTCAATCTTGTGAATGGGTTTAGTTCAAATATCGTGTATCGTGGCAAGGCAAGTATTGTGTATTGTCTGCTTCCAAGTATTGCCGATACTTACTAAGTGTCGTGTGTCGCATGTTCTAAAGCAATCCCTGAGAGGTCTTGTTTCCCTATTTTAAACCCCAGAACCCTAAACTGGCATAACTTTATTATACGAAGCAAGGGGTTCCAAAGGATTTTGAGCAATACAAAGAAAAATTTTGGACTTGTAGACAAGGCTTATGAACCTAAGATCTGGTAGACACTTAGGCAAGGATAGACAAAGCATTAGATCATCTGAGGCTAGTGTCAACCATACAACTAAGTCTGGGGCACAACAACTAAGTGGTTATCCCTACATGCTAAGTTCGGACACAAGTGAATCAAAAATGTCCTTCAACACGGAGAGACCCACACGTAGCTCAGGTACTTCCTATTTACAGACACCAGAAGATCCCTATAAGACACAATTGGAATATATCCGGACCAACCAATTAGGCACTCACATCTATGAGGATGGCATGAGGCGATCAGTGGTCCAAATCAAAAATCTGGATCAACCGTATGGACTGGAACACCCAGTGGTCAAGTTTGAACAGGGTTCATACATTGATAAGGAAGGAACCATGTATGTGGTAACCAACCTCCCAGATAGGACAGATGAGTTTGGAAATATCATTCCTGAGAATGAGATAGGAGACCTAGAGCAACGGGACCTAGGATGAGAACCCAAGACTCCCAGAGGTAAGTCAGTCTTGCCTAGAGTAATCGCTCCAGATTGGATCCCTCAAGATAAAAAAAGCATAGAACTATTCTTGAATAGAGAAATAGAGGAAGCCTTTTGGAGATTCAAGCCAGGTCAACCTAGCCCAATAGTCACCATCTATGAGCTCAAAGATCCGAAGATACCAGGAAACGTTGTCTATCTAGATAACACTTCTAAGAAAATGTTCTTGGTAACAGAGTAGGATAGGCATGCATACACTTGAAAGGGTGAATCAATTTTCCCTCCAGCAAGATCTAGTATTTTCCATGGTATCCAAGGAGTAGGATCATCCAAGGCTCATGAAAACCAGAGGGAAAGAACTAGAGAGAGACCTGAGGTAAGCTTTGCACACACGGTGGGTAGAGACCGACCGGGATTAGGAACTGAAAGACCTGAAAGGGAGAGACGTAGAGTACATAGGCATCAAAGAGATGAAAATGATTTTCCATTGATAGACCTTGAGAGCACTCAAGAACCCTTAGGCCTTCTCAAGTGGTCAAGGCTATGAAGAACTATTTTGGTGGATCAGGAGATCCTTATGATCATGTGGCCAAGTTCAAACAAGTGTTAAGAGCTGAACAGGTTGAGGAATTGTTCACTCAGTTTGAGGCATTTGGTTTGACTCTTAAAGGTACTTCCTTAGCTTGGTTTCAACCCCTAAATAGTCGCACAAGACGTAGGCCAACTGCTAGAAGAATTCGTTGTCAAATTTTCCAAGAGCAGCATTAGGCATAACACATCATCCCTGATCCACATGTTCAAGCAGACCCCCCAAGAAACAGTGCGACTGGCAGGAAGAAGGTTTAGACACTACTTGGAAAGATGCCTTGTGTCAGAATTACCCACAACAACTAAACAAGTGGCCTTGTTTTTAGATGGCTTACTGAGCAAAAAGTTAAGATCATATGTGTACTTGAAAGAGCCTAGATCCATAGAAGAACGTGTGTGGATATGTACTGACATAGAAGACAACTTGGGTGAGGAGTTAGGGCTATCCAATCTCTATAAGGATTCCGATAGTTCTACTAGTCATACCTCAAGAACCTTCACAGAGATAGATGAGATAGCGGAGCAAGTTTCCAAAAAGCTAGGAGTCCAAAATAGGCAAATGCCAAGGGTCACCTCATTGAAGCGATGTTCCAACTGTGGAGGAGACCACACGGCTAATGTTTGCCCAATGATGGCTCAACCCCAAGGAAACCCTAATGATCTATATTGCACCATTGAGAGAAAATACACAAATCATACGGCTCAAGATTGTACATACAATAGGAAGGCTGTCAGACAAAATTATCAGCAACCTTACCAACAGGGTAGGTATCAGAATCAATACCAACAACCATATTATAGGCCACAACAGCAATATCAGGCACCATATAGGCCACAACCAGTCCTAGGAAACCAACCACCAACTCCTGCCAATGTGATCCCAGTTAAGTATACGATGGCCAAGGAGAACCCTAATAGAGCATTGGTGCCACTAACCCCATTGATACCAGAAAATGATTCTCATGCTCAGAGTTCAAACTACTCCCATGAAGGTAGTCCACAAGCTTATTACACAGAGTCACCAGAGCATAGTGAGGCTTATTCTTATCAATACAAGACACCACTTATGGAACAAAATTGGGAGCCAGAATACTCCAATGTCATGTGTACGAATCCCAACCCTACGCCCCAAGCGAGACAAGTAAGACCACAAGACCCTAGAGGTCAATGTTTTAGATGTCAAGGTGACCATTTCATTCGTGAATGTCCCCATTTACAAACTCTAGGACAAGGACAAAACATCACAATACAAGGCTTTTGTCTTGAGTGCGGCAAGGAACATCTTCCAAGAGAGTGTCCCAAGAATCCCTCTAGTGCACCCAAGGTTACACCCATCAATGTGGTAGGCTTAGTGGAAGATTCAAGTTCAAGTAGCAGTAATGTGGCTCCTATACAGGTAGTTACTAGGGCACAAGCATTAAAACAAGATAAACCAGTGGAGCAATCAGAGTCAAGTGAATCAAGAGAGCCTAGTAAAAGGAAAACAAGAACATGGAAGGATACTAGGGAGAGAACCAATCGCAAGTGGAATAAAAAGCTATCAGAACTAGAAGAAAACTTGAAAGACGCAAAAACAAAAATAGAAGATATTGCATCTCAAAGCCCCTCGCATGCGGAAGCTCCATCCACACCACCTCATCCCACCCCATCACCCATTGTAAATAACCCACAACCAGGGTCTGTTCTTGCAGATCCAACCCCAGAAGGCTTGGACATGATGTCCAAGGCCTACCACACTCGACTTCAAGAAGGGCCAACAACTGCAAACCTAGACAAAAGTTACCCTAGAGCAGATTTAGAGATTGAACGGACAAAAATGTGCATGAAAATGGTAGAGCTAGCTCACGCTATGCTTGAAACCAGTCAACAGTTCAATCAAACAAACTCTGTCAAACTGGATTTGCATTTCTAGGGCTTACTAGAAAGATTAGAGCAGTTGGTAAACAAACAACAGGTTTCTTTACCTCCGTAGGCTCAACCAGTTGTTGAAAGAGAAAAATCTCCACCAATGAAAGCTTATGTGCCTGATTCCATAGATGATGGAACACCTCTTTCAATTCAGCAATACTCTCAAGAGTTCTTGCGAGAAATACAAGAGAAATGGGCCAAGGAGAAGGGTAATCCCCCTCCTATTCCTAAAATTGATGACCTTCATGATCAATTTCCCCAAGACATTTTGTCTATCTATGGAGATCAAACAAAGCAACAAGAAGATGAAAGCTTAGATTTTGAATCTAATTCTTTATAGGAGTTGCCACAATTCACAGGCCCATGAGAATTTGAATCTCTTTAGATCAGAGCTTCCACAATATTGGTAAGAAATGAAGACTCAGTGGTTCCAAGAAACACTTACGTTGTGAAGAACACTAAGGTTCAGTGTCATCTCACTGTAGAAGAGCTGCTCAAAGCAAAACCTGAGCTATGGAATCATGTGAAGGATCAGGTTCCAGAACTTGATTCCAATATGCCAAAAACAAGCTCTAAGCAAAAAGTTCTAGAGATACCTCTTGATAAAATAGGAGACATGAGCGAAGGTGAAGAAGGTAATACTTATCTTCCGATCACCTACTAGGGTTACACAACCAAAGCAATCGTAGATTCAGGTGCTAGTGTTGCTATTGCGACCACCTCCTTGTGGAAGCGATGGGGCAAACCCACATTAAGACCAACTAGAATGAAGCTTCAAATTTCCGACGGTCATTTTGAAAGACCTCTAGGATTGCTCGAAGGGATAACTCTAACCACTTGTGGTGTAGAGTTTGAACACACATTTGCTATATGTGACTCTGAAAAAAATAATGTCTATGAGATGATCCTAGGAGACCTTTCCTATGACAACAAATAGTACAAGATTGGGGAACCAACTCCTTGTACTTACAACACTTAGGGGTCACCACCAAGGTCAATCTAAAAGACTATACATTCAGAGATGTACCACCCCTACAGTGGAATCCTATCCACAAAGAAAAAGAAGATTCTATCTCCGTGCATTCTAGAAGTTCACCTGAACCATCATGGATGCATGAAGATACTCACTTGTGGATGTGCAAGGTTGCAGAGGAAGAGGAAAGATGCCTAAAAGCGAGAGAAGAAGGAACTTCTCAAGGAGAAAGACCAATTCAAGACCCAGCCTATACACCGATGGTCTTTCCAGATGAGGAATTTGAGCCTCATCGCTCGGCAGAAATCTTAGTTACCATGGACATTGAAGTCAATGAAGAACAATGGACACCTCATTGTGATGAGGAGGGTTATGATATTTCCGTGTTCATGTGTCAACCTTGTTGGAAGAATGTGATCCTAGTGATGTCATAGAAGAAGAAGAAAACGACGATGATCTAGAGTCCATTGTAATGGATAGTTGCTTTAATTCAGAAAAGCACTATCTAGAAGATGTAGGAGTATTTAACCAACAAGAAGAAGAACCTCTCACAAGCATTAAAATGGTAAATTCAAAGGATGGAAGTGAACGTGGTAAAAAGAAAAAGAAAAGAAAAGTAGTGAAACAAGAAGAGGAGGAATCATTGTTTGAAGTACCAAAAAACTTCAAGAAATATGAAGTTGAGGATCGGAAAATTTTGGTACGAATGCCTAAGAGAGAGGCCATCACAGGAGAAACATATGATAACAAAGAAAAGACCAAGAAAATTGTTGTAACCATTGAAGGGAACGAAGAGAGATGTACGTACATAGGAGATGACCTAAGTGCAAAAGAAGCTTGTAGCTCTATTAAGGGAATATCGGGACATGTTTGCATGGCACTATAGAGATTTGAAGGGAGTAGATCCAAAAATCTGCTCTCATACTATCCCCATGACCGCTGATGCCAAGCCCACCAAACAAAAGCCCTACACATATAATGACACTTATGCAGCTAAAATAAAAGAAGAAATTGACAAGCTGATTGAAGCCCGATTTATCTACAAAATTGAGCATACTGAATGGGTGTCCCCCATTGTAGTGGTGCCCAAGAAAAATGGAAAATTGTGAGTGTGTATTAACCTTAAAAAAGTTAATGCTGCTACAATCAGAGATAGTTATCCACTTCCAATCACTGAACATTTATTGGAGCGTGTTGCACACAAGGAAGTTTATAGCTTCCTTGATGGATTTTTCGGCTACAACCAAGTAGCCATTGCCCCAGAAGATCAACACAAAACAGCTTTTGCCACAGGGTGGGGAATCTTTGCATTCTGCGTGATGCCATTTGGGCTCACCAATGCACCTGCAACATTTCAAAGGCTCATGTGTCATGTCTTCAAAGAGTTCTTGCGAAAGAGCTTAGAAGTATATGTGGAAAATTTATGTGATCATTCCCAAGAAAGAAGATACCACATCCTTGAGCTCAGACAGATTTTCAACAAGTGTAGAGAATATCGAGTGTGTCTGAACCCAGAGAAGTGTGTGCTCATGGTACGACAAGGTAAAATCTTAGGTTACATTGTTTCTAAGAATGGAATTTCAACAGATGAGGACAAAGTAAGAGCCATAGCGGAGCTGCCCAGGCCAAGGAACGTTAAAGAGGTACAAGCCTTTATGGGCCACTGTGGATATTATCGCGGGTTCATCCACATGTATGCAATCATAGCCAAACCTCTTTATGGCTTGCCAACAAACTTTGAGTGGAATGATGAATGCAAAAATTCCTTCAATGAATTGAAGAGAAGTTTGTGCACATCACCAATATTGACCACTCTTGATTGGAATAAGCCATTCCATGTCCGCGTGGATGCATCCAATTATGCAATAGGATGTGTGCTAGCACAACCCACAGGTGAAGGAAATCTAGACTTGCCGATAGCATATGCGAGTAGACAATTGAATGCAACTGAGCGAAACTTACGACAATCGAAAGAGAGGGCTTAGGCATGGTATATGCTGTGAAGAAGTTTAGACACTACCTATTGGCCAACAAGTTTAAGTTTTTCACTGATCATCAAGCTTTATTATATTTGTTCAATAAGCCTTGCAATACAGGACGCTTAGTAAGATGGTTTCTCTTACTAATGGAATATGACTTTGAAGTGATTGTTAGAAAAGGTAGAACCCACCTCAGGGCAGATCACCTTTCTCGCATCACTTCAAGAGAGTCATCGGAAGGAGTGTCCGATGAACTGCCTAATGCTTATCTGTTCAATTTAGAAGTTGTTCCTAAATGGGCAAATAAGTTGGTACCAGTCCTAACCTTCGGACCCGCAAATAAGAATGTAAAAACAAACTAAGATAAAGTTGTAAAATCACAAAAATATCAAATATTGGGAAGCATGTACAAGCAAGATACAAATGGTGTATTACCTTGTTGTGCGAGGATGATGAACATAGTGGTTGGTTGCAACAAGCCCATGAAGGATTGCTAGGAAATCACTATTCTAAACAGCGAACATTGCAAAATCTAAAACGTTTAGGAGTGTATTGGCCTAACATGGACAAAGAAATACATGAATGGATTAAGAATTGTCCAACATGCAAAAAGAGACCCCTAGTGGAGCATGCAAAGGCTAGAGAGCGCATAAGGCAAAATAAGTTAAGGCAACTAGGCTTAGATGTCAACACAACAACCCCAAAATATCACATGGACATGTGCCAAAAATCGGGCATTCTCGAATAATTGATCGACGCCCCTTTGTGATGATAGAGATAGGACAAGGAAAGACTGTAAGGACCGCGAGAGCATTGATTGACTCAAGAGCAGCAACTAGTGCAGTTAGAATTTCATACTTCCAAGACGTGCAATTGAACATCAAGCCTATAGAAGCCTATCTCATCGGATTGGGAGGTGTGGAGACCCCTTGTTTGGGTGAGGTGGAACTTCCCATCTACCTTCAAGATGTTCCAATGAAAGTGAAAATGCTAGTGTGTCATGATGAGGACCTTACAGAGCCACTTGTCTTGGGGTCAAGATTGGATTTACGACCATGCAGTCAACTTGAACCTAAGAAGTCAACTTCTTCAAGTTTTGGTACAGGAACAATGCATCACATTAGAATTAGAGAATTGCATGCTCACAAATCCAGATGTCACACCTTCTCTTAGTTCTTCTAGGACTAATGTTAGCAAAAAAGATGTTGTATGTGTCCAAAGCTCTGTGTTCCAGAAGAACTCAATCATGGAAGAGCATGCTCAAAGACAAGTGAAATCCTCCTCTTGTATAAAGACTAGTACCGTCACAACCACTCAACCAAAAAGGCAAGTGAAACAGTACAGGGCAACCGCTATATCAAATAGACAAAGAGAATTCAAGAAGAAAGTAGCTCCGGGCATGAAGCAGATCTGGGTACAAAAAGGAGAGCAATCACCAGTCGCACCAACACAATTGCCACCCAGGGAAGCCAACCATGCAAAAACAAGAACCAAGCAACCAGGAATAGCTCACCTAGAATGTCTCTGAAAAATTTGGGTGACTAAGAAATTAGCTGCAGCTCAGCAAGGGCGATTACAGATGTGGGTATCTAAGAAGCTCTTACATCCACAACAACCTATGCTCTCCCACTTGGGAAAGGTCTCAACAAAGAAGCCAAGGAGAGAAAAGGATAAGAACTGCGTACAGAGACCAAAAGAAGATAAACTCACCTCTTTGGCAAAAAATAAGTAGGCAATCATCAAGGATCTAGGTTTGGAAGCCAAAAGCACCAGCAGCATCCACAAAACCAAAGAGCCAACCACAATGGATACCCAAGTTTGGAAAGCATCCAAAGATGAAGAGGCCTGGGGTGATCTCTACAGGGCTAAATACTATTCTAAAATGGGTCCCAATTAGGAGGATTACATCATTTTGAGATCCAATCAACACCTCCCAACAAAGATTGCATCAAGTCTGCAAGTAACATTGAAAGCCCCGACATGCAACAACCATGTGCCTTTGACATAACCTTGTCTTTTGCACCATTCAGGTCATGCATTTCCAAAGTGTGCATTAATATAGGGCCACATTATGCAGTTGTGCATAGACACAATTAAGAAATCCAAGGCACATGAGACACACTTGACATATGTAAAATATCTTATTGCAACTAACCATTGTCTTCTTGTTTGTGACATTGTTCCAAAAACCCAAAAAAAAAGAGGGAAAAAAAAAAAGAGAGACGAGAAGAAGAAATAGGACCAAGCGATCCAAGAATCTCACCCGTGGATCATCAACAAGGACATCCATTTGCAACGAAGGACAAACCCATGGTCAATCACCATGATGGGAGTACAACACGAAGAGACGACTATTGACAGACCTTTCACCATGGTAAGAATTGTATGCTCCAACAATATAACCAGGAAACCTCTTCGTCAGCATACCCTTGAGCACTTAGCTCAAGACCCCATTTTTGCACCATACCATTTACATTGCATTCCCCAAGTATGCATACATAGGGCCACACTACAAGGCCGTGCACAAGGCACATATTTCTTCAACCCATGCACTAACACACTTACCCATCCTTCATTATGGGTTAGAAGCACTTGGCATACACTGTGAAAGCCATGTTTGGAAGATCCAGAGGACATTCAGGCTACAACATCCGAACCTATGGAGTAATTCACAGTCGAAACCTGCTCAAAATCCACATTGAGAACCTCTTTTGAGAAACTAACACTTTTTGGAAGCTCACAACTATGACATCCGGCTACCAAATGAAGACGCATATACAACAGAACTAGAACTTTCATAGGCTAGCAGTGCCCAACTAAAGAACCAGACAACTGACCAAACTATATCTGGTAGATGGACCGCTCTTGTTGATACATGGACACTACCTCTCCACGTACTTCATGGAACAACTACTCCAATAAGGGTCTGTGAGGGAGGACAGACTCTGGAGGGGGGGGAGTGTTGACACTAAAAGTTAAGGACAAAGCATGGAAGCGCACCAAGGAAGTGGACACACAAGAAGAAGGAGCAAGTAGGGAGCTCCAAGAAGCACATGTCAAATTTTGAGAAGAAATCCCTATAAAAATAATGATTTTTATCACCAAAAACCATTGTAAATACCATTTTTCATTTTTACAACTCCATTTTGTTCAAGCCAAGGAGTCCTCGAGCTTGAAGAGTATTAGAACTATCATCCTACCAAATTTCATAATTTTTGGACTCTGTTTGAGCCCCAAATAAGCTGTGGGATGTATTTTTTAACTAGGCCAGACACTAGGTCTGGACAGGGCCAAGACCACTCAAAAAACTATTAAAAGGGCTAGAGAGCTCCTTTTTGGGGTTAGCTTTTTGTAGATTTGAGCTTTGTAAGAGATTTCTGTTGTAATCGAAGCTTTCCATTGTTCCACTCTTTGCTCTTACCTTGTGTGCATGTGTGTGTATGTGTGTGCATGCTTGTGTGCTTTCACTCATGCACTTGTGCCATCACTTGCTCATAGTCTTCATACTAGTCCTCACGTCTCCGCGGATTGACATTTATGAGGCGTCTTTAGTTAGGTGTCGTCAGGAGCACTTTAGTGTGTCGCACTTGATGTTCTTCGTCCACTTAGCTTAAGTTCTTTTCCTTTAAGTTGTCCCTTGACTGCACTTTAACCTATGCTTGGACTTGAGAAATTAGGGGCTCTTAGAACTTGAGTACTCCTATCGTACCCCTAGTCAATCAGAGCCTCTAGTCGCACTTAGCCTAAGCTAGAAATGGACTGAGGGGGTTGAGAGATTTTCCAACCTCAAGTAGCTTCTCCTTGCTGCACTCGTATGCTCAGGATGCTTGTTCCCAAGCCTGGTTACACTGGCTCTTGCTTTGGTTTCTCCAAAAACTCTCAATGATCCTGTAAAAGTTCCAAGTTTAGATCAAGATTTCACCTTCAATTGACAACCAATTTGATTCAGACACTTTTAAACACCCTTTTTCCCCCTTTTGTATTGCCCAAAAAATTTCCTCTAGAGCTCCCTTGGTGCACCTACAAACAGGACCTTTTAGGATGTTAGTGTATTTCTCTCAAGCCTTTGTAATTGTATGGGTAATTGAGTGTGCAAATATGCCCAAAATTTAGCCCAAATTTACAAAAAATTAGCACTTTAATTTTTGTCGAAAATGCTTGTCTATCACGATAGACGGTTTTTGTCGTGATAGATGCTGACTGTCCCATGGGGCCTATCTGTCGTGATAGACGGTGTCTGTCGTGATAGACAGTATCTATCATGGGGTCCTGTCTGTCATGATAGACGGTGTCTATCGCGATAGACAATGTCTATTGTCTGTCATGTTTTGGTTTGTCACGATAGATGGGTGTCTGTCGCGATAGACGCTATTTGTCAAGGGGCTCTGTCTGTCGCGATAGATGGGTGTCTTTCACGATAGACGAGGTCTTTCGTTTGTCTTGGGCCTGTCTGTTGCGATAGACAGTGTCTGTTGCGATAGACGAGGTCTATCGTGGGATGCTGTCTGTCACGATAGAGGTATCTATTGCGATAGATAGTATCTATCATGGGGCTCTATCTGTCACAATAGATGGGTGTCTGTCACGATAGACAGGGTCTGTCGTCCGTTGTGTTTTGGTTTGTCATGATAGACGAGGTCTATCGTCTATCGTGTTTTCATCTGTCATGATAGACGATGTTTGTCGCGATAGATGGCCTCTATCGTGGGGTGCTGTCTATCACGATAGACTGTGTCTATCATGATAGATGCTGTCTGTCATGATAGACTAAAGAAACACAATTTTTTTTTGAAACTTTTAGTGATTTGGAGTGATCTATTGGTGTAGGTTGTTGTGCCAAGCATGCAAACAAAAAATACTCAGCTTCTCTGTTTGTCGTGATAGATAGAGGTCATCATCCCCGGACCTGTGCAGAGTTCTATCGTACCTACACAAGCTACTGGAGATGGTGGTATAGCTAGAACTTGTAGCAAAAGCTCAAAAACACATAAAAGCAGATCACACACAAGCTCTCTCTTGCTCTCTCTCACAAGTGAAATGAGGGAAATGAGGTGGGTAGGGGAATATGACCAAAAAACTGAAATTTTGGGGAAAATGGAGATGGAGGTGGAAGGTGGTGTGGATGATGATGGTGATGCAAAAAAACAAGAAAAATTGAGGCCAAATAAGAAAAAGTAAAGATTTTACCTATAACTCCAATGTCTCAACTCTACGTCTTACCATCACACGCTCATCCTCGAAGCTCTCTCCCTGACAATGGTGCCAAATTTTTGGTGTCACTCTAGCACAATTGCAAGTACCAATGTGAGGAGATCCACCTCATAAATGTCAATCCGTAGAGATGTGAGGACTAGTATGAAGACTGTGAGCAAGTAAAGGCACAAGTACGTGAGTGAGAAGCACACAAACATGCACACACATACACACACGCGCACACAAGGCAAGAACAAAGAGAGGAACAATGGAGTTCTTTGCATTAGTCAAAAAGTCCCTTACATAAGCTCAAATCATTAACAATCTAACCCCAAAAATGAGCTCTATAGTTAAAATTACAAAAATTGGTACGTAGCTAATTCTAATACTCCTCAAGATCGAGGACTCCTCAACTTGAAAAAAATGGAGTCTATTCTACCAAAAATGGAATTTACAATGTTTGTGTAGTGATGAAAATCACTTGAGTTGGAAATAGTTCATGGAAAAAATGATTAGGCCTTGTTATCGGATTGTGCATGATTGCTCCTTTGTGCTGGTATGCTCTTCTTTTAGCTTGTATGCCAAAAACCTTGATCACTCACAATTTCAATTAGTAATCTAAATCTTGTAAATATGTTTTCCAATAGAAGCGTGACACTGGTTCTTGCATCATTTTTCTTTGTGGCCTTTACTTCTACCCATTTGGTCAAGTAGTCAGTAGCCACTATTATGTATTCAACATGAGAGCTGGGCTAATTGGTCTGACAAAATCTATACCCCACTTAGTGAAAGCTCTATCATTAATCATAGCTTGTAGTGTCATTTCATCTCTTCTGACGGGATATTTTTTTAGGCAGGCTTATCCCTTCACTTCTATCATTTCTTACCCTCGATGTAGCTGACTTTCCAAATCTAGCTATTATCTTCTCTAGTTGCTATTATCTTCTCTAGGTCAGCTCTAGGGTAACATTTGTCATGTTCTATCACATTTGACCCTCCTTGGATTCTGGCCTAATATGCTTTAAGCATCATATCTAAATCCTCACGAGTAGGATTTGCTAGGACCGATCCTGTTCTAGGTGGTGGTGGTGGTGGGTTACATGGGGCTGATTAGTGTAAGGTGATGGTGATGATGACGTGGTGGTGTGTGAGAGTGTGTTTGAGATTCATTTTCTATAAGTTTAGCTTTAGTTTCCTTTAAGCTTTCTTCAAGTTCACTCATCTTCTTTGTCCATTATCTTTTCATTTACTCATGGCTATCTTTCCAAGCTCTCATTCTCTTTTTAGTTGTGCTCTCATTCTCACTATTGTTTGGACTCTTCTCTTGTCCTATGCCTTGGTTTTGTTGCAATGCATGAGTTCTAGTGACTACTTGTACAGAGTTTGTTGTAGTCACATTGTTGCTAGAATCCACTATCAATCCAATTACATTAATGGGTGTGTTTTTTTGTGCATGGGCTGGATTCTTTGGGTAGTCTCTTAAGAGGTGTTCCTTGCCATATAAGAAAAAAATCCTTGAATTTTCACTGACTAGGGTTGTCTTGGTGCCGGAGTTGGACAATCACAAATGAAGTGATCTCCCTGGCATTTGTAGCATGGTCTTCTGGATCCTCGCGGTCTCATCTATCTAGGTTCTATCTAGGTTGGGAGCCTAGGGTTTGGGTTTGTGTACATCACGTTTGAATACTCTGGCTCCCAAGTAGGTTCACTAGGGTCATCATAAGGGTAGATCTTTGTGTGCACTAGTGAATCCATGTGTAAGTTGGTGGACTATCTAGTGCATTGAGTCAAAGCTATGAGCATTTGGATCACATTTAAAAATCAAGGGAGGTGTTGGCACTAAGGCTCTACTCAATTTTTCCTCAACTGATGTATATTTGACTAGGATAGCATTGGTTGGTGGTGGAGGTTTTTGGCCGAACACCGATTGAGGTCTTTGTTGAGCTTGATATGGTGGCTGCCAAGAGTGTTGGGGCCTAAGGGATTTGATGAGTCCTTATGCCCACCCAAAAAGGTGATTATACAAGCTTTTATTTGGCTCAAACGCCTTGGAATCAGTCCACTTGGACTGCTTGGAAGTTGCAAATGTATCTCTAATTGATGATTTTACGCCCTCACCTTTTGTGAGCTCTCTCACCCTCATGCACACCCTACTCTTTTCACTCGTTCACCCAAATACTCACATATGCGCTCATACTCGTTCATTACACTCTCTTCCTCTCTCTCTCACTCGTACACATACATATGCTTTCACACACTCTCATGCATTCACACACTCTTTTTCACAACCGCTCATTCCCTCTCTTACTTCCACACTCTCATACGCTCACACACACCCTCACACACTCTTACTTCCCCTTTCCCTCTATCCCTTTCCTTTCTCCTCTTACACACATGCACACACCAACACACATACACCCATGTTCACTCTCTATTTCCCTCTTTTTCCCTCACACCCTCATGCTCTCGCACTCTCTTTTCTTCACACTTACTCACTCTTTCGCGGGCCCAATCTCACCCGTACACACATATGTTCACACACATATATCCATAAAAGCCCTCACACGCACATTGTTGTTCTTCTCCCACTCATTCTTTCACTCACATGCATACACTCGCACAAATACTAGGACACCCATTTTCCATATTACTCTCTCTCTTTCCCCCTTGGACTTGTCTCGCTTATTAACACCTGCACATCTTCCTAATTCCCATCCCACAATACAAATGCACAAGCATCGTCATTCCAACTTGTACAATAACAAACCCCGGAAATGTGTGCCTGTGGAGGCACACATGCATCATGTAGAGTTGTTAATATGCATAGTTGGAACCTCATGCAAACCCTGCTCATAAACACAATCACATGTAAAACTGCCCATCGTGAAATACCCATAGACACATGCAAGCTCACCTATGTGTTCATGCAAGTATGTACTCACATAGGTTCACGTATGACTACTGCACAATTACCAGAATCCTTATAGATATTCAAGTGTAGCCAATCACGCCTGTTAGGTCCTATAGATATGGAATACCTCCAAGGTTAACGGGAAACAGATAGAATCAACTTCTATGGAGTTCTCCTGCAGCGCTCAAAATTATAGTACCCCAAAGGGACGGGGACACAACATCTTATGCATTTGAGGGCATAAGTTCAAACAAACATTTACTCAGAATGCATTATAAGCACTACGCTCTGGAGAAGGATTTAGGCATCACACATAAATTGAATGGTAACTGTTCAATGTTGTATGCATGTATGTAGAGAAAGGAAACCATAGTTTCAAAGATACGTTCTTCCTAGCCCCCCACCTGTTGTGCAACACCAAATCCTTCTGCTAAAACTTTTTGGCTTAATCCTCCTCAATCCTTCGTTGTGTGTAGTCGAATCTTACCAAGCTCCTTAGAACAAAAATAAACACACTGTTTTGTCTTTGAGGTAGTTCCAGTACTAACTCCCTTTTGAGCTTATACGACAGGCAAGTTAATTCTCCTCCCATTGAGCTCAAACACTCACATTTTAGCGGTCATAATAAAACTAAGGAGATATATGATATGACACACATGGTAAACAATCCACAAGTTACAAACAAGTTTTCCTTTTCCAGAAGTAACGGAAACCCCAAGCAATGAATGATAGCACCCAAAGGACCGATCCAAATAGTTTTGCGCATGAGTGAAGGTGATCAAGGAAGAGATCAGGGAAAGGTGATTTATATAGCAATAGACGCAGTTGAAACTAGCAACCGAAGATTCTATACATACATAGTTTTTGCATGAACCTCATTGCCGATGCACCATTTCACAGAACATCTTCGATGGTAGAAGTTTCCTTTACTCCTCACTAAATATGCTTTTTCTTTTGTTCTTCCAATGCGTAGACTTCCTACATCTGCATCGTAAACTATTTTTGATAGCACGATTTCTCAAAGAGAATCAGATAGGAACTTATCTTTGCTCGAGAAGTCCAACTCCCTCTCTGCTGTGCGAACTCTTTGCTTCAATTTACATAACTCCTCCTTGACCAGTCTACAGCTCCTGGCAGACCCTCCACGTATCAGCTTCCCCTTAGATCACATTCCATTGCCTCCCCTCCTTCGTAGTACCCTTCTTGTAAAAACAAAAGGACCTCCCTGTTGTTAGATGCCCACAGCGCTCGTCCCCCGTAAGCCAACAGGACGACTCCTCAAATAGCTCCCTCTCTTTCCATCTATACCCCTCGAATGCACCCCCCTTGAATCGTTGAGCTCTGTGGACCCGCTCTTCTTCATTCAAACCTTTTCATCACTATAATCTCAAAGCTTTGACTGTATAGTACGAGAGACAACCATTGTCCGCCTCCCTCTCTCCCCACTAGGTTGCAGAAAACAACCGCCCCCGATTATCAACATTCCCTCTATACACATTCCTCGACTCCACTCACGTGCTTCCCCCGATACCTGCACACACAAAACCATGCGCAAAAAAACATCACCTTTTCCCCATGGATTCATTGAAGAGGCCTACCCTCCCCCAAGAGGTTCGCAGCTGGCAGCCCCAATTTCCAAAGATAAGAATAAACATCCCTGCCAAAACTGACGGACCATCACCCTTGAGTGACACCTGCTGATCCTCCTTTTGGTACCTATCTGCCAAGGGGAATTAATCCCCTTCTACTCCTCTTCCATCTCCTTTAATTCTCCTGCACGTTCATAAAAACAAAATCCCCAAGAATATTTGGTGAAACACATGTTTTTTTCTTTGGAAAAACCAATCCCCACCAAGGTTATATCACGCCTAAATCCAAGCGAGATCAGATGATTTCTGGGTTAACATATTCCCCCCTTCTACTCGTCGATGAAAGAGGAAGGAGATCAGTTGGACGAAGAAGATAAAGAAACTATTAGAGAAAGCACATCGACACTCAACCAAAATGGAAAATAAGAGAACTTAGAAGTAGAAGAGACTAACAGGGAAGAGAATATACCATAAGAACAATTTGAAGTCCCTGAACATTTTAAGAGATATGAAGTAGAGGAAAGAAAGATCGTTATTCAAATGCCTAAACGAGAAGCACAAGAAGGAATAGCATACAATAACAAGGAGCAGACCAAGAAAATCACTATGACTATAGAAGGGGATGATTAGAGATGCACTTACATTGGGAAGGATGTATCGAAAAGCAAGGAATGAGAACTAATGGTGTTGATTCGAGATTATAGGGACATACAAGGCCTTAAAAGGTGTGGATCCCTCTATTTTCTTGGACATACAAGAACTTAAAAGGTGTGGGGATCCCTCTATTTGTTCACATCGGATTCCCATGACTCCAAAAGCTAAACCTTTGAAACAAAGACCATACACCTACAATGATGTATACTCTCCCAAAATCAAGGAAGATTTAGATAAATTCGTAGTTGGCTTCAAATATGAAATTGAACAAATCGAATGAGTGTCACCTTTGGTGGTAGTACCCAAGAAAAATGGTGCATTAAGAGTTTGCATTAATCTCAAAAAGGTTAACATAGCCACTATTTATGATAGCTACCCATTACCCATTATAGATCATCTCTTGGAAAGAGTGGTAGGCAAGGAAGTCTATAGCTTCCTTGATGGATTCTTTGGTTATAACCAAGTAGCAATCACTCCTGAGGATGAACACAAAACAACAATTGCTATAGAATGGGGTGTATATGCTTTTAGGATGGCCAATCTTTGAGTCTAATTTTGTGTAGGAATCACCTCATTTCATAGGCCCATGGGAGCCTAAGTCTATCCATATGAGAGCACCCATGGTCATGGTAAAAAAAATCCTGAGTTTTACCTAGGAATACTGATGCAATGAAGAACACCAAAGTGAAGTGTCATCTTACTTTGGAGAAGCTACTCAAAATCAAATGAGAACTATGGAAGCACATAGCCAATCAAATCTTAGAAGTAGCTGAAATTCATTCCTAGGTAGGATCACATAAGGCAATACCCGAGATACCCTTGGAAAGAATAGGTAATATGCACAAAGGAGAAGAAGGAAATACCTATTTCCCTATCTTTTACCAAGGCTACACAACAAAATCTATTTCGGACTTAGGTGTGGGTGTTGCAATTGCTACCATCTCCTTATGGAAGCACTGGGGCAAGCCAACACTCTGGCCAATGAGAATGAAATTGCAAATGGTAGACGGCCATGTTGAGAAGCCTCTAAGACTACTAGAAGAGATAACTCTCACCACTTTTGGTGTAGAGTTTGAGCACTCATTCGCCATATGTGATTTCAACAAGAACCATGTCTACAAGATGATTTTGGACAGGCTATTCATGAGACCATTGCAAATAGTGCAGGAGGGAAATTGATTCTTTGTATTTGAAACATTTAGGATTCCCCATGAAATTTGATCTCAAAGAATATTCTCATAGAGACATACCCCTTTACAATGGAACCCTGTCCCTAGAGCATCAAATGACATGGAGTCAGTGCACTCAATAGGATCAAGATCCTCTTGGATGCATGAAGAAACTCACTTATGGATGTGAAAAGTTGTAGTGGAGGAAAAGAAAAGAATAACTTCTCAGGAAGTAGGTGCTAAGGGGAATCATACATCAGTTCAAGACCCAACCTATGCACCCCTAGTGTTCCCAAATGAAGAATTTGAACCCTATGATTGGGCCAAAATTCTAGCCACCTTGGACATAGCAGTTAATGAGGAACAATGGACCCCCCATTGTGATGAAGGTGGCTATGAATTTTCAATCTTCACAATAGAACCAATCATGTATAATCCAGTTATTGAAGAATGCAAACCTAATATGAGTGAACCCAAAGAGGATAGTGACAAAGATGAAGATTCCATCCGCATGGACCCTTTTTGTGCTTCAAGGGAAGAGTATCTCTATCTAATTGAATCAAGAACTCAAAAGTAGGAAAGATCAAAGAAGAAGGGAAGTTAATAATAATCAAGAAGAAGAAACAAGAGAAACCCCCTCAAGCAACTAGAGGAAGAGACCCCCTTTGAAGTCCCCAAGAATTTCAAGAAATATGAAATAGAAGAGCAAAAGGTCATGATACGGATGCCTAATAGAGAAGCACTCATAGGATTGGCTTACAACAACAAAGAGATGACTAAGAAAACTATTGTAACCATAGAAGAAGGCAAAGAATGATGTACGTATATAGGGCATGAATTGACTGAAGAAGAAGAGAAAGATTTGGTTAGGAATATATCCATATATCTGCTCACATGGAATTCCCATGTCTTTAGATACCAAGCCAAGAAAGCAGAAATCATATACATATAATGATAATTATGCGACAAAGATCAAGGAGGACATAGATCGTTTGATAGAAGTTGGATTTATCTATGAGACTGAGCATACCAAATGGGTATCCCCCATTGTGGTAGTGCCCAAAAAGAATGGAAAGCTCCATCTATGCTGTTGCAGAGCAAAGAAAGCACAAGGCAGAGAAAAAGAAGGGCCCCAAAATTTTTCCGATTTGGACACCCAAATTTTTGTATTATAACCATTCTTGTAATATATTTTCCGATGTAAATGCACTAGAGGAGTCCTCTAGATGCATCCCCACAGAAGATTAGAAGCTTACCCATGTAAAAAATTAGTCTTTTAGTGAATAAAGTGCCGGTCTCTTGTATGAAAGGACCATTTTTAGGGCACAAGTATATAAGTCAATTTGTGACTCTTTGTAAGGACTTTTTGCCATTGTGAGAATCAAGAGCACAGAAATTCGAATTTGTGTCTTCTCCTCTCTGTATCTTATTCTTTGTGAGCTTGTATGCTTGTGAATTGCTTGGAAAGAGTGTTAGGAAGTGTTGTCTATCAATGAAAGCTTTTGTTTGCTGTGGTTAAGGTGTGTGTGAAGTGTAGGAAGTGCTAAAGTGTAGGAAGTTTATTCCCATGACTCAGTATTTTGCTCATAACTTGAAGTAGGAGTGTCAAAATTGAGTGAAAATACCGCCATTGGATGCGTCTTCTCGAGAGCTTCGAAATGCATATGCTATTCTCTATATTTGGAGTTCGGAGCTGAGAGAAAAACTCAATTTACTGTTGGCTGTTGTTTCAAGTATCGTGACACCATGACTGACAGTTGAAGCTTGTTTGGATTAGTCTTTGCCTTGTTTGCACTCTTTGAGTAGTTCATTTGCATTGATCGTCATTTGAATGCATGTCTTCATACACTCGGCTAGGTTTTGATACTCATCGGATTGATAATTAAAGCGTGAATCCCCACTATATGCACTTGAGGGGGATTGAGGTATAGTCTCTTTCTCCACAAGTCCCTAAGTTACACACGTTTTTTGATGCCATTGCCGGGGAGAAAAAACGTGTGTACCTAAGAACCAACTTAGCGACTTGTGGAGAAAGAGACTATACCTCAATCCCCCTCAAGTGCATATAGTGGGGATTCACGCTTTAATTATCAATCCGACGAGTATCAAAACGTAGCCGAGTGTATGAAGACATGCATTCAAAGGACGATCAATGCAAATGATATACTCAAAGAGTGCAAACAAGGCAAAGACTAATCCAAACAAGCTTCAATTGTCAGTCATGGTGTCACGATACTTGAAACAACAGCCAACAGTAAATTGAGCTTTTCTCTCAGCTCCGAACTCCAAATATAGTGAATAGCATATGCATTTTGAAGCTCTCGAGAAGACGCATCCAATGACGGTATTTTCACTCAATTCTGACACTCCTACTTCAAGTTATGAGAAAAATATTGAGTCACGGGAATGAACTTCCTACACTTCAGCACTTCCTACACTTCACACACACCTTAACCACAGCAAACAAAAGCTTTCATGGATAGACAAGACTTCTTAACACTCTTTCCAAGCAATCCACAAGCATACAAGCTCACAAAGAAGAAGATACAGAGAGGAGAAGACACAAATTCGAATTTCTGTGCTTTTGATTCTCACAATGGCAAAAAGTCTTTACAAAGAGTCACAAATTGACTTATATACTTGTGCCCTAAAAATAGTCCTTTCATACAAGAGACCGGCACTTTATTCACTAAAAGACTAATTTCCTACTAATTTACATGGGTAAGCTTCTAATCTTCTGTGGGGATGCATCTAGAGGACTCCTCTAGTGCATTTACATCGGAAAATATATTACAAAAATGGTTATAATACAAAAAATTGGGTGTCCAAATCGGAAAAATTTTGGGGCCCTTCTTTTTCTCTGCCTTGTGCTTTCTTTGCTCTGAAACACTCTCCCCCTCTTTTTCTCTATCGTCCCTTGACAGGCTTTATCTTCTCATTGGCTACTTGTTTAAGTGTTTTGAGTGCACACATCCAGTGGTCGAAGAAGCAATAAGGACCGTCAGACAATTGGTTATCTTATCCGAGGTTTGTCCTTTGCTTCTGTCTTCGGCTTGCTTTAAGAGGTCTGAATACACGCACCCAGTGGTCGGAGAAGCAATAAGGACCTTCAACGAATTTGTTATTTTATCCGATCTATGTCCTTTGCTTTTGTTTTGCCCCTTGGTATTCCGTATATCACATATCTGGGTTGCTGTATTCAGTTGGGTTGCCATGCACGCCACCAGTGACCTATGTCTTGCTTGTGGTACTCTGATTTGTCCTGGTTGCAAACATGTGACCCTGTTGTATTGCTTTGAGCCTGTTTACTTTCTTTTCACCGCACACTGTCAGCGGAAGGATTAGTACCTGCCAATTATTGTCTTGCACTTCTTCATGGATACTTTCTTGGCCCTGGTTCCTCCTTCCACTTACGTGCTTTTCCTTGATGCGTGCCCCTACGGGGCTCTGTGCAGAGATGGGTGTTGCACCCCTGCGGGGCTTCTTGCAGAGATATGTCTTCAAATATTACATTTTTAGTGAAGCTTCTTTCGTTGTCTTCTTCTTTTCTTCTTTTTGCTTGATTCTCCCTGAACACTGCCCCCCTCCTGAACTCTGTCGTCCCCGACATGCTTTGACAGTCGACGGGAGTATGTTCTATATACTTTTTGCTCTGTTTCATTAAGCACATTGGCTTCACGTATCATTAGCTGTTTCCACTGTTCAGCTTTTACTCCATCGTTAGGTGGTTGTCTATGATAAGCAAAAAAACTAAGTTCATATGCCACTAATCTTGCATTTAGGTTAGGCGACATCTTCAAAAAGATTTCTGAATCTATTTCAAAAAACCCTGTAAAAAACGCTTCTTCGAAAGTTTGCATATAGGTACTTGGTAAAAACATGAGTTTGGAGTAATAAGCCATTATTGTAGGTCGGCTAGGCATGACAGACAGATAAAAAATAAGGATATCTGTTCCCTGGTTAATTCCAATAAAGTTCATAAATGTATATGCCGCATGCTTGAAGACCTTCAATACTGTAAGTATCATACTGAGTATTTTATTTGTCAGCTTGATAGTTATTCGCTTCTTTAATGACTTTGATGACTTCATTTTCAAAATTTTCTGTCAACCGGGACACCAATAGTGCCCGTTCCTTCTGACCTATTTCTGCAGTGTATGGCATTGGATGATCATCATGTATGTCTGCCATCTGCTCGTGTATTGGAGAATTATAAATCGGGGGAGATAGAAGACGTACCTCTTCCTCGTCAGTAGGATTCTCTTTTGTTGGCTCTACTGGTGTCCCGATTGGTGCTTTCTGCTTTACTTGGATCTCTAACTATGCTATACGTTCAGTCTTCTCTTTACTTTCTTGCATGGCTGCTCTGAGTGCTTCTTTTGCTGCAAGCAGCTCATTGCCAATTTCTGCTAGATGATCCATATTTTCACTGTAGCTTGCTGCAAGTTTTCCATGGGCTGTATTCAACTGCTTTTTTAGCTCATTTGTTTCTTGAATGTACTTACGTTCCCATTCTTCTCTCATTCTTGCTCTTGTTTCAGCAAATCTGCATATTTCTCGATTTGAGCTTTTAATTCTCTCTGATCAAGATCCGTTGTCGCTTGTTTTTCGATGAGTTGATCATATAACAATGACTTCATCAGTTCTTTATTTCTATTTCATAAAGTGTCATTCTCCTCCATGTATACCTTCAGTTGTGTTTCAAGCAGATGACTTCTAGCTTTTATGCGCTCTTTGTCTACCTCGCTGGCTTCATGTAATCTTTGTAAGTCCATTAATTGTGCCTGGAGTTGATGATGTTGGGTCATCAATGTGTCGCATTGTGTTTTTACCTCAAGTAACTCCGTTTCTTTGACAACAATATCTTTTTGTGCCTGGATTAATTGTGCGGATAGTTGTTCACTCATAATTTTGGAACTAATTCTTTTCCCTCATGGCTTTGTCATAGTCTGCATCTATATCCATCATCTGTTGCTATGTATCCATGGCCGTTTGTATCATCTGCTTGACCACAGGCTTTAATTGTGTGACATCCACATTTAACCATGTTTTAGGAATACTCGGTTCTGCTCCTGTTGTCACATCTTTTCCTTGTGCTACATGTAATGTAGTGTCATGGGGCTGCCTAATGTGTAGTTGTATCCTTGGCTCAGCCTCCATGTGGTTGATTTTGCCTTGAGGAGTGTCATCCGGTACTTCAATTATAATTTGCTCTTCATTTTTGTGTAGGTCTGAATCTGTGTTTACTGGAGTTTGCATTTCTTCCTTGATAGGTTGCATTACTTCTTTATTAGATATTATAGCTTCTCTGATACTAATCTTTGTTGTATCATTCAATTGAATGACATGATCTGGTTCCTTGGGTTCTTGGCTCTTGGTTTGTCCCTGTTGGTTGTCTGGCGTGACTTCGACTTGATTAATCTCTGTCCATTCTTCCTCGTGAGTTTCTGTCCTTATGTTAGTGTCCAAAGTATCTTTCTCAGGACTAGATTCTTCATTGGAGCTTGAATCTTCTAAGCTCAGTGCTTTGTATCTGGTGGCTTGTTCTGGGGTCTTTTCTTTACTCCGTTGTTGCTTTTCTTGAATTGCTTGTCTGTAGTGATAACCTTGAACATTTAGATTCACTTGCCCTTGCATGTACTGATTTGTCTCTTCTAGGGCTGCGGAGAGGTCTCTCTTGGTGATTGGTATTTGGGCTACAGGAATCTTCGGCAAAGTATGTGTCCTCTTTGATTGAGGTGTAGCCTGGGCTTCTTCCTCTCTGAGGCGCTTTGTACCCCTCATGGGTTTCTGTGAATTGGTTCCTACTTCTTCAACAGCGATAGCTGCTTTCTTTTTCTTGGGAACCGTAGCGGACTTGGCATATTGGGCTAACCCCTCTGAAGTTGGCATCTCACCAAGGCAATTTTTCATATCAAGTGCCTCATAGATGAGTAAGGTCAAAGCCGAACTGCCATTTAGAAACTTTTTCTGACCCCACTTCTTCTTGGCTTCAAACAATCGGTCTTGAACATAAGGCGTCATGTTTACTTTGTTGCCGACTTGCCTCATAGCATGTGATAATAGTTGTACGACAATCTTTTGAGGTGCTGTGTATCTATGCATACTAGGAAAACAAAAGTGCTGATGCACTAAGCGGACAACATCTTCAATATCCGTTCTGTTGATATCCAAAAAGGATCTCTTTTTTGGATCATGACATTCCTCCTTGACATTGGTGATTCCTTCTTGATTCCATCCGAAAGCTTTGTTGATTAACTCATGAGTGAATTGAATGGTTTTCCAGGTACCCACTTTGTCCAATACTCGTGCCTCAGGAACTGATATCCTATTCGCTGCAGGCTGAAGTGTGTTCATCACTTGCGTGCATCTTTGAAAATCTGGCAAATAAATAGGCAGTTTCAGAAATGCATCTATTCCTGCTTGTGTCCAGACATCCACCATGCGAGGTAATCCTTGTATGATAGTCTTGAAGTCTTGCGACATAATAGGGAAGTAGTGATCCCTATCCATGATCTTGATGGTAGCCATAAAAATGAGGTCCGACACCGGTTGGTCATCCAAAAACCAATGGCCTTTTGCTTTTGTTATAGATTCTAGTGGAAGAAGCTGAACCTCTTCCTCTTGAGTCGCTTCGGAATTAGTGGATGCCATCTACACTCAATATAGAGTATGAATTAGTGGCCATATAGTATTAGAAATCCTCCTTCATTTGTCTTTCATAAGATTGGCAATGCTCCAAGTGAATGGTATCGTCCCTTCCCCGTGGGTGTGAGAAAGGTAATACTTGGGATTTTTCATACTTTTAGATATTTTTATTTTTTTGGCTGATGAAAAACAGAAAAGTTAGTTCATAGACGAAGCGGTTATTAATTTTTTAGTGATTTTCTTTAAATTATGTACCAGTGCTCTCCTATTTCCCAAGAGGAAAATGTGCTTCACTATCTTGAAATAGAAGAATCTTGTGCCGAATGCGTGGCCTTGTAATGTGGCCCTATCATGCATACTTTGGATTCTGGTAACTCTAAATGCGTGCAACTTGAATTATTTGGTAGATGTATACAACTTGCTTTGTCTTTCGGCATCTAAATCTGCTTTATTTTGTTGGGAGAAATCGTGTTCCCAACCCTCCTGGTGATTGTGATGCTTCTCATCTGGTGCTTCTTCTTTGTCTGCTTTTTGAATCTTGGAATGACAAGTGAATTGTATGTAGACTCCAGCTCTATCCCGTAGCAGTTCATCTTTGGTTGCCCTTTGAGTACATGACTTGGGAATCCATATTTGAGTTCGGTCCGACTGGGTGGCTATCATCTTCTTTGGAACCCATATTCTGGCAATTTGTTGGGGACGTCGGTGTCCAAAGTAATTTGTCTCCTTTTTCAATGGATTGTTCTGATGTTGCTGATGTTTCTGTTGTAGAAGATATGTAGCTACCTGATCCTTCTTTATCCACGCTTGTCGAGTGTAAGGAATGGGGTATGTTCGAATAGGTGCCGACTTATGATTGCCTGGAGAACTAGGCTCACTTGTGCTTGGTTCTTTGCTAAGGTTGTTTTCCGATAGAATGACACTCTTGTGACTCGCTAGATTAGAGGATGGTGTGCAAGTAGAATTCGGTGTGTCTTCACATGAAGTACTAGCTGAAGGGGTATCCATAGTGCTAGTGAATATGCATTCATCATTGTATTCATTTGGATGAGTTTTTGGCTCTATACTTGCGGCTTTGATTGGTCGTTCGTCTAGCATGCTGAATACTTCACGATGTCCTATCTTGGCTGAGATGTATCCTAAGGCCAATTGAATAGTCACCTCATATTCGTATCTCCAGTCTTGACCTAACACCAGCTCTTCCAATAAATCCTGATGTGACATACTAAAAGCTTCTGTTCCATTGTGTTGTTTCCTAAGTGTAGAGGTAAGGTTACTTCCCCCATACATTGAGTAATTATTCCCCCTATTCCTATCAATTGTGCCTTTGATGGACGTAATTCCTCCTTGAGTTTTTGAGTCAATGAAAGTTTGATACAACTTATGGCGGCTCCTGTGTCAATGAGAGCATCCACTAAGTGGTATTCCTTTTTTCCTGCTCCCACATTCAAATATGGTTGTGTCCTCTGTTGACCTAGGTTTTCAGTGGCTCTGAAATTAGCCATTGGGATGAGTTCTTCTCCTAGTCGATATCTCTCATCTCTCTCTCTCATCCACTCTTTTCGTTTCTTGAGTCGTTCTAGTGCTTCCTGTCTCGCTTCTTCTCGTATCCTTTCCTCCTCGATGCGTCTATTCTTGCCCTTGATTAATCGTGACATTGTTTCTTCAGTCAATGGTTCTATATATTTTTTCACTCGACACTCACTGATATAGTTTGGTAGTACTTCTCCATCTAGAGTTGCTAAGCTGATTGCTCCACTCATGGATATACGATTGATGATCAACGGGCCATATCCTCTCTTCTGCAACTTCTTAGCGTGTTGTTTCAAAGTATAAACCAATACTAAATCTCCTTCCTTCAATTTTTTGTCTTTAATATGAGCATCAAAATATGCCTTATGTCGCCTTTTAGCCGCATAAATCCCTGCTACTACTTGTAACCTAGTTTCACGAAGCTTCTCTATTTGATCTAATTGAGCTGAGAGTTCATGTCCCGTCCACTCATAAGTTGTTGCTACTCTGAGAGTGGGTATTAAGAAATCAATTGGTAAAATAGCATTTTGTCCATACAATAAGTTAAAAGGAGTAGTTCCTATGGCTGTTTTGTAGGCTACTCGAAATGCCCATAAAGCGTGATGTAATTGTTTATCCCAATCAGATCTACCATTGTTCACAAGTTTTTGTGAGAACTGTGCATAAGATTTTATTGGAACTTTCGGCTTGTCCATTGGCTTGTGGGTGATAAGGGGGTGATTTCTTATGAATTACCAAGAATTCATTCAGTAAGGCTTCTATAACTTCATTCACAAAGTGCGTACCTCTATCACTCACAATTTCTATCGGTAGTCCAAATCTAGTGAAAATGTTCTCGAAGAGAAACTTGGCCGTAGTTCTTGCGTCATTTTTCTTGGTTGCTTTGGCTTCCACCCATTTGGTCAGATAGTCTGTGGCTACAATTATATACTCGACGTGGGATCCTTTAGCAGGGGGGCTAATAGGTCCTATGAAGTCTATTCCCCATTTAGTAAAAGCTCTCGCACTTATCATGGGTTTTAGTGGCATTTCATCCCTTCTAATTGGATATTTCATTTGTTGACATGCATCACATCGTTGAACATATGTGGCTACATCTTGATGTAAAGTTGGCCACCACATTCCAGCAAAGAGAATCATTTTTGCTGTTTTATCTGTAGAGAAATGTCCTCCTGCAACTCCTGTATGTGACATCTCTAAAACAACAAGATACTCATCTTCGTGAATGCACATTCGCAAATGATTATCTCTTAATCAATTGAAAAATTGTTTTCCAATAAGAGCATAGTCCTTACTTTGTTCTACCAGTGCTCGTTTTCTTGCTAGAGTGGCTCCTTCTGGGTACTCTTGGGTCTTTAAGAACTTCACTAGAGGCATGCTCCATCTTGGTGCTACAGTGGAGTTCTCTTCGGGATTCCGTTCTTGACAGGTTGGGCAGGCTAATACATAGTTATGTGCGTCCTTCTGCATGGTTGGCCAATATATGCCCAATCTCCTTAGTGTTTGCCATGTTCCGTTCGCATTTAGATGAGTTTTCCATTGATTTACATGTGCTTTTTGAAGCCACATTTCCTGTTCCTCTTCTTCTACACATCTCATGAGTAATCCATTTGAGTCTTGGTGATACAAACTTCCAGCAATAATATGAAGGTTTTTAGTCTTCCATAGGTCTTGAGTTCAGTTTGGTGTGATCCCATCTTTAGGTCCATGCGTGAGTATAGGGATCAACTTTTCTGCCCATTGGGGACATACTTTGAGATTAAAAAGGTACGTATCTGGCAGATCATCGGGTACTCCTATGGGTGGCTCCCCATGTGTCATTCTTGATAGGTGATCCGCTCTTATGTGGGTATTTCCTTTCTTGACTACTACTTCAAAATCGAATTCCATCAACAATAGAAACCATCATACTAGTCGTCTTGTATTACAAGGCTTATTGACTAAGTACAGTAGGGCTTGATGATCAATGAAGAATTTGAATTTGTTTGCCAAAAGGTAATGTCGGAACTTTTTTACTACATACACCATCCCTAGGCCTTCTCTCTCGGTTGTTGTATAATTGCGCTCCGCTTGATTTAATTGTCTACTGGCATAGGCTATAGGGTGGTCTAACTTTCCAGTATCTGCAGGTTGAGCTAAGATGCAACCTTTGGTCTCGGTAAATCCAGAATGACTTTGATTTTGTCTTCATCAGTTGAAATTCCATTTTTAGAGACAATATGTCCTAATATTTTTCCTTGTCGAACCATGAAGACACATTTTTCTGGGTTAAGGCATACTCTATATTGTCAACATTTGGCAAAGATCTTTTCTAGTTCAGGGATATGCTCTGAGCGTATAGCTGAATAAGTACATAAATCATCCACGTATACCTCCATACTCTTTCTCAAGAATTCTTTGAATACAGGGCACATCAATCTTTGGAAAGTAGCTGGGGCATTGGTTAGGCCGAAAGGCATAACCCTAAAGGCGTATACTCCCCATTTAGTTGCAAAGGCTGTTTTATGTTGGTCTTCAGGAGCAATGGCTACTTGATTATATCCTGAAAAGCCGTCCAAAAAACTATAGACTTCCTTCCCTGCCACTCTCTCCAAAAGATGATCCGTGATGGGTAATGGGTAACTATCTCTTATGGTAGCGGAATTAATTTTTTTCAGATTAATGCATACTCTTAATTTCCCATTCTTTTTCGGTACAACCACCAAAGGTGATACCCATTCCGTGTGTTCAATCTCATATATAAATCCAACATCTAACAACTTATCTATCTCTTCCTTTATCTTTGCTGAGTACACATCATTGTATGTGTATGGTCTTTGTTTAGAAGGTTTGGCTTCGGATGTCATAGGGATTCTATGAGCACATATAGATGGATCTACTCCTTTCAAGTCCTTATAGGTCCAGGGCAAATACATCCCGGTATTCCCTTATGAGTCGTATTAACTCTTGTTCTTCCTCCATTGAGACATCCTGTCCTATAAAAGTACATCGTTCTTCTCCTTCCTCTAAGGTTACTACTATCTTCTTGGTTTGCTCTTTGTTGTCATATGCTATTCCCGGCTGTGCTTCTCGTTTTGGCATTTGAATAGCAATTCTTCTCTCTTCTACTTCATATTTTTTGAAGTGGGCAGGCACTTCAAATTGGTCTTGAGGCTTGTTTTCTTCATCAATTTTTGCTTTTTCTAATACAAGATCCTCTTCCTGTGTTGGTTCTTGATTTATTTCATTAGCTATGACACTCATTTCTTGAGTTTCATTTTCTGTTTCCATGTGTTCTTGCTCCGTTTCAATGCTCTCATAGTCTTCCTTCCATTCCTTTTCTATGAATTCTCCTTCTTCAGCCTCTTGAAGGACTACCACATATAGACTAACGTCATATCCTTCCTCATCAATGCATTCATTCATGGTTATCACTTCTTCGTTTACACACACATCGAGAGTACCTAAAATCTCCATCCAACCATGAGGTTCAAATTCTTCATTTAAGAATATTTGAGGCATATAGGCTAGATCTTGTACAGATCTAGCGATTCCTTGCTTTTGCTGCCATCCTTTTCTCCTATCTTCCTCCCTTTTCGCAGTTTGGCATATTCATAGATGAGTGTCTCCGTTCATCCATGATTGATCACTTGAACCTATACTATGAATCGACTGATTATCTTCCTCCTTATGAATCTGATTCCATTGTAAGGGGGGAACATCTTGATATGTGTATGTGTGGAGATTTATTCTTGTGGTGGTTCCTTCATGTTGTAAGTATACTGCGTCTTTTCCCCAATCTTGCACTACCTTTAGTTGCCTCATGAAAGGTCTTCGAAGTATCATTTCATAATTGCTAGGCCTTTCAAATTGACAAATAGCTAAGGTGTGCTCGAACTCAACTCCGGAAGTGGTAGAAACTACTCGTTCGAATAATCCCAAGGGTCGTTCAGTGTGTCCATCTACCATTTGTATCTTCATGCGTGTTGGTCTTAGAGCTGGTTTTCCCCATTTCTCCCATATTTCTTTAGTTGCTATTCCTACTCCAGCTCCTGTATCTAAAATGGCTTTGGTGGTGTAACCCCTATAGGTAATTGGAAGGCAAGTATTTCCTTCATCTCCCTCACTAAAACCTCCAACCTTATCGACTGGGATCTTTACTGTGTTTACCTCATCAGATATCTCTTTTTCTTCCGTCTTGATCTCCAATTGACTGGTCAGTTTCTCCTTCAAATGTGGTTTGATCTTCAAAAGTTCTTCCAATGTTAGGGTACAAGGGACTTTTACTTTTTTGAGATGTTGTATGATATCCGATGTTTGGACTGATGGGTTAGGTTCTTTTTTCCTCATTGAGGGAATGCAATATAGTTCCGAATTATGTTCGTACTCTCCTGTGTAATTTGGCAAAACCTTTACACTATCATTCTCTTCATTACTTGGATCATTTGGTAATATTTCTTCAGAATTCAACTCAGGCATTGAATCCTCTATTCCATCTTCTGCTTCTAGCTCCTCGAAGGGTGGTTCTATTCCTTCCACTTTCTTCCATCTGTCTTCTTGGACTCTTGCCCACAAATCTTTAGGCCATTCCCCCTTCTACTTTGGGGACAATGGAACCTTCCCTTTTATCCTCACAATAATTCCCATTATGTGTCTTACCTGCTTCGGGTTTCTCGTGATCATTAGCAATGACACCCTCTTCGAATTCTCTTTCAAAAATTCGTGTATTGGGTAGTGGAAAAGCAGGTTTTTCTAAGGTCTGTTGAGCGACTTCTATTAATTTTTTGCAGATCTCCAACCTCTCTTTCTCTAGGTCACCTCTAGGATATTCTCTTTCATGTTGTTCTATGGTAGGTCCTGCTCTTATTCGTGCCTTGTATGCCTGAATCCACATGGCTAATTCTTCGGGCATGGGATCTGCTAAAACTGATCCTACCTCTTCTTTTTTATACTTTCCATTTTTATTTTCTTCTTCAAATCTTTGTTCCTCTTTTGGATTTTGTTCGCTCTTCTCATTTTCCTTCTTTTGTAGTAACTTCTTTTCCTTTATCCTATCTCTACGGTTCTTCCATCTTTGTGTCCGTTTGCTTACAACACTTTTCTCAGGCTCTTCCGAGTCTTCAACTCTCTGAGGTGTGGATGTGTTCACTTCTCCGTAGCTTTGATTATTTTCCTCAGTTTTGTCTGGGGTCTCTCTAGCTTTGGCTCTAGTTATAGCTTTCAATGGTACCGTGTACTCCTTATCGCTTCCTGATGATTCTATCACTTCTATCACGTTAATCTGTACATTAGAGTTAACATTGTTGGGGTTCTTGGGGCAATCTCTGAAAAGGTGTTCTTTACCACAATCACTACAGTATCCTTCCCAGACTCGCTGTGGTGGTGGTGGGTTTGGCAGTGTACACTCTCTAATATAATGATCACCTCCGCATCTATAACATGGTCCTCTAGGTACAGGCGGTCTGTTCATAGGTCAGGGGGGTATGGATGCCCTAGGGGTTGTGTACATCAATGACACATAGTCCTGCTCGTATCCATAGGAACTATTTGACATTTCCATGCCATAGGCATATGGTTTGTACATTTGTCCATATTCTATCATAGAGCTCTCATAACTGGGATAGTTTCCTTGGCTATGGTCATAGGATGAATCATATGATTCATTACTAGTCAATGGTGTGGCTGGGACTATTGCTCTCTCTAGGTTTTCTTCAGGTTGAGCCATTTTCACTAGGACAACATTATGAGGATGGGGTGGTTGCTGTCCTAACACCGGTTGTGGTTGATTGTAACCTTGGTAAGCATATGGCCGTGGTACAGGTGCCTGCTGCTGATATGCGGGATACTTAAAGGCTTCACCTCCTTGTTCTCTCTGAGGGTATCCATAAGGTCTCATAACAGGTTGTGTTGGTCTTGATTGCCTATTGTAGGGACAATTTTTGCACTGTGATTTGTGTATTTTTGTTCTAAGCTGCAATATTGTAGAGAGCCTAGAACAGGTGGTCTATTGTAAGCATAGACAGGTGGTGGGACTATTCCCCTAGTGCACAAATGAGATGGATGATCGCCTCCACAATGCATACATCTTCTAAGCATGGGCACTCTCATTGGGTTGTTGGGGTAGTTCCTCTGTCCTTGGACATTCAGCTTCTTTGCTACTAGGTCGGCTATTTCCTCAACATTGTTCTTAGAGTTCGATGTGCTGCTTGCTGAATCTTCACTCTTCATACTACCTTGAGGTATTTTCAGATCCTCCGCTAGATTGTCCTCTAGGTCAATACATTCTTTCATGCATTCTTGCAAGGTTTGAACTCTCTTCACATACACCAAAGATCTTAATGATCCATTCAATAATCCTTCCAAAAATAATGACACCATTTTATTTTGGGTAGGTCTCTCTTCCACTGGGCATCTATCCACATACTGCTTGAATCTTCTTGCTGCCAATCTCACTGATTCCGTAGGAGCTTGCTTAAAGCTATGGATTAATGATGACGAGTTGTTTTTAATTCCAGACTTAGTGAATTCTTCAATCATTTTTTGATAAACTTGTTCCATGTTCTGAAAATCATTTGGATCTAATGGCTGGAACCAAGCTAAAGCTGTGTCTGTCAAAGTTAGACCAAAAGATTCATATTGGATCAAAAAATCTTCTACTTGTTCGGCTCTGATTACTTGCTTGAATTCAGCTATATGATTGTAAGGTTCACTGGAGCCATCATAGTGATTTCTCATGCATTTGGCCACTTGAATTGTCCTTAACCTTCTTCCTCCTTCCGACGGTCTAGGCATTACAAGGAAAACTGGTCTTCCTATGGGGATACCAGGTCCTCTTGCAACAGGTGGTCTAACTGGGGCAGGAATTCCATTCCATGGGTCAACAGGTGGCTGAGGCCGATAATTAGGGTTATTTGCAGGCATAGCAAACTGCACATGTGGTCTAACCGGGATTTGAGTTTGTTGTGTTTGTCCTGACTGTTGAAATGAATTATTTTGAGAGGCTCCATGTGGGTTTTGTGAAGTAGTGGCTTGATCCCTCGGGGGAAACACTGGAATGTTCTGATATTTCAACCCGGCTCTCTCTGAATCTGTTAGGGGCCAATACCTTCTCTGGTTTTTGTCCAAATATGTGATAATTGTGGGAAAGTTAGGATCTTGTAACTCATAGACAGTAACTGGATTAGGGGATGCTTCCCATATTGAAGAGTGGGCTCTAAGGAGATGCTCCATTCCATTAATCAAATACACATCCATTAAGGAGTCATCTTGGGGAATCAGGTCTCCTCTCCAACCCCTAACAACAGTAGATCTCCCTCTAAGTGTGGTCACTCGCTCTTCATTTCCCTCACCATTAGGGTTAGGAGCATTGTTTTCTTCCCCCAAGTTCATTAATGTTTTCAGGATGTTCAGTAACCACATACTGGATGTCCCTTTTATCCATATAAAATCCTCCTGAATACTTGACTCCTGGCCTAGGCACTATGTAAGCATCTGAAGCTTTCTTCAGTCTGGCCACTGATCGGTTTAGCCCATCTAAGTAGATAGGTATACCATTTTGGTTGGTGTTCACATATTCCAAAGATGTCCTATATTCTCCCTCAATAATTGATATCATGCCAATCATTGGTACAGTGTTTTGCATGTCCTCTGAAGCCATAGGAATTTCTTCTTCTGACTCACTAGAGGTTTCAAAATAATGTGAACGGCTACTTGGCTTGGCTACACTACCTACAGAAGAGATTACACTTCTTCGGCTTCCTAGGGTTCTCCCAGATCTTAGGTTCATCCACTTTAAAGTTCTATTTAACCTTACCAACCCCCAACTTCTAGAGTTCTTCACTCAAGGTCAGAATCCTAGAAAAATGTGGCTGGAAAAGGACTGACCATGAACTCTCAAGTCATGATACTTGACCCAAAAAGAACACGATACTCGATCCTTGAACTAAACGATACACGATATCTGTCAAAAACGATACACGATACCTCACTACCACGATTCTCGATACTTGGATGAACACGATACACGATAGTTAGGCAACACGATACTCGATACTCCAAAAACGCGATACTCGATACATGATACTTGCAAAACGTGATACTCGATACACGATACTTGCAAAACGCGATACTCGATACACGATACTTGTGAAGTATCGCGATCAAGCAATCACGATACACGATCTCTATCAAATATTGCGATCGCTGAGAAACGATACACGATACTTGGGAAGTATCACGATCGGTCAGAAACTCTGTGAAGTATCGCGATCGCTGAGAAACAATACACGATACTTGGGAAGTATCGCGATCGGTCAAAAATGATACACGATCTCTGTGAAGTATCGCGATCGGTGAGAAACGATACACGATACTTGCAAAACGTGATACTCGATACACGATACTTGTGAAGTATCGCGATCAAGCAATCACGATACACGATATTTGTGCAATATCGCGATACTCGACCATAGAAGCCCACGATACTTGTCAGGTATCGCGATACTCGACCGCAGGAGAACACGATACGTGGCAGTTTTTAACTTTTTGCAAGTGTTTTTTTGGATTTTAATTTCATACACATGTGTCTAGAGTGCATCTACTCTCCTCTTTTAGCCTGAATCAGAAATTTTCTTCTTTTCTACCCCAGAATGATCAACACGATACTTTACGCAGATCGTTTTTTTTGAAATGCTGAATTTAGGTGGCAAGAATGAGCGAATGATGAGTGTGCTCACCTCTGTTACTCTCTCTCAACCCTTGCACAACTCTACCAGCTCTGCGCAGCTCCACAAGCTCAGATCTAGCCCACGATACTCGACAGCACCTCTCATGATACTTGTTTAAAAGACAAGTGACTTACAGAATGGCATTTTTTAGCTTTTATACTTTTGAATTTCCTACTCACTAAAAAAGAAGAACATCAAGACAAGGACTGAAAGCTACTCTAATTACTTAACCTACTCCCTTACTCCTCCTACTCTACTCACTCCACTCACTTCCCTAGACTAATAACTCACTACACACACTTCAAGAGTGAGAAGTAGTAAGTGCGGATAAAAGTGACTTACCAAAGAAGAGAAAATCACTACTCCTCCTATCGCTTCAATGCAATAAGCTACTTACGATCACACGAATGCCTCGGTTTGATTCGACACTCCCCGGCAACGGCACCAAAAAACGTGTGTACCTAAGAACCAACTTAGGGACTTGTGGAGAAAGAGACTATACCTCAATCCCCCTCAAGTGCATATAGTGGGGATTCACGCTTTAATTATCAATCCTATGAGTATCAAAACCTAGCCGAGTGTATGAAGACATGCATTCAAATGATGATCAATGCAAATGAGCTACTCAAAGAGTGCAAACAAGGCAAAGACTAATCCAAACAAGCTTCAACTGTCAGTCATAGTGTCACGATACTTGAAACAGCAGCCAACAGTAAATTGAGCTTTTCTCTTAGCTCCGAACTCCAAATATAGTGAATAGCATATGCGTTTCGAAGCTCTCGAGTAGACACATCCAATGGCGGTATTTTCACTCAATTTTGACACTCCTAATTCAAGTTATGAGCAAAATACTGAGTCGCGGGAATAAAATTCCTACACTTCAGCACTTCCTACACTTCACACACACCTTAACCACAGCAAACAAAAGCTTTCATGGATAGACAACACTTCCTAACACTCTTTTCAAGCAATCCACAAGCATACAAACTCACAAAGAAGAAGATACAGAGAGGAGAAGACTCAAATTCGAATTTCTGTGCTCTTGATTCTCACAATGGCAAAAAGTCCTTACAAAGAGTCACAAATTGACTTATATACTTGTGCCCTAAAAATGGTCCTTTCATACAAGAGACCGGAACTTTATTCACTAAAAGACTAATTTCCTACTAATTTACATGGGTAAGCTTCTAATCTTCTGTGGGGATGCATCTAGAGGACTCCTCTAGTGCATTTACATCGGAAAATATATTACAAGAATGGTTATAATACAAAAAAATGGGTGTCCAAATCGGAAAAATTTTGGGACCCTTCTTTTTCTCTGCCTTGTGCTTTCTTTGCTCTGCAACATATGCATTAATTTAAAGAAAGTTAATGCAACCACTATTAGAGATAGCTATCGACTTCCTATCACCAAACACTTATTGGAAAGAGTAGCGGGCAAGGAAGTTTATAGTTTACTTGATGGAATTTTTGGCCACAATCAAGTAGCTATTGCCCTAGAAGACCAATGTAAGATGAATTTTGTCATAGAATGGGCATTTTTGCATATTCTATGGTATTTTTGCATTTTGTGTGATGCCTTGTGGGCTCACCAATGTACCTGCTACATTTAAAAGGTTGATTTTTAATGTGTTCAAGGAGTTCTTGCAAAAGAACTTAGAGGTCTATGTTGATGATTTATGTGCTCATTCAAACATTAGCGAAACACATATCCCTGAGCTTAAATCAATCTTTGACAAATGTAGAGAATATCAAGTCTGCTTGAACCTAGAAAAGTGTGTTTTCATGGTCAGGCAAGGCAAGATTCTAGGACACATAGTTTCAAAAAATGGAATCTCAAATGATGAGGACAAAGTTGAGCCATTGTCGCGTTACCTAGACCAAAGAACATCAAGGGAGTACAAGATTTCATGGGACACTATGGCTATTATCAACGTTTCATCCACATGAATGCAAAAATTGCAAAGCCTCTTTACAATATTTTGACTAATTTCAAGTGGATTGATGAGTGTGAAAATTCTTTCAATGAACTTAAACAAATTTTGTGTTCAATACCAATCTTGACTGCACCAGATTGGAATAAACCATTCCATGGTCATGTGGATGCATCTAATTATGTTATTGGATGTGTGCTAACACAACCTATGGGTGAAGGTAACATGGATCTCCCGATAGCTTATGCAAGTAGGGAGTTAAATGTGGCTGAGCATAATTACACCATGACAAAAAGATAAGGATTAGGCATGGTATATGTAGTCAATAAGTTTAGATAGTATTTTCTTGCAAATAAGTTTAATATTTTTAGAGACTATCAAGCATTGCTCTATCTTGTGAATAAACCTTGCAACATGGGTAGATTAGTAAGATGGTTTCTCTTACTATTGGAGTACGACTTCAAAGAAGTTGTCAAGAAAGGCAACGCTCACCTTAGGGCATATTAGCTTTCTAGAATCACTTCAAGAAAGTCACCACAAGGAGTGTTAGATGAACTTCTTGATGCTGTTTTATTCAACCTGGAAGTAATGCCTAACTAAGCCAAGACATTTGTGCCTATTTTGAATTTTGGACCTAAACATCCTGTATTGAAAGCCAAAGGTAAAGAAGTGGTGAGATCCCAAAAATATCACATAATGGTAGGTAGTGTGTACAACACACAAATCATGGCATATTGGCTTGTTTTGTGGAAGAAGAGGAGTTTGTGAAGTGGTTGCAATTAGCTCATGTAGGTGCTGTGAAGCAACATCATTGCAAGCATCGAACCCTTCAGACTTTATGAAGATTAGGCATTTATTGGCAAACCATGGAAGCAAATGTCCATAGGATATGTAAAGATTCTCCAACCCATTTCAATAAACCACCTATGGAACATGCCACTCTGTATCAAGTATCTTTAATAGTAGATTGAAGTGAACCTCTGGTAAAATTTTTGAGAACTAAAACATTCCCGAAAGAGATGACCTTGGCTAGAAAAAAGAGCTTAGAACAAGAAGCCCTAGATTATGCACTCATTGGAGATAACTTATACAAACATGCAAGAGATGGATATCTTCGACTATGTGTCCATGAAAGTGAATACCTTAAGATCTTAGAAACTCCTCACCAATGTGTAGCAGGTGGACATTTTGGACTGGACTGGGTGATCAAGGCAATAGTATTTGCAGGACTTTGGTGGCAGATCCTCCACATGGATGCTCATACTTATGCGAAACTATTAGAACATCAAGCTTACATGATGTTTGAGGTGGATTAGCTCTACATCAGAAATCCATCATTTGAATTGTGTCAAAGTTTTCAATTGAAGAGATTTTTATTTGTGCTCATTTTGGTATTTTTCATAAGGATATTTTATGAAGCATTTACTAATGTAAAAAAATAGAGTTTTACACATGTAAAAGGAGAAAAAGAGAGCTCATATTGCATAATTTGAGGTGTTTTGAGGTTCACAATCAATCAATCAGTCAATCACCAAAAAGTAGATCAGATTAGATCTTCAATTTTCCTAGATTATAGGAAAGTGAATTGATTCTCTTCAACAAAATATCCCGCCTTTATTTGAATTCAAAATCCACTTGTAAAAGTCGTGCAACACTTCAAGAGTCTATGTAAAGATTTCAAAACCATCATACAATACATTGAAGCACTATACATACAATTTGGGTCATCATTGTGTTGCTCCTCAATCCACTTGTAGAAGTCATGGAACACTTCAAGAGTCCATATAAATACTTCAAAAGCATTGTACAATACATTGAAGCAATATACATACACTTTGGACCATCATTGTGTTGCTCCTTCATTTCTTTGCACCATCTTCTTCAACAATAGTGAACTTGGGAAGGCTAGTGCTCTCTTTAAAGAGCTCCAAATTGGATGATTGAGCATTCATTGGAAAGATATTTGGAGAAGTCTCAAATTTTTACTATCTTGATATCTATCTCTACATGACCCTGAAAAGTAGTGGGTACCTCTATTGAGTTCATTCCAAAAGCATATCTTGCATATTACTTTTACTCTTCTACATTCTAGACACTCAACCCTATGTGTATTGTTCCTCCAAAAGCAAATTTTTCAACTGTAATCATGTTCACTGCTATGAGCATTTGAAGTTGATCGTTTCATCCAAAGATAGCAAGTTTTTTGAGCTAGTCAATGTGCAAACCTGTATGTTTTGTATCAACTCTTTCTCATCGATGATCCAAAGTACATAGTGGATTTTATTGCACTAATCACATGCTTATAAGGTCTGTTTGACTCTTCATATATTCAAGGGATGGTCTTGTGCTTGTTGGAAGGACCAAAACTGTTGAAAGTGTTAACTATGCAAGCTGTATGTGGACAAAGGGGTAAAAAAACCTTGATGTGGGCAAAATTCATCATACAAATCAATTAAGCCAGTTTAATGTCAGAAAAGGTTGGGCATGGCAGTCCTAAAGTAGTGGAAAAGTTGGGAGAGGCATCCAAAAGCTATAAAAGAAGATGGAGAGTCATCAAATGCATGGAAATCTTGTATGTCATTAAAAACTAAGAGACATATACTCAAGAAGGCTCAAGGAGAGAGTCATACAAGTCTCAAGGAGCTTAAATGTAGTATTCCAAGGTAGGAAAAAGGTAGAGGAGGGTGTTATATGCATAGAGGAGGTGCAAGGATGAGCTATCAAGCCCACACCCCTTCTAGGCTCTTGTTGGTATAGATAGATTTTTCTTATAATAGTTGTAACTCCTTGTGTACATATCCAATTCAAGAAATTTAATGTGCATTATATAGCTTACATATGTGTCTTACATTCACTAAGAGGGCTTCTTGAAATCAGTTTTATGTGCATATATATTTGTGTATCTTTGTAACCATAATTTTTGCATATCCTACATCTATGCATAGTCTGTCTCCTACAGAGTTGTTGACTAACCTAAACAGATCCACTTGAGGTGTTCTATAATTTTCTGGAAAGCTTATTAAACATAATAATGTGTCTAAAATTTTAGGTGATTTGGATCAGTGTAAGGTGGGTGAATCAGAGTTTTGCTACAGAGTAATAGAAAAGGTGTATGAAGGGACCCAAATATTGGGTTCATTTCACTTCTAGTGTGCAAATACGAGGGATTAAATTACATCAGTTGGTATCAAATCATGAAACATCCTTTGAAGACTCTAGGATAAGGACAAAAACGCTTGGACATCAAGGCTAAGAGGTACATTTCATTGTAACCCTAATTTCCCATTCATTAAGGAAGATCTAGGTCAAAAAGTGGAGCTGCTTGACAAAGACAACTACCGGCCATGGAGGTTCAGGATCATGAACTACCTCATGAGCAAAGTTTTATGGCCTATTGTGTGTGGAGAAGAAGGTAAGCCCAATGTGGAGCCCAAAGATCCAAAGATCACTAATCAAGAATTGAAGGTGTTGAAGAATTGGGAGGAAAGGAATAGGAGAGCTATCTTCTACATATCAAAGGTAATCTCTAACACTATGATTGGTCATATATCAAATTTTGATCATGCGAAAGATGGTTGGGATGGCTAAGAGAAGATATATTCCACTTCCACAAGAAGCAAACAGATGCAACTTAAGAATGAACTCCATTTAAATAACAAACATTGTAACCCCAGAAGGGAAGGATGGCAAGTCAAAACTTGTACTAAACTCTCGGACCGACCCATGTAGACTCCTTTACACCAGAATAGATGCATTTTGAGTGCATTACATGTCCTGAATATGCATCTAGAAATTTCTGCAAACTTTCTACAACCACTCACTTTTACACGGCACAACTCCTTAGCTAACCACTAATTATCATGCAAATCATATTGGTATTGCAAGGGGAATATGGTCTCACCTCTTCTGTAACACATTACTAACATGATTTTATTCTTCTAGTAGATACATACTTCAGTACCATTATTGCTAATGGAGGAGATAAAAGGCATGAGCTCGCAAGAAAGAACCAGCTATCAGACCATTGTCATAGAGAGCTTGCCCATATTAGATGAGCCCAAGGAATGGCCAGAGGATATGTTGGGAGTGCAAATTATCCCTACACAGGATCCATCTATGGGCCATATGACAAGAGTTAGCAAGAACTCACATTGATTCAGTGAGATGGTAGGACCTCTAGGTGAAGGTGCATACATGTGGGAAGACGAGATTGAGAACTTAAGTCTATTCTCAAGATCTTTTGTCATTCACACGAGTGACCAAATGGTGCCTGATTTTAGATCTGTCTAAACTATCGGACATTCAAATCATAGACTTTACTTTATAACATTTGTCCCTCCTAGGGAGAGGTCTTTGCCATGGAAAATAAAGCTATATACAAAACTATAGCATACCCCCAAACCTCATGTTATAACCTAGAAGAGCATATTTCATCTCTATGGTAGGATTCACCTTGTATCCCAATTGAATAGAGGGGATTCTACTATTTGATCTAGTCATGCATTTTCATTATTATCATAATTTTGTTAAAACATCAATATAGTCTCATGCTCATTTTCTTTATTGATTTTTGCCATTTCTATTATTGTTAAATCTCAGTTTTAATAAATGAAATCACCTATTGATGGACTAATATCAATTTTTGGTAGTTCCTCTTCATCATAGAATCATCATGTAGAGTCTTATTGTTCTCATCAAGTAGATTATTATTTTTGTCATGTAAAATGATTCTAATTTCTCTCTCAAATGCCGATAAATCAATATTTGATGATAAATCATCAACATGAATTTCTTTGATCTCTATAATTAAAGTTACTAAACATTGATCGACCTCTAGGTTGAACATGAATGACTTGCCATCAAGGATGAGCATCAATGTTTTTGTAAAAAAATACTTGTTCAATGTGCCTAAGAAGAATAAATGGTTCTTTTGGAAATCATATTATCTTCAAAAAATCAATTTCCAAAAACCCAGATAATTCTCTTCTCAATGTGGAATTATTGCCTTTATACTTGGCTCGAACCCAATCCACCTTCAAAATAACCTATCAAAATATATAAAAACAAAACTTCATTATTATGTGCTTAAAAGAATGATAGAATATAGTATGAAAAATGAAAATTTTGGTTACTTGTTTGAAGATACAAAATGATATTTCATAGATGCTAACAACAGTTCCTATGTAATCAAGTTCATTGTCTTTAAGGTTTGTATCTTCTTAACTAGCAGATGATAATTTCTTGAAAGAAGCAACAATGCTAGAGTCCTCTACTTTACAACAAGGATCAATAACTTTGATTATGATATGTTGTCCATAAGCCCATATATTGTGTACATTTGGGCTTACAATAATAAATAAATTATCAAAAGAGAAACAAATATGAATATATGTGCAAGAATAGGATATTAGTAGAAATTACCTTTCTTTCACAACCTATCATTAACTCTCTCTACTCATCTAAGATTGGCTCATTGCATGCATATAAGTGTATAACCAATCCATGAAAGAATATATTTATGTATTCTCATTATTATTGAGATTATCTCTATATCTCTTGTTGTGCGGTCTTCTACTTCAGAGGTTTTCAAGTTTCTATTCATAATTATTGATGAACGATTGCATTCATTCAATATTATATGCAACAAAAATAGAAATATCAATTTTTTCTTGCATTGTAAATTGAAAAGGAACTTCCTTACCTTATAATACCTCATGGTCAATTTTGAAGAAGACTCATTAGTGCATGCATGTGGAGCTTCTTCATCAACTCTTTCAAGATATTCACTGACATAATACATGCATTCTTCAAGCATCCATCCCTCTGCTATGGATCCTTTTGGTTTGCTCTTTTTTGCACATAACATTTCAATATACCCATAAATAGCTCAACCCTTAAAACATCCATCGAGTGCTTACAACTCCAATAATCTCTATTTCATCCACAAGATGGATCAATACATGAACTTGTATATAAAAAAGTGAAGTTGGAAGCTGTTTCTCCATTTGACATAGTAGATCTCTGCATTCACATTTATTTTTTGGGATTGAGTCTTGTCAATCTCGTTTGATGTAATCCACCTATTATTAATAATAAATTAAATTATAAGGTAATGAATTTGTAATAAAAGGATATCAAATAATCTTGTATATTAAAAATAAAAGAGTGATAATTACCTTGTAAGTGATCCAAGATGATAGATCACATCTCATAATCCATTTGTTGCATATCCATCAATAAAAAGAGGTAGAATGTGTTTCAAAAAGTTATGTAAATCATGTGTCTTGAATGCAGATAAACTCCTATCATCAAAAGTAAACATGTTTTGGAAAGATGCTCCATAACTTGTAGGTATGTGAATTGATTGAATCATATTGTCGATAGTTTGCATCTCTTTTGTTGTAAGTACCTAAGGAGAAGGTTCATAGGTGATTTCTTGTCAATTTTTATCATAAAATTGGTTTTTAATTTTGATCTTTTACAGCACTCAAGAAGATGCCCAAGAAAAGCGTGATTGACTTTTCCACCAAGATGAAGGATATTGCAGACAAATTTGGGATCATTGGATAGATCATTGATGATGAGAAAATTGTGAGGCAAGTCATCAATGGGATCAAAGCTGATGAGAAATGGGAAGCCTTCACCACAACTATGGACCTATACATGGACATGAAAGTACTTGAATTCAATGCACTCATTGGGAAAATTTTCACACATGAAGCAAAGCTTATGAAGAATGGTGAGAACTACAAAGGTAACCAATCCTCTTCCATCTATATAGCTAAGAATAAATGCATCGAAACAAAGGGAAAGGTAAGAAATCTGATGATGATGGAAGTACCTCTCAAGCCAATTATGTAGGTAGAGGTAGAGGCTCAAGAGGAAGAGGCAGAGGAGGTAGACAAGGTAGGGGGAGAGCTCAAATCTCATCATCTTGTGCCATATGTGGTTTATCAAATCACATCATAGAAAAATGTTTCAAGAGCACAAGGAATAAAAGATGAAAAGGATACAATAGAGGAGATTATTGAAACTCAAGAGGTAGATTCAATAACTCTTATGGATATAATAAGAACTCATACAAAAACAACTATCAAGGGGGATACAAAGGAAGGAGAAACTACAAAAACTATAAAAATGAGCAAGCTCAAGAGGATTCACTTCTACTCATGAACATGACAATGAAGGATTATAAGTTTGATGAGTGTGTGCATTACATAGACTGCTCAAATCATGTGGCAAGAAATATGGCTCTACTCTTAAGCTTGGAAGATCAAACATGAGATGACACAAGACATCCAGTTGAAAAGATAGGTAATGTGAAGACATCTAATGGTAATATGAATTTACTATGCAGAGTACTTTATGTGTCTACCATCACCAAGAACCTTATTCGTGTAGGTCAAATTGATGAGAAAGGCTTGCAGGTGAGATTTACCAAGGATGGAGCATATGTTGAAGACCCATATCATGGATTCAAGAAGATATCAAAGGGAGAGAAGATAGGTAGATTGTTCACTTTTGAACTCCAAGACACTAAAAATATTGCCTTGTTCAACTAGGGCATTCAAACCCTATCAGAGTTAGAGCTTTGCTCCAAGAGGCTAGATCAAATCGGAGAAAGAGCCCTCAAAAAAATTAGTAGAGATCAGAGTGTACTTGGACTACCCAACATATTGAAGTAGCACATGATATACAAGTGCAGTACATGTCAATTTGGTAAGTCATGTGGGCAACCATTCACCAAGAGAGGCTACATACATGGAGATCTTTTGGAGCTTGTCCACACATATGTTTGAGGGCCAAGCAAAGAACCTTCAATTTTTGGATCAAGTTACTATGTGTCATTCATAGATGATTGTAGCAAATGGACTATCTCATATTTCATGAAGCATAAGGATGAAGTATTTTCATGCTTTTAAAAAGTACTTAGGTCTTGTGGAGAATCAAACAAGTAAAACCCTAAAAAGACTAAGGCCCATGAGTTTTATTCTTCTTGAACTGACCCCAATGGTGGGTGAACTCTAGCTTTGACTCAAAGATGTATTTTGCATTGGAAAGTGGTCGTGAATGTCCCTGAGACCAATTTGACTTGACATTGGTGCGGTCTATCCTTTTTGTAGGTGGATCTTCAATGGGTAACTTGCCTTGAAATCTTGTGAGTTCTTGTGGTGGTAGCAATAGAAACTCCTCTACTGGTAGATTTTGGTAATCCACCTATTGTTGATTGGGAAGTGATCTTCTACTTGCATTGTGAAATTCATTATTTCTTTTCTTGATTTGCTACAAAAGAAGAATGCATTAGTATGGAAACAAACATTGATCTCAATATAGCAAGACTTTGGTCCCTTTCCAATATCTATATGCATCCCATGTAGCTCAATATAGTGAAATGATGTACGGTGATGTATTTGTTCTTAATGCCTATCATTAGAATTCTTATATGCATACTTTGGGTAGTGCATGATCTCAACATGCATATGGTGATTCTTCTTGACTATGTTACAAGATATTTGAGATGATGGTTTAGTACAAGGTTGGTTGGTAGTGAACGTTTTCCTTAAGGGATTACAAAAAGAGGTTCTTGGATGATACTCTTTATTAGGAGATTATGAGCAAGATTGGTCCTGGAGTTTTTTGGACACCCATTCCCATGTTGTTTGGGGAATTTGTTTACATGGAGATTTAGATACAAAGGTTGGCCTTTTAGGTGTATATTGAGTAGGAGACTGAGATCTCCTATGAGGTGAGAGTACATGAAGGGAAATCTGGGCCTTTAAGCAAGCCTTCGGCACCCATATGCTCAACTTGTTGGGGTTAGACATCATCGACCACTTTGGTACCCCAATTTGTCGAATTTTGTGGAGTTGAAATATTTCCTACTTCCTTGGTTGTTGCTTTGGGATAACCTTCTACTTCTTTGATGATGACTTTGATTGTGGAGGAGTAGTCGATTGCTTAAACTTTCACAACCATATCTGCTTCATGCATGGAATGGTTGGGTATCTACAATGCTTTAGTGGCTTGGCATGGGATGATCTTCGTGTTTCTTGTTTTAGTTGTAGTTTTTCCTACTATTGCAATTGAGAGGTCAGAATGACACTCTATTTTGGAAAAGAATGGAGAACCAATACTTGCATGAATTGCCCATGGGGAAATCACACATTTTGCACAACAGATCTAGGGGTACATGCCCTAAGTGTGGAAATATGACCAAAGATCTTGAGGGTCTCCAACTAAATGACTATTGGTTTTTTGGTGCCAATACGAGTTACATGCCATTGGGATGTTAATCATGTAGTGCTATTACTAGTATTTTTCTAGATGACTGTTGATCTTGTGGTTGTAATATTATTACTTTGCTCGGTGAATGTTGATCTTGCAGCACCATTCCTTTGGTTGGAAAGCTAGAAGACCCAAGAGTTGAAAATCCGGTGCCATTTTCTATGATGTGAGGACTAGGAATATCCATAGAAAACTCTTGGGCACTAGTTACAAGGGTTTATAATTATATCGTAATGCATTGTTTGTTCACCTCGAAATGGACAAGACATCCTCGGAGTTTCACGTTGACTGTGTGGTCATATATCCAATCTTGGCCCAATATCAAATGGTTTTTAAGATCTTCATCATGGCAAACTAATAGCTTTACTATGAAGGAGACGTCTTGTATGAGGATCAAAACTTCCAACTCGCCCATACAAGGGTTTCCATGCCTCCTAATCCGATTAGGTAATCCTCAATTGGATTCATCCTCAAGTTCATGTCTTGATAGTATGAATATCTAATAGCACTAGTGGCTGCTCCTGAATCAATCAGGGCCCTAATTGTCTTGCGTGTTGTGTCCTAGCTCAACCAAAATGAATGGCCATCTATCACTATGCTAGGAGAGATATTCCTATTGATTTGGCACATCATCATGTGATATCTAGGGGTATCTGATTGGGGAATGAAATTGACAAGATGAATCCCTTCTACACCAACATTTCTATGTGGATCTAGACCATGTCATCTTAGCTTCATATGTTTAATGTACTGTAGAGGATTACCTTAAGCTTCTTCTTGGATTCTTTTCTCCTCCTCTTTATGCTTCCTATCCATGGTGAGTCGTTTAACCATCCCCTTAATAAAGGCTTCTTGATAAATCTTGAATCTACATCTACATCTCCTTCTAAGGTGGTTAACTACACTACACCACTAGTTGATAGTCTATTGATTATCAAGAGTCCATAACTGCACTTCTCTAACTTTCAAGCATGTTGCTTCAAAGTGCATAAAAATACTAGATCACCAACTTGCAAGCATTTTTCTTTCACATGTGTATCAAAATAGACCTTCTTTCTCTTCTTTGCTGCATATATACCTGCTCTTTCTCTCAATCATGTCTCTCCTGAGCATTTTGGATCCATGATTCTAGGTAATAGCTCGAGGCATGTCCAATGATGCTCTTGTGCTACCTTTGGGGTGGGTATAAAGAAATCCAAGGAGAGCACAACATTCTTGTTGGAGTTTGAGGTCTATGGAAGCACATGAATAGCACAAGGAAGAAGAAGAAGAGGAGCACAACACACAATATTGAATGCATTACCAAGAGAATGTACAAAGATAAGTTACCCATAAGGGTTATAGGCATATATACAAGATAGGGGAAAAAACCTCCTAAAGAGGGAAAAAAGTGCCCTATGGTCCTAGTGAGTTCACACACATCACTACCTAAATATATCAACAAATCCCCCTTGGGAGTGATGTGATGAATGAGGAGCTGGCACTCATGTATAAGGAAATGCGAAGCTATGTGGAATCAATCCACAAAAGGAAGTAAGCTCAAAGCTTTGCGGAAAGCTTTGAATTTCTCCCTAGGCAGAGACTTTGTGAAAAGGTCTGCAATGTTCTCCTATGTGGGCACATATGCCAAGTTGATCTCTCTAGCAGAGAACCTCTCCCTAACATAATGATAGTGCACCTTAATGTGCTTAGTGCAAGCACGGAATACAGGGTTCCTCACAATTGCCAATGTGCTTAACTACCTGCCAATGCTTGACACCTGGGCAATGCATAAACCTGATCATCTAAGAGATAACAAACTAAATATCTGGTTGAGTAATGCATAAGTAAATCAGGCATTCAATATCTTGTTGATAGAGAATAACATCAAGTGCATCTCCAGCATCACGAAGACTCAACCATAAACCTGTCTCCATAGGAGTGGCAATAGGTTTATAGTCCTCAAGGCCAAAATGCTACAATAATGTGTCAATATTTTTTTTTTGACACAAAGCTATTCCACCATCAACTTGCATAAATTGAATGCCCAAATAATGATGCAAATGCCCCAAATCTTACATCTCAAATGATGCATGCAAATCAGCCTTAAAATCAGCAATATGCTTTTCATGATGACCAATGAGTAGCATGTCATCAACACAAACAACAATGATCAGAAGCACATCATTTGGACGCTTAACATATAAGGTTCTCTCAATTGCAGTGTTCTCAAAACCATGTGCAATTAGATAGGCATGTATTTTTTCATACCAAGCACGTTGTGCTTGCTTCAAACCATATAATGCATTTTTCAACGTGCACACTTGGTTTTCATGCCTTTTCTGCACAAAGCTACGGGGCTGAAAAATTTACATTTCTTCATGCAAGTCACCATTTAGAAATGTAGTTTTAATGTCCAACTAATGTACATTCCAACCATGATGAGTGCATAGATGCTACAAATAGTAGTCATTCGACATGTAGGAGCAAAGGTCTCATCAAAATCAATGCCTCTTTCTTCAGCATAATCCTTTGCAACAAGCCTAGCCTTATACTTGTCCCGTTTCGAGCCCACAAGGTGAGGCCCACAGAAAAACCAGGTCAGTTTCAGAAACTGTAACTTGCGTTGTGTTCGGCGACACTCATATATTCCAGATTCAGAATTTCAAGCGATTCCGTGTACTGTTGATACACGAAAACTGTGTTTTTCTGAGATCGAACTGTCATGTCATAGTGCAACAGTGTTCAAGCAGAAGTGCTGCTTGTAGGGTGTTGCGGTGTTGTGAATTGTTGCAGAAATGGAAAACGCAGATGGAATGAGTCAGCTTATGAGCGATAAGCTGGACAAGAACAACTTCCATGCTTGGAGATTCAGAATGACGAATTTCCTGATGGGAAAAGGCTACTGGAAGTACATCGAAGGAGAGAATGAAAATGCTCCACAGTTACCAGAAAGGAATCGGACTGCAGAACAGTTAAGAGCATATGAGGAATGGAATCAAGGAGCACGAAAGGTAATGTATTGGCTATCTGTTAGCATACACGATAGCATGATTGGACACATACAGGATGCCAAGACTCCAAAAGAGGCTTGGAACAGTTTGGTCACTTTGTACGAGACCAATACAAAGGCACGGAAATTGCAACTCAAGAACGAGCTGCATACATTGGAGAAAAAGAGCATGTCGGTAAGTGACTACACTCTAAAAATCAAAAGCATATGTGAGTCACTTGCATCTATTGGCGTGAATGTAGATGATGATGATAAGGTGGAAGTGTGCCTTCGTGGTTAAGGAGTTGCATATAAGCAGTTCAGAACTTCTATACAGACCAGGGAAAATATTCCGAACGGAAAGGTAAAACATCTTGCTGATGTGCTGCACGTTCCAAATATAACAAAGAATCTGGTTTCTGTTGGACAAATGGTTGACCAGGGATTACAAGTCAGGTTCAATGCTGATGGATTATATGTAGAAGAGTACAAGCAGGATGGACGATTGGTTAAGTGGGTAGGATGTTCACCTTAAATGTGAAGATTCTTGAAATGAATGCAGCCATGTTTGCAAAAGGTGCAGGAGTTATTGCAGATATAGAGATATGGCACAAACGGATTGGACATGCAAACTTGCAAAGGCTGAAACTCATGCAGTCAAAGGAGATTGTCCATGGACTACCAAATTTCAAAGTTGCAGAAATGCAAAAGGTATGTGCAGCATGCCAATTTGGTAAACAATCAAGAGCATCATTTCCACATGACAAGCATGTTAGTGAGAATGTACTAGAAGTAGTACATACAGATGTTTGGGGTCCAACAAAGACCACATCTATGGGCAGTTGCAAGTTTTCTGTTACTTTCATTGATGACCATACACGCAAAGTATGGGTATATTTCATGAAAGAGAAGAGCGAGGTGTTTACTCACTTCCAGAATTTTAAAGTTATAGTGGAAAAGCAGACAGGGAATTACATTCAAACATTAAGATCTGATGGAGAAGGTGAATACATGTCAAATGAGTTCAGCAGTTTTCTAAAAAATCATGGAATTCGGCGTCAATTTTCATGCAGGTACACACCACAACAGAATGGTGTTGCTGAACGCAAAAATAGACATATTGCAAAAATAGCAAGAGCCTTGATGGCTGAGAAGAATATGCCTCATTGTTATTGGGCAGAAGCTGTGCATACTACTGTATACATCATGAACAGAACTCCGACTGCTGCTGTACATCAAGCTACACCTGAAGAGAAGTTTACAGGTAAAAAGCCAAACTTATCACATCTGAAAGTTTTTGGCTGTATTGCATATGTACATGCTCCAGATGAGTTGAGGACGAAGCTTGATCCGAAAGCAGAAAAATGTGTGTTCATTGGATATTCCCTTGAGCAAAAGGGGTACAAATGTTATAACCCACTCACACGACAGGTGAAGGTGAGCAGAGATGTGGTATTTGATGAAATGTCAAGCTTCTATGCAGATGCCAAAGAAGGACCGAATCTTGAACCAAATGACAAAGAAAATGCTGAAAAATCTAGTGCAGAATCTCAAGTTTTGAGTGGACCGGATGCATCACCAAGCAATAGTTCCAACTCAAATCCATGGAGTGGAAGATTGCGTGGAAATTTCAGTCCAGCAAATTCATCAAATACATCCAAGAAAGGTAAAGAAAAGCTTTCTGCTAGTAGTAAAACAGGTGCAGGTTTTGAAGACGTTGATGGAGATTCAAGCGGTTCAGAAAAGAGTCTTGATGAGAAACTTGGATTGCGCTCTGTGAAGACTCCAGGAGTAAGAAGGGCACATGCAGATGATACAAGAAGAAGTGACCAAGGACCAAGAAGATCTGGGAGGATGCGTAATTCAGTGCAACGATTCACATATGATAGTTACATGGCTCGCCATTGTGCCTACATGACAAAGGTAATACAAGATGCTAAACCTTCTTGTTTTGAAGATGCAATTGGAAACGCAGATTGGGAAAAAGCTATGGATGAGGAGATGGCTGCAATTTATGGAAATGATACATGGAAGCTGGTTCCATTGCCGCAAGGAAAGAAATCCATAGGCTGCAAATGGGTTTACAAGGTAAAGCATAATGCTGATGGTAGCATAAGCAGGTATAAAGCACGATTGGTAGCTAAAGGTTATGCACAGACATATGGCATTGATTATGAGGAAACAATCAGCCCTATAGCTAAAATGTCTACTGTCAGAACACTTGTTGCATTAGCTACAGCAAAAGGATGGACTTTGCATCAGATGGATGTGAAGAATGCTTTCCTACATGGTGAGTTACAGGAAGAAGTATATATGGACCAGCCACAAGGATATGAAGATTCAAAGCATCCAGAATATGTTTGCAGGTTGCAAAAGGCTTTGTATGGGCTGAAGCACGCTCCGCGTGCATGGCATGCAAGGATTGCTGATTACTTAACCAGCATTGGGTTTTCTATGTGTGATGCAGATCATTCACTATATGCAAGGAAGGCTGATGATGGCATCACTATTGTGGCTATTTATGTTGATGATCTGATTGTAGGTTGTGATAATGAAGAAAGCATCAAAGAGGTAAAGAAACTTCTTATACAGGAATTTGACATGAAAGATCTTGGTGTGCTTCGCTATTTCTTGGGCATTGAGTCTATACATACAGAAACAGGTATATGGATGTCGCAAAGGCAATATGCCTTGAATATGCTGCAAAAGTATGGTATGGCTGATTGTAAGCCAATTTCTATGCCTTTAGATCAGAATTTGAAATTGGATACTACATCAGGTGAAGCATTGGAAAATGCTACTATGTACAGGAAAATTGTGGGAAGTCTTATATATCTTACAATTACAAGGCCTGATTTAAGCTACACTATTGGACTTGAAAGTCAGTTTATGCAGGTTCCCAGGAAGCCACATTTGGATGCTCTGAGGCACACTCTACGTTATGTGAGTGCTACTTTGGATTATGCATTGTTTTATGAAGCTGGTGTAGATTTGCAGGTTCATGGATACACCGATGCAGATTGGGCTGGTAGTACTCCAGATAGAAGATCTACTAGTGGCTTTCTTTTCTCACTTGGAGGTGCACCTATTACATGGAGCAGTAAGAAGCAACCCACTGTTGCTTTGTCGAGTACAGAGGCTGAATACAGAGGTGCTGTAATGGCAGCATGTGAGGCATCATGGCTGGAGATGTTACTTGCAGATTTAGGTGTGGAAGTACAAAAGCCTATCACTATCTATTGTGATAATCTTAGCAGCATACAGTTAGCACGGAACCCTATTTTCCATGCTAGAACAAAGCATATCGAGGTACATTATCACTTCATCAGAGAGAAGGTTTAGCAGGTGATATTGATCTTGTTTATGTGAGAACAGATGAGCAGGTTGCTGATATTTTCACCAAAGCACTTGGAGCTGAGAAGTTGAAGAAGTTTTGGAAGATGCTTGGATTACAGGATATGGCATTGAGCTTGAGGGGAAGTGTTGAGATATCAAGCTCAACATGTGATGATCCAGGATGACACGTACGAGTTTTTTGTTTCTCTGACATGTATAGTGGTCACGCCGGTATATGTCAGGGATACTTCATTGAGCTTTATTAGATTTATCTACCGAGAGTGATGGCACATTTGTTTCTTGCCAGCTCACTCATTCGCGAACATTAGGTTTTTCCTTATGTACTGGTCTTTATATATTGCACTGGTTGTATTCTTGTTTTTAGGTCATTCTTGTACATTCCTTTTATGTAATAGAAGAAGAAGAAGAAGAAGATCATTCTTCCTTGCCTCAATCTGTGTGTGTGCTTCTCCTTGAGAGTGAGAGTGTGTGTGTGAGCTCTCTTATCTCCTTCCTCGTGACAAGCCTCATTCCTTTCCTGGTATAAAGTGGTAAGCGTATCCCAAGCATCCTTTGATGTTCTGTAAGAGCAAATATGAGGAATAATGGCTCGTATGATAGACAAGGCTATCAATGCATGTTGAGCATCTTTGCCATCCCAATGAACTTTCTTTGTAGTAGATGCAACAGGAACCGCAACACAAACAGGAACATGAAGAATATCACCATCTTCAACACCATCTACGTCACCTTCAATAACTACATTTGCAAGTATAATAGACCGTTTTTCAACACCTTGCACAATATTCCATAGTCCTTTTGCAACCAATACACAATGCATCATGCAAGACCATAATGGGTGATTGGTACCATCCATTTTATCTCAACATCCAACATATGGAATACATCACTCCTTTTAGCCATGGCCATTGACTAAAATACCCTGATGTAGAAAAATGATTGTATATAAAAAAGTTGAACAAAACTACCATATCTAGTTCTGCTAAACTTGTAGCACACTTCTAGATGCTTATACTTGCAAACCAAAACCTATATATATATTTGGCACGAAAAGATGAAATTTCCTACACGAACGTTGTGATAGTGCATTCGGAGGCCAAAACAAGCTCAGATTGCAATTTCGACATGACAAGGGGAAGCTATTGTGAACTGCTAATTGCCTTGAGTATGCTCATCAAATTTTGAATGATTCTAAGAGTGTGTTCAGAGGGGTGTTAATGACACCCTAGATGAAATGGTGACCTAATCTAATACCAATTGTTGGATTTTGTTTGCAAAAGTATGCAAATAGCACAAGGAAGAAGAAGAAGCTTGGAGCACAATACACAATATTGAATGTATTACCAAGAGATTGTACAAAGATAAGTTACCCATTAGGGTTATATGCATATATACAAGCCGAGGGAAGAAAACCTCCTAAAGAGGGGAAAAAGTACCACGACAGTCCTAGTGTGTTCACACACATCACTACCTAAATATATCAACAATTCTGACCAAATACCATATGAAAGGTAGTTGCATTGAGTACCATTGTGTAAGAATTTCAACATGCCCAAACATCATGATGTAACTGTTTGTGCCAATCAGAGTGTTTGTCATCTACAAGCTTAATCAATACATGGCATAGGATTTTGTTAGTACTTTTGGGTTGCCCATTTGCTTGCACATGGTATGGTGCTTATTTCTTGTGGATCACCATGAAATCATGGAACATATGTTCAATCACGCCATTCAAGAAATGAGTTCCTCAATCAGTTATCGATTCTATATGTAATCCATACCTTATGAACACATTTTCAAACAAGAATTTGATTCTTGTCTCTGCATCATTCTTTCTAGTGGCTTTCACTTCTAGCCATTTGGTAAGATAATCTATGGCGACAATGATATATTCCACATGAGACTTCTAGCTTCTACCCCACTTGGAGAATGCACATCCTCCCATCATGGGTCTCAGTGGCATCTTATCCTTATGAATGGGATATTGATCTCTCTGGCATGTGTTGCACCTCTTTACATATGTATGCGCATTCATATGAAGACTAGACCACCAAAGACCTAAATTAGAATAGCTTTGATCACTCGATCAAGTCCAAAGTGTCCTTGTACAACAACCTAGTCTGCACTCTCTAGTATCTTCAAGTACTCACTTTTTTGTATGCATAATCTCAGATATCCATCTCTTCCATGCTTGTATAGATTATCTTCAATAAGCATATAGTCTTGAGCTTCTTGCTCTAGATTCATATCTTGTCACGTTAAATTCATATCTTGGGAATCGTTTTTTATAAAAAGTTAGCTAGAGGATTGCTTCGTTCAGGTATTAAAGACATTTGATATAGAGTTTCATCTTCTACTCGGGGTCTACTAATGCAAGATGGAAAATCCTTGAGTAACATATAGACATTTGCTTCCATTGTTTGCCAATATACACATAATCGCTTCAATGTCTATAAGGTTTTATGTTTCAAATTATGTTTCAAATTATGTTTCCCTAAGGCAAGGTTTTATGTTTCAAATTATGTTTCCCTAAGGCACCTACATGTGAGAATTACAAACATTTATCATGCTCTTCCTCTTCCACACAACAAGCTAAGTTCCATGATCATTTTTCTTGTAAATACTCCCTATGAGTATGTGATATTTTTGGGACTTGACTATTTCTTCATCTTTTGTTCTTATCATAGGGTTCTTGGGTCCAATTGTGAGAATGGGCACTAACTGCTTTGCTCAGGTTGGAACTACTTCTAGGTTGAAAAAATATGCATCATGAAGTTCATTTGACACACCATATAGGGATTCTTCTAAAGTGAGTCATGAAAGGTGGTCCACCCAAAGGTGGGTCTTACCTTTCCTAACAACTACTTTGAAATAATACTTCATTAGTAAGAGAAACCATCTTACTAATCTGCCTTTATTACAAGGTTTGTTCACCAAGAATAGTAAAGCTTGATGGTTTGAAAAAAAAAACTGAACTTATTTGCAAGAAAATAATGTCTGACATTTTTGACTACATAGATATCTAATTCTTCTATCTCAGTGGTTGTGTAATTCCCCTTTGCTGTGTTCAATTGTCTACTCTCATAAGCTATGGGAAGTTCGATACTTCCTTCATGTGATGGATGTGCTAGCATGCATCCAATAATGAAATTGGAAGCATCCACATGAACATGAAATGGCTTAGTCCAATCTAGTGTTGTCAATATAGGGACTAAGCACAAATGTTGTTTCCACTCTAAGAATGATTTCTCACATTCTTCATTCTACCAAAATTTTTTTAAAAGGTTGTGCAAAGGCTTTTTAATAATTTCATATATGTTGAAAAATGACGGTCGTATCCACAATGGCCCATAAAAGCTTGTACTTTCTTAGGTGTTCTCACTCTCGGTAACTCTCATATAGCTCTCACCTTGTCTTCATCCGATGATATTCCATTCTTTGACACAATGTGGCCTAAGAGCTTGCCTTCTCTGACCATGAAAACAAAAATGGCGTTTACTTGGTGAATATCAAAGAATATAGCCTTAGTACTCAATATCAATCAAGTACCAAAATGACTATTTGATCCATGAATTTCTAAACATATTGCATTACTACTCATAGATCATTGGATATCTTTCATGATTCATTAGGAATCCATTTCTATCTAGTTCATGATGAGTATTGTTAGAACTATCCCAATGTCAAAACTTAAGAAAATTCATAGTAATTTTCAAAGGCAAATTGACTTGTCGCATCTTATTTCTTCTGTTGAAGTACCTCTACGTAAGACAGATTTCTAGGAGCTTTAGGTCCTCAAACAAGATGATTTTGTGAAAAGTTTGTAGTATTGTGCCCAACAAAAAACATTTTATTTCCTTTGGATGGATGAGTACACACCTAAGACTAATTGCATGACTTTGCATAGCTATATGATATCTTGATGATCTATGTTAATGATAACTTTGTTTTGCACATTCTATGCAATAATACATTCTATGGTACATGCAACCCGTATTCAAGTGATGTTTTTTGACTGCTCTAATAGTTTTTTGTGACTCCCCATGGACATCTTGGTGGTTTGGTTCATAAGTGAGAACATTCTTGGTGCAAGAAAGAAATCCTAAGTGCTTTGCTTTAACTCATGGACTACTCTCATAATTGATCTCACATAGATGTGGTCATGTGAACATGTGTTTGCAAAGTCTCAAAGAGAAAATCTATGTACTTATCTTGGTCAATTGTAAAAATCAAAAGTGAACGAATCTTGTGGAAAAGAGGGATGTATAAAACGATGTATAAAAAGAACACCTCCTACTCATGAGATATACGACCTATTCTGAAAACTTTGAGTTGAAGCTCTTAGTCGCATGATATACAATAGACGTCCCCTCCGTGATTTCTATAATTTCAAGATATATATCCAATGCAACATCAAGCATGACTGAATAGTCTTTCCTTGCACTTTCCCCCACACTCCCTGTCAGAACAAAAGAAGGCCTTTTGTTCTGACAACGAGAGCCATGATGCTGACCTGCAAGAAAATGGATGGAAACGGCTCCCACTTCTGCTCGCCTTGACCTACATGACCATGACAAAAAAAGAAGCTCCACCATAATGATATTGTAGTCACTCTTTTTATATAATCACGCTTGCATTATGCTGAGGTGGATTAGCTCTACATCAAAAATTCATCATTTGAATTGTGTCGAAGTTTCCCATTGAAGAGTTTTTTATTTATGTTCATTTGTTGGTATTTCATATGGATCTTTTATGATCATTTACTCAATGTAAAAGCCTAGAGCTTTACACTTGTAAAAGAATAAAAGGAGAGCTCAAAATATATGAGTTTGAAGTATTTGAACTTGATGTTCAATCAATCCAATCACTTCACCTAAAATCAAATTTTTAGATTTGGCTTCACTTTTCCTAGTTGATAAGAAGATGATTTCTTCATCACGACTACCTAGTCTGCTCAGATTTGAATTTGAAGAAATCTTGTAAAGACTCATGGGAGCATCCAAGAGTCTATGTAAAGAATCACATTTCTTTGTACATACGGTTGGATCAATACAAATACCCATTTGATCTTTAGCTTTCTTCTTGTTCAATCTCTACGTCATCTTCTCTAGCAATAGTTGTCTTGTAGAGATTGGTTCGTTCTCTATAGTTTAAATTGGATGGATCAGCATTCATTGGAAATTTATCACTCTCTAGTTTATGTGTACAAATTTTGAGATCATTTGGTTTAGTATATTTTGAGAAATCTCAATTTTGCCATCTCGTGTTCTATTTCTACACAGCCTCCAAAAATCACAGACACCTTCATTCAGTGTTAAATTCATTCCATGAGAATATCTTGCTTATTTATTCTACTCTTGTGCATTTCAACTATTCAACCTATGTTTAAAGTTCTTCCAATAGGATTTTTCCAGTTTTAATCACGTCGACTGCTCTGAGCATTTGAAGTTGAGTGTTTTATCCAAAGATAATAAGTTTTTGGAGCTAGTCAAAGTGCAAACTTATCTGTTTTGTATCAAATCTTTCTCATTGATATGCCAAAGTACATAGTGGATTTTATTGCATTAGTCACAAGCTTATAAGGTCTATGTGACTCTTGTAAAGCTCAAGGGCTCGTCTTGTGTTGGTTGGCTAGAAAAAAATTCATCACTTAGCAACTCATGTTTTATCTCCAACAAGTTTTTCCAAGTTCTCTTAGGGATATCAGAGCTAGATCAAGATGGGTGATGGCTTTCCCTCAATGATTGAGCATCTTGATAGAAAAAACTATGCTGCTTCGCAAATCAGAATGGAAGCATATTGGTAGGGAAGCAATCTTTGTGGATTCATAAGGTGATGAAGCTATGCCTATTCAATGATCCAAAGGAGGACCTACCCAAGAGGAGACAAATAGACTCACATTTTGGTGTGCAATGGATGCTCAAGCATAGTCACACATACTAAAATCTATCTCTAATTTTTTTTGCCACATATTAGGGGATGTAAAACATCTTAAGAGACTTGGGATGCACTTGAGACCTTTTCTACGAGTACCAAAGCAAGAAAGAACCATCCATGGAATGAGTTCAACCACATGAAGAAGATACAAAAACAAACTATCACACAATTTGTTTCCAAGGAGGTTGTAGGTCAGTTAGCATCAAGTGGAGAGCTGATTGAAGTAGAGGCCATCGTGAGGCATATTCTAAACAAAATTAGAAGTCATACACAATGGAAATCATTCACCACATCTTATGATCTCATCAGGATGTAAAAACCCCATATTTCAACATATTTTCTTGTACAAATCTTCAACCAAGAAGCCAACAATAATTTGAAGGAAGGTAGCCCTTATTAAGGTGATTCAACAAGTGCTCTTTATGCAGAGAAGAAATACAAGAAGCACAAAGGCAAGGAGAAGGAAATGGCCTCTCTCTTAGGCATTCGTAAAAAAATTTTCCGGTCCTCAACTTCATATTTCTTGAGATTCTATAGTACTTCAAATAAGGATTACTCCTCTTTATGTTTCACTACCTTTCTTTTCTTTTTCTTTTGACTACCTTCACTTCCATCCTTTGAATTTATAGTTTTGATTCTTGTGAGAGGTTTTTCTTCTTTTTGCGTAAATACTCCTACATCTTCTAGATAGTGCTCCTCTGAGTTAAAGTAGGTGTCCATCACAATGGACTCTAGATCATCCTCATCCTCTTCTTCTTCTACGACATTACTCGGGTCACATTCTTCTAGCAAGGACTGACACATGAACACTGAAATATCATAAGCCTCCTCATCAAAATGAGGTGTCCACTGTTCTTCATTAACAGCAATGTCCATGGTGGCTAAGATTTCTGCCCAACCATGAGGCTCAAATTCCTCATCTAGAAAGATCATCGGTGTGTAGGTTGGGTCTCTAATTGGTCTGTCTCCTTGAGCAGTTCCTTCTTCTCTTGCTTTCAGGCATCTTTCCTCTTCCTCTGCAACCTTGCACATCCACAAATGAGTATCTTCATGCATCCAAGATGGATCAAAAGAACTTTCAGAATGCACAAAGATTGAATCTTCTTTTACCTTGTGGATAGGATTCCACTGTAGGGGTGGCACATCTCTAAATGTATAATCTTTTAGATTGAACTTGGTTGTGACCCCTAAGTGCTGCAAGTATTAGTTGGTTCCCCAATCCTATACTATTTGTATTTGTTGTAAGAAAGGCCTTCCTAGGATCATCTCATAGACATTATTTTTGCCAAAGTCACATATAGCAAAGGTGTGCTCAAACTTTACACCACAAGTGGTTAGAGTTATCCCCTCTAGAAATCCTAGAGGTCTTTCAACATGGTCGTTAGCCATTTGAAGCTTCATTCTAGTTGGTCTTAATGCGGGTTTGCCCCATTGCTTCCACAATGAGCTGGTCGCAATCGCAACCCCAACACCTGAATATAAGATAGCTTTGGTTGTGTAACCTTGGTAGGTGATTGGAAGAGACATATAACCTTCTTCACCTTCACTCATGTCCCCTATTTTGTCTAGAGGTATATCTGGTACTTTTTGTTTAGAGCCTCCTTTTGGCATATTGGAATCAAGTTCAGGAACCTGATTCGCCACATGATTCCATAGCTCAGGCTTTACTTTGAGTAGCTCTTCTAGGGTGAGATGACACTGAACCTTAGTGTTCTTCACGACATTAGTGTTCTTTCGAACCACTGAGTCTTCATTTCTTACTAGTATTGTGGGAGCTATGCTCTAGAGAGATTCATGGGCCTATGAATTGTGGCAAATCTTGTTAAGAATTAGATTCAAAATCTAATCTTTCCTCCTCTTGTTGCTCTGCTTGGTCTCCATAAATAGATGGAATGTCTTGGGGAAATTGATCATGAAGATCATCAACTTCAGGAATAGGAGGGGATTACCCTTCTCCTTGGCCCATTTTTCCTCTTGTATTTCCCGCAAGAACTCTTGAGAGTACTGTTGAATTGAAAGAGGTGTTCCATCATTCGTGGAATTCGGAACATTAGCATTCATTGGTGGTGAGATTTCTCTTTCAACAACTAGTTGAGCCTGTGGAGGTAAAGAAACCTATGGCTTATTTACCAACTGTTGTAATCTTTCTAGTAAGCCCTCGAAATGCAAACCTAGATTGATAGAATTTGTCTGATTGAACATTTGACTAGTCTCAAACATAGCTTGAGCTAGTTCTACCATTTTGATGCACATCTTTGTCCATTCGATCTCTAAATCTACTCCAGGGTAGCTCTTGTCTAGGTTTGTGACTGTTGGCCCTTCTTGAAGTCGAGCTTGGTAGGCCTTGAACATCATGTCCAAGCCTTCTAGGGTTGGATCTGCAAGAACAGACCCTAGTTGTGGTCTATTTACAGTGTCTGGCGGGGTGGGATGAAGTGGAGTGGATGGAGTTTCCGCATGCCAGAGATTTTGAGATGTCATGTCTTCTATTTTTGTTTTTGCATCTTTCAATATTTCTTCGAGTTTAGATAGCTTTTTGTTCCATTATGATTGGCCTTCTCTCTGGTATCCTTCCATGTTCTTGTTTTCCTTTCATTAGGCTCTCTTGATTCACTTGACTCCGATTGTTCAGTTGGCTTAGCCTATTGTAAGGCATGTACCCTAGTGACTGCGTATATAGGAGGCACGTTAACACTACTTGAATCCACCACTAAGACTACCACATTAATGGGTGTAACCTTGGGTGCACTAGAGGGGTTCCTTGGACAATCTCTCAGGAGATGTTCTTTGCCACACTCACGACAAAAGCCTTGTATTGTGATGTTTTTTCCTTGTCCTGGATTCAGTGAGTGGGGACATTCACGAATAAAGTGGTCACCCTGACATCTAAAACATGGTCCTCTAGGGGCTTGGGGTCTAACTTGTCTCGCTTGGGGCCTGGGGTGAGGATTCCTGTACATGAATTGGATTATTATGGCTCCCAGTTTTGTTCCATAAGTGGTGTCTCATATTGATAGGAATAAGCCTCACTATGCTCTGGTGACTCTATGTAATAAGCTTGTGGACTATCTTCATGGGAGTGGTCTGAACTATGAGCATGAGAGTCATTGTCTAGGAACAAAGAGGTTAGTGGCACCAATGCTCTATTAGGGTTTTACTCCACCACTACATACTTAACTGGAATCACATTGGCAGGAGCCGGTGGTTGGTTTCCTAGGACTAGTTGTGGCCTATATGGTGCCTGTTATTGTTGTTGTGGCCAATAATATGGATGTTGGTATTGGTTCTTATACCTACCCTGTTGGTAAGGTTGCTAATAAGTTTGTCTAACAGCATGCCTATTGTATGGACAATCTTGAGCCTTATGGTTCATGTATTTTCTCTCAATAGTGCAATATGGAGCATTTATTTCTCTCATGTTTTGGTTTTGCATTGGGCATACATTAGCCATGTGGTCACCTCCAGAAGTATAACATCTCTTCAATGTGGTGACCCTTGGTGTTTGTCTATTTTGAACTCCTAGCTTCTTGGAAACCTGCTCTGCTATCTCATCTATCTCCGTAGAGGTCCTTGAAGTATGACTAGTAGAACTGTTAGAATCCTTATAGAGTTTGGACAATTCTAATTCCTCACCCAAGTTGTCTTCTATTTCTATGCACATCCATACACACTCTTCTATGGATCTAGGCTCTTTCAAGTACACATATGATCTTAACTTGGTGCTTATTAAGCCATCTAAAAACAAGGCCACTTGTTTGGCTGGTGTGGGTAACTCTGGAATAGGGCATCTTTCTAAGTATTGTCTGAATCGTCTTCTTGCGAGTTGCACTGTTTCTTTGGGTGTATGCTTAAAGCTATGGATCAAGGATGATGTGTTATGCCTGATACCACTCTTGGAAAAATCTACAATGAATTCCTCTATGAGTTGACCTATGTTTTGATAATTGCGACTATTTAGGGGCTAAAACCAAGCTAAGGCAGTACCCTTGAGAATCAAACCAAATGCCTCGAACTGGTTGAACAAGTCCTTGACTTGTTCAACTCTTAACACTTGTTTGAACTCGGCCACATGTTCATAGGGATCTCCGGACCCATCAAAATAGTTCTTCATTGCCTTAACCACTTGAGAGGTTCTAAGAGTTCTTGGGTATTCTTGTGGTCTAGGTAGTGGAAAATCATGTTCATATCTTTGATGCCTATGTGCTCGGTGTCTCTCTCTTTCAGGTCTTTCACCCTCATTTCCTGATCTGTCTGTGCCCCTCATGTGTGCAAAGCTTACCTCAGGTCTCTCTCTGGTTCTTTCTCTCTGGGTTTCATGAGCCATGGATGATCCTACTCCTTGGAGACCATGGGAAACATTAGACCTTGGTGCAGGGAAAATCAATTTGCCCTACCAAGTGTATGCATGCCTGGCATGCTCTCTTACCAGGAACATTCTTTCTGATGTGTTGTCCAGGTAGACAACTTTTCATGGTGTCTCCAGATCCTTGAACTCATAGATGGTGACTATTGGGCTAGGTTGATCTAGCTTGAATCTCCAAAAGGCTTCCTCCATTTCTCTATTCAAGAATAGTTCTATGTTTTTGTTGTCTTGAGGAATCCACTCTGGAGTGATTACTATAGTCAAGATTGACTTACCTCTAGGAGTCTTGGGTTCTCGTCCTACATCTCTTTATTCTAGGTCTCATATCTCATTCTCAAGAACGACATTTCCAAACTCATATGTCCTGTCTGGTAAGTTGAAGACCACATACATGGTTCCTTCCTTATCAATGTTTACCCTCTTCGAACTTGACCACATGGTGTTCAAGTCCAAAGGGTTGATCTGGACTTTTGAGTTGAACCATTGATCACCTCAGAACATCCTCATAGATGTGAGCACCTAATTGGTTGGTTCAAATATATTCCAATTGTGTTTTATAGGGACCTTTTAGTGTCTGCAAATAGCCAATGTTTGAGCTACCTCTGCATCTCTCCATGATGAAGGACATTTCTGTTGGTGTAAATCACAAGCCTACACATTTGGCTTGGAAGATATCATGAAGACTCTACATGCATGAAGAACCATAGGAACATATGCTAGTGATTACTTACCACTTTACCTCATTGTAAAAGTCAATTTGACTTAGAATCTTTTGTAATCACCTACCCAAATGATTCGTGGAAAAGTTAGTTCACTTGATTGAGAGAATATCTCCAAGTTTTTAGAAGCTTGATTAGAAGGAGCCAAGAATTTGAATTTGAATTCAAATTCTTACACATTCCATATAAAAGGTGAACTTGAAAAGTCGCGGTGAGAGACTTCACTCCCGAGCTTCATTTTACTGTCATTGAGTGTGTGTGAGGATTACTCCATAGCCTACACCTCTCTACACCATTAGGCAATGCTAGTCATGCCAATGGAATTGTACACAAGTGTTAATTTATAGATACATTTACATTATTCATCTCTGTATTCTCTGCTAGTCTACTCCAAAGTCTGTCAACTTGTCAAGGGCATATCTCAGACAATACTCCACCACATTCAGTCATTCAAAGCTTGTTGGATTCATATCAAAGTCATCTACATGCTGCCAAAGTTTGAAGTGATTTCATTCAGCCAATTCAGAGAAATTGTCATCGAGATGCTCACTGGTCTATCTCTGCTACAGTCCTAAAAAGTCGGGGGTATACCAAATCTTGCTAAATTAATTTCTCTTAGCATAGTTCATTATTTTACATCATTCCACTCCAAATGTTAGCTTACTAAGCTAATTGAATACCCCTAGAAGGAATTTTATCAATTGCTACTGTGCTGGTCACACTGAGCAAAACATTCAGCAGGTGTCAAGACCAAAATAGAAGGTTTTCTTGAGTTTGTGACTTCCAAAGTTATCTGTTTTGATTCAATCATTGCACACATCATTTCCAAAGGACATAGGCCATTTCTTGGTGTCATTGGAAAGCTAAGGGAGTCTACTAATCAAGTCTGAAGCTAAAGAGGGCTGGTACAAAGCAGGTTTTAGCAGTACCTACTCAATCTCTTGGATCATCCATCCATCTTTCCCAACAGTGGTATCAGAGCAAATAAGGTAAAATGGGAGATGGTTTTCCTTCATTCATTGATAAATTGGACAGGAACAACTATCAAGCTTGGTCTCTAAGGATGAAGACCTACTTACAAGGAAGGAGTCTCTATGGATACATCTCAGGAGATGAGGAATTGCCCTCATTCAAAGCAAGAGGTTTGCCAACCAAGGAGGAGCAAGAAAAACTCAACACATGGTGTGCAAGGGATGCATTGGCAAGGTCTTATCTACTCAACTCTATATCTGACTTTCTTTTACCTCATATCAGAAATTGTAAGACTTCCCAAGAGACTTGGGAAACCTTGTCATCATATTTTTCCTCCAATACAAGGGCTAGGAAAAATCAGTTGTGGATTGAATTCACAACACTAAGGAAGCAACCGAAGCAAGCTATTTCAGAATTTGTGACCAAGATCAAAGATGTTGCAGATCAGTTAGCAAGCATAGGAGAAGAGATTGAAGAGGAACAAATTGTAAGGCAGGTAATCAATGGGATCAAGGATGAGGACAAGTGGGAAAGCTTCACCACTGCAATGGATCTCTACATGGACATGCACACTCCAAATCTTACAACTCTCATGGGTCAACTATTCACACATGAAACAAAGCTTACCAAGAGTGGAGATACTACCAAAGGTAACAACTCTTCTACCCTATACACTGATAAGAAATCTAAGGATAAAGGCAAGAGTAAGAAGTTGGAAGATGAAGGCTCTACCTCCCAAGCCAACTATGCAGGGAGAGGTAGATCTTCAAGAGGTAGGGGCAAAGGAGGTAAGCAAGGTAGGGGGAGACCCTATAACACATCACCATGTAACATTTGTGGTTTGTCAAACCACACCACAGATGAGTGTTACAGGAATTACAAAAATCAGAGAGGAAGAGGCTACCAAAGAGGTGGATACTCTCAATCTAGAGGAAGGTTCAACCATCACCAAGGCCACAACAAAAATTATAACAACAACTACAACAACAATTACAATGGAAACTACCAAGGAGGATTCAGAAACAGAAAGGACTACAACAACTACACAGAGGAGCAGGATGACTCTCTCTTGATCATGAACATGACTTCAAAGTCAGGTACAAATGATGATCACTTATTTTATATTGATTCAGGGTGTTCAAATCATGTGGCTGGTAATGTGGCACTACTCTCTGATCTTGAGGAACCAAAAGGTAAACACCAAGTCCAAACAGGTGATGATACAAAGCATTCTGCAGTTAAAGTTGGAAATGTGAAAACTTGTGGTGGTAATCAGAATTTTTTGAGAAGAGTACTTTATGTACCTACAATTACAAAGAACTTAATGAGTGTTGGTCAGATTGTAGAGAAAGGGTTGCAGGTCAGATTCAATCAGTATGGAGCATTTGTGGAGGACCCAAGACATGGATTCAAAAGGATAGCTAAAGGAGAAAAATCAGGTAGACTTTTCACTTTTGAGTTGGAAGATACAAAAAATATTGCATTATACAGCTATAAGGATCAGACACTTTCAGAGCTTGAGCTTTGGCACAAGAGATTAGGGCATATAGGAGAAAGGACCTTGAAGCAAATGTGCAGGGACCAATGTGTGCTTGGGATACCTAATGTATCCAAGCAACATATGATTTACAAGTGTGGTGCTTGTCAATTTGGTAAGTCTCACAGGTTACCCTTCTCAAGGAAAGGATATATGCATGAAGACTACCTAGAGCTGGTACACACAGATGTTTGGGGACCTAGCAAAGACCCCTCAGTCTCAGGTTCAAGGTACTATGCGTCTTTTATTGATGACTATAGCAGATGGACTGTATCATACTTTATGAAGCACAAGGATGAGGTGTTTAATTGCTTTAAAAAATATCTTGCATTAGTTGAAAATCAGACAGGAAGGAACTTGAAGAGGCTAAGGTCAGATGGAGGAGGTGAGTACTTCTCCAATGAATTTGAGGACTTCTTGCAAGACAGAGGCATCAAAAGGGAAATAACCACAAGGTACTCTCCTGAACAGAATGGGGTAGCTGAAAGAAGAAATAGGTTAATTGTTGAGACAGCTAGATCTATGCTTAATGAGAAGAAGTTACCTAACTACCTATGGGCAGAGAGTGTCTCTACTGCCACCTATCTCATAAACAGGTTACCATCAAAATCACTTGATGGTATGACACCTTATGAAGCTTGGCATGGTAAGAGACCATCATTAGATCATTGCAAAATTTTTGGATGTGTAGCATATGTACACATACCTTCACAGGTTAGAGGTAAGCTAGATCCAAAGGCTGAAAAATGCATTTTTATTGGGTATGATTTAAATAAAAAAGGTTACAAGTTTTATAACCCTACCAATAAGGGATTTATGGTAAGCAGAGATGTGATTTTTGATGAGAATGATTCTTGGTATGAGAATGAATGTAGGAAGGTCAAATTACCCTATGATTTGGAAGAGGAATTTCCAAAACTTACAAAGGAGGAACCAACTCAGAAAGAAGACTCAAGTTCAGATGATGAAGATACAATCAATCTTGAAGAGTTCAAGGCATGGAAGTCCAAAGGCAAAATGAAGATGAAGCTTGAAGACATACCTGAATCTTCAGCTCAACCCTTTAGGAGATCATAAAGGGAAAGTAAAAAACCTATCAGATATGGGTATGATACATCTCTTGTTACTAAACATTCAGTTTATCTTGCCAAGGATTTGCTAAATGAAGAACCAGGATCATATGAAAAAGCAATCACAAAATCAGAATGGAAAGAAGCTATGGATGAGGAGATTGAAGCACTCAAGGAGAGTGATACATGGGAGCTAGTACCCAGGAAGGACTCCATGAAGGTAATAGGATCCAGATGGATCTATAAGTTGAAAAGAAATTCTGATGGCACAATTAACAGGTACAAGACCAGGTTAGTAGCCAACATTTTCTCCTGTGGCCTCGATGCCAACAGTCAGAGTGTTGGTGAGTGTGGCTGCATCAAAGAATTGGAACATGTACCAATTGGATGTCAAGAATGCTTTCTTGAATGGATGGATCTCAGAAGAGGTTTATATGTCACAACCTCCTGGCTATGAAGACCCTAAGAAGGTAACTTATGTCTGCAAATTAAAGAAGGCTTTATATGGATTGAAGCAGGCACCTAGAGCATGGAATTACAGGTTAACTACATACTTCCAAGACCAAGGTTTTGTCATGAGCAAGGTTGACACCTCTCTGTTTATTAAGAGAAGTAATTTAGAGGTAATCTATCTCTGTGTTTATGTTGATGATATCATCATTACAGGCAATGATGTCAGTGGAATCAGAAATATCAAAAGCCAAATGATGAAGGAGTTTAAGATCAATGATCTTGGGCTATTGAAGTATTTTTTGGGACTTGAATTAGTTTACACTAATTCAGGGATATACATTACTCAGAAGAAGTATGTGCAGGACATGTTGAAGAAATTTCACTTGCAGGATGCTAAAGCAGCTAGCACTCCAATGGAGGTGAACCTAAAGCTCACTGCTCATGAAGGTGATGAAGTCCAAGACATTACAAGTTATCAAAGTATGGTGGGTAGCTTGAACTATGCTACCTTAACTAGAATTGATATTGCATATGGAGTTAGTGTGCTAAGTCAATTCATGCACAAACCAAGGATACCTCACTTAGAGGCTACCAAAAGGATCTTGAAGTATCTCAAGGGTACACAAAACCATGGTTTATACTTTCCTTACACTTCAGATATTGATATAAAAGTTTATTCAGATGCAGATTGGGCAGGATGCAAGGATGATAGAAGAAGCACTTCTAGATACGTTTCTTTTGCAGGTGACAAACCAATTTCATGGTCTGCGAAAAAGCAACCAACTGTTGCATTGTATTCTACAGAAGCAGAGTATAGAGGGCTAGCTAATGCCACTCATTAAGCAATTTGGATTAAGCTTTTGTATACAGAATTGGGCTTATATACTAGGCCTCCAATTATCTTTGGATATAATACAAGTTCTCTTCACCTTGCAGCTAATCCTATCTATCATGCCAAGACCAAACACATAGAAGTTCATTATCATTATGTGAGGGAGAAGTTGCGAAGCAAGGACATTCAGCTAACCTATGTGTCAACCAATATGCAATGTGCAGATTTGCTGACTAAAGCTTTGGATGGAACCAAACTTTGCAAGTTCAAATCTATGATTGGATTGCAGGATATACTTGAAGATTGAGGATGAAGACTTAAGCCAAAATGTTTGGCTTGAGGGGGAGATGTTGGTGTAAATCACAAGCCTACACATTTGTCTTGGAAGATATCATGAAGACTCTACATGCATGAAGAACCATAGGAACATATGCTAGTGATTACTTACCACTTTACCTCATTGTAAAAGTCAATTTGACTTAGAATCTTTTGTAATCACCTACCCAAATGATTCGTGGATAAGTTAGTTCACTTGATTGAGAGAATATCTCCAAGTTTTTAGAAGCTTGATTAGAAGGAGCCAAGAATTTGAATTTGAATTCAAATTCTTACACATTCCATATAAAAGGTGAACTTGAAAAGTCGCGGTGAGAGACTTCACTCCCGAGCTTCATTTTACTGTCATTGAGTGTGTGTGTGTGTGAGGATTACTCCATAGCCTACACCTCTCTACACCATTAGGCAATGCTAGTCATGCCAATGGAATTGTACACAAGTGTTAATTTATAGATACATTTACATTATTCATCTCTGTATTCTCTACTAGTCTACTCCAAAGTCTGTCAACTTGTCAAGGGCATATCTCAGTCAATACTCCACCACATTCAGTTATTCAAAGCTTGTTGGATTGAGCTCAAAGTCATCTACATGCTGACAAATTTTGAAGTGATTTCATTCAGCCAATTTAGAGAAATCGTCGTCGAGGTGCTCACTGGTCTATCTCTGCTACAGTCCTAAAAAGTCGGGGGTATACCAAATCTTGCTAAATTAATTTCTCTTAGCATAGTTCATTATTTTACATCATTCCACTTGCAAATTTTAGCTTACTAAGCTAATTGAATACCCCTAGAAGGAATTTTATCAATTGCTACTGTGCTGGTCACACTGAGCAAAACATTCAGCAGGTGTCAAGACCAAAATAGAAGGTTTTCTTGAGTTTGTGACTTCCAAAGTTATCTGTTTTGATTCAATCATTGCACACATCATTTCCAAAGGACATAGGCCATTTCTTGGTGTCATTGTAAAGCTAAGGGAGTCTACTAATCAAGTCTGAAGCTAAAGAGGGCTGGTACAAAGCAGGTTTTAGCAGTACCTACTCAATCTCTTGGATCATCCATCCATCTTTCCCAACAATTTCGGACTCACTTGTGTCCAAACTTAGCACATGGGGATAACCACTAAGTTGTTGTGCCCATGAACTAGCTATATGATTGACACTAGCCTCGAAGGATCTAATGCTTTTTTTGTCCTTGCCTAGGTGTCTAATAGATCTTACGTTCATAAGCTTCGTCTTCTAGTCCCAATTTTCCCTTTGTATTGCTCAAAATCCTTTGGATCCCCCTTGGCTTCCTACTCTCACCTGAGGGTCAACCTGAGCTTTCCAATGAGCCCAAAATCACAACAAACAGATTTCATATGAGAAAGTTATGCCAATTCAGGGTTCTGGGGTGAAAATAGGGAAACAAGATCTCTTTGGGATTGCTTCATAATAGATGATACATGATACTCGATCTGACGATACGATACTTGTGGTTGGTGATACTTGGAATTCCACGATATGATACTAGATTTTCATGATGTGATACTTGAGTTTTTGCGATACATGATACTTGCATTCAGACGATACGATATTGGAAGTGGTCACGATATGATACCTCTTGGTTCATGATACGATACCAACCTGTTTCGCGATACGATAGTGTTGTCAAGATGATACGATACTAAGAGATCTAAGGCATGATATGATACCAAGTTCTACGTGATACGATACCTTCCAGATGATATGATACCACTTGCTCTCACGATACAATACCGCCAGACCAATGATACATGATACCTCAGGTTTTGCGATACGACACCACAAGGTGCACGATACAATACCACTCAACCCATAGTTTGTGATACCTCAACTTGTTGATACATGATACCTTGGTGGTATCGCGATACCTCAAGGAGACGATACACGATACTCGACAAGTATCACGATACACACCAATTCTAGTATCGTGATACTTGAACTCAAATGGACACAATACTTGGAGTTTTTGGAGTCCAAATTCAAAACTTTTTGTAGATATGTGTACCTTGTGTCCTCCTTGTCACTCCTATGTGTCTGTAGATCCAAAGTCACTTACCAAACTCAAGATACTACCCTTGCGATACCAGACACAGGTCCTCTCATTCCGCATGATTGTGAATCAAATGTCTGATATTTTGAGAGTGTTTCAAGAGATTTCGTCAATGTTTCAGCTCAGCACTCCCTATAAGCTTCTTGTTTGCAACCACAAGTGAAGACAAAGTGAATGTACAATAAAAAAACAGAGATTTTAGGTGAAGATGAAGATGGGAGAAAATGGTGATGATGATGAAGAAGAAGATGGAGGAAAAAATCAGAAACTGAATTGAAAATGACTTTTTTTTACCTTCCAACGTCGTTGCTCTACGTCTTACCATCACACGCTCCTCCTCCAAGCTCTCTCTCCAGCAAAGGCACCAAATTTGGTGTCACTCTAGCACAAGGGAAAGTACCGACATGAGGAGATACACCTCATAAATATCAATCCGCGGAGATGTGAGGACTGGTATGAAGACCATGAGCAAGTGAAGGCACAAGTGCGTGAGTGAAAGCACACAAGCATGCACACACACACACACTCACACACAAGGTAAGAGCAAAGAGTGGAACAATGGAAGATCTTTGATTACAAAAGAACTCTCTTACAAAGCTCAAATCTACAACAAGCTAACCCCAAAAATGAGCTCTCTAGCTCTTTTTATAGTTTTATGAGTGGTTTTGGCCCTGTCCACACCTAGTGTCTAACCTAGTTATAAATTACGTTCCAGGGCTTATTTGGGGGCTCAAACAGAGTCTAAAAATTATGAAAATTGGTAGGATGATACTTCTAATACTCCTCAAGCTCAAGGACACTCGGTTTGAACAAAATGGAGTTGCAATATTGTGAATGGTATTTACAATGGTTTTTAGTGATGAAAATCACTATTTTTATAGGGATTTCTTCTAAAAATTTTACATGTACTTCTTGGAGCTCCCTACATGCTCCGTCTTCTTGGGTGTCCACCTCTTTGATGTTGTTAGACGGCCGCCGGAGTGGGACAGACGTAATGACCGCCTGATATACCGGAATTATCAAAATCCGTGCAAAAAAGTTGGTACGCGCATCTTGAAAAAGATATATAAAGCAATGTAAAGAGAATGGCGAGAGAGACGCTTGTGTATATGGTTTTAGAGAGAGAGAGAGAGAGAGGGATGCCCTTTTCTGAAATTGTCAGAGTTTACTTACACTATGGTGAAGTTCTGAGTATTGTTTGTGTTGATTTCTATTCTGTCTGCGTCGCCTGCTCATACTGAAGTTCACCGTAGTGAAGGTTAAGTGACAGGTTATGTGGTTGAGTACTGTTTTCGTATCGTAAGACTGTGTGCTCTTCGACCGTTGAAGTACCCTGAGTTAGTATGAGTGAATGTAGTACTGCATAAGTTGATTTGATCAATTGATGCACTGTAAAGAATGTTCTGTATGTCTTACTGAATTCATCGGTGACGATGACAGACTATTGCTTTTGGTAAATGTAACTTTTAATTGAATGTCTCGAGAAGTATTGTGGTGAGTGAATCTGTCTGATTCACTCTGTTTGATCTATTATATGTTCATGAATCTGTAGAAGGGACAATTGTTCTGTTCTTCGAGTAAGTCGATCTGGAGAATTTCAGACGTAGGAATCTAAGAACCAAGTATTGATGTTGATTAGTAACTGAGCTAAGACGAGTAGTCACGCTTGATGTTGTAATGAAGATTTGGGAAAATAGTACAGGGCCTCTGTTTAAAAGACCCCTACCACTCCCAAGAACCCACGACGATCTGGTAATGTCTTCCGGTAATGATAATTAGAGTTAAACATAGTTTACGGTGAAGCACTGTATTAACACTTTAACACTTTTAACACTTGGCGCCGTCTATGGGAGTTAATTAGAGTTAAACATAGTTTACGGTGAAGCACTGTATTACGTTAATCTTTGTTCGATAACGACTTGCGTTTGTTAGTAACACAGCAGCCCTAGTTTTAACACTTTAACACTTTTAACACTACAGTTTGCCAAGCTACCATGGGAGCGTTGGATAGGTAATGAAGATGCAACGACTCAGTTGCAGATTATGCGACAAACAAAAGGACAAATTCTAAATCAGGTACAATTTTCACCGCAATTAGTCGCAGCAATATTTCAAGTGCCTCTGTATGACGATGACAGTATTCCTAATTGTTCGAATGACGACATGAGAAAGGATTTTGGAAACTACGAAGGTCGTAGAAAATATTACCTAATGAAAAAAGCAACATGCATTCGGCGCGAACAATTCAAATGGTATTTAGAGAGACTGTGTTTTATCGTCAGATTTGATTTAATGTCTAGAGAGAATTTTTCACCCTTAGTACATGCAGAAGGAGGTGGTAAAGTCAGCTGGGCTCACTGGCTATATAACCACTTGTATACACAGATTTTTGTCGGGGACAAGCGCAGGTCCCAAAAATGTAGTCGTCTGTCAGTCTTTTTAGTTGCTTTATTCGAATATGCACACTTAATCAAATATCAACAGGTAAGTAATATTTGTAATCAGACACTGAGCAGACCAGGGCAAGAACAGATAGCAGAGCCCGAGGACATAGCAGAAATGCCGGACAGTCTTTTTCCGATAGCAGATGGCGGTGAACAGCCGCCTATTTTGGGAACCCCTTTTAAATTATCAACCAAAAGAAGAATGGAGGATCCATCACAACAGGTAAGTACGAAAATGTTGCAGAGTAATTGTTCGGATAATAACATGAGAACAATGCAGAATAAGTTGCAGGAAGTTTCGGACTTCCTACTACAACAACAGGAAAGCATTCAGAACATACAAGAACAGGTAACTGTCAATAAAAATCATTCCAATTCATTGATTGAACAGAATAAACAATTACAAGATGCTGTGAATAGCAAGGACGGTTTATTGAAGGAAATGCAGAATGACCACAAACAACTAGTGCTAGCTTTGAACGAGACCACAAGGTCTATTCAAGATTTTGAACCATGGCAGGTAGCAGTGCAGAAACAAATCCAAGAAGAGATGATAAATTTTTCCATGATGAATGCTACAATGCAAGCAGAACATGTAGTTCTGCGTTCCAGAATACAAGTTTTACAGGAAATGGAAACCCAGTTATTAAATAATGAAGGCGTTGAATTGGATGCCACGTTGATGACAAAGATAGATATAGAGTCACTGAACAACAATTGTATAATCATGTACATGATACTTGGAAACTTTTTCGTAGAAGATGGCTGGGTATACTTGTTCCCCAAATTGATCAAAGGCGGTCCTGTTTTGTGTCCAACCATGAAAACGATCTCATGACAGTCATTAAACGACAGGAAAATCAGCTTGAAGAATACAAACAGACGATTAAAGAATTGCAGAGAGAACTGTTACAGGTGCAGACACAGGTGAATCGGGAGCAGAACACTGACACAAACAATCAGACGCACCAAAGTGGCGAAGAAAATACTGTTAGTTTACAGAATCTACAGGGTGCTCCCAACATCATTAATGAGTCTGAACATAACTCTGAAAAAATTTTTGTGGAACTTGCGGGTTCGAGTCCACCGTGCATGCCAGTGTTAGACGGCCGCCGGAGTGGGACAGACGTAATGACTGCCTGATATACCGGAATTATCAAAATCCGTGCAAAAAAGTTGGTACGCGCATCTTGAAAAAGATATATAAAGCAATGTAAAGAGAATGGCGAGAGAGACGCTTGTGTATATGGTCTTAGAGAGAGAGAGAGAGAGAGAGAGAGAGAGAGAGGGATGCCCTTTTCTGAAATTGTCAGAGTTTACTTACACTATGGTGAAGTTCTGAGTATTGTTTGTGTTGATTTCTGTTCTGTCTGCATCGCCTGCTCATACTGAAGTTCACCGTAGTGAAGGTTAAGTGACAGGTTATGTGGTTGAGTACTGTTTTCGTATCGTAAGACTGTGTGCTCTTCGACCGTTGAAGTACCCTGAGTTAGTATGAGTGAATGTAGTATTGCATAAGTTGATTTGATCAATTGATGAACTGTAAAGAATGTTCTGTATGTCTTACTGAATTCATCAGTGACGACGACAGACTATTGCTTTTGGTAAATGTAACTTTTAATTGAATGTCTCGGGAAGTATTGTGGTGAGTGAATCTGTCTGATTCACTCTGTTTGATCTATTATATGTTCATGAATCTGTAGAAGGGACAATTGTTCTGTTCTTCGAGTAAGTCGATCTGGAGAATTTCGGACGTAGGAATCTAAGAACCAAGTATTGATGTTGATTAGTAACTGAGCTAAGATGAGTAGTCATGCTTGATGTTGTAACGAAGATTTGGGAAAATAGTACAGGGCCTCTGTTTAACAGACCCCTACCACTCCCAAGAACCCACGACGATCTGGTAATGTCTTCCGGTAATGATAATTAGAGTTAAACATAGTTTACGGTGAAGCACTGTATTACGTTAATCTTTGTTCGATAACGACTTGCGTTTGTCAGTAACACAGCAGCCCTAGTTTTAACACTTTAACACTTTTAACAGATGTGCTCCCATGCTTTGTCCTTGACCTTGAGCTTCAACACCTCTAGACACACATTCCATGCCTCATGCACACATAGAAGCTCATGAAGAAGAAGATACACAAGCAAGAAGAAGGAAATTTGAAATTTTAAAAATTAGCTCTTGATTATGGCAAAAAGTCTTCACAAATGTTTCATTAAGTGACCTATATACATGTGCCCTAATTTTGGTCCTTTCAAACCAGAGATTAAAACTATCTCTAAAGATTTCTAAGTTCCTACTATTGTACAAAAGTAATGTTAAAATCTTCAAGCATTATGCATCTCAAGGCCTCCTCTCGTGCACTTACAAGGCTTCTCAATACTTTGTGATGGATTTTAAGAAAAGCAAATGAGTAATTTCTTGAAACTTTTGTGGGCCTACTTTTCTCATCTTCTTTCATTTGCTTTCTATTCTCTCTTGTATTTGCTCCTCTGCAATACTCTCCCTCTCTTAGTCTCTACCATCCCTTGATAGGCTTTCTATGGCATTTTATCTATCCCTCCTCCAGTGGTTGAACTTAGGATGCATTGGGTATCTAGATATAGCCTTGTGGTCCTTTATAAGCCTTGTGCACCATTGTCTTTGTCTTTATGTATTTTTATTGTCCTTTGCACATAGTTGGATGGTATTTCATCCATTTTGAGCAATTGAGGCTTGTTTTCCTCCTCGCCAATTGCCAACTTATTCCTCTCCTTATTGATGTTCTGATATTCCTATTAATACTCTTTGAATTTCATGCAACCAATGGTCGAGGAATCATTCAAGACTTTGTAGGCAAGGCTATTTGTCACCTTTACCTCTTTTTTACTTTTGGTCTTCTAGCCGATGCTTCAATTTCCCATTGATAATTCTTTACTTACATCCATAGGGGTCTACCACATTATTGTTGCCAGCCACACTCGCAACCCATGGCTTAAGGTGGTGTTACATAGGTTGGCAAGTGTAGTCTTGCAACTACTTGGGGCTTGTGTCTTTTCTTTTCTTGTGTCTCACTTAGCCTAATATGTGCCCCCCCGGGGCTCTAGATAGAGTGTAAAGTTATTAATTGATTGCCTTTTTCTTAAAATTTTCTTCTTCTTCTTCTTTTTCTTGTCTCTCCCTCCACGTGTCCCTCCTCTTGAACTTTGTCATCCCCGAGAGGCTATTGATGGCAACACATGTAAGTTTGATACATTCTTTGTTCCATTGTATGGAGCATATTGGCTTTTGGTATCATGAAAGCCTTCCATCCAGTTGATTTCACACTATCATGTGGTGCTTGGTGATGATCAACAAAAAAGTGTAGCTCATAAGCTACTAATCTAGTGTTTAAATTTGCTCACATCTTTAAGAAAATCATTGAGTCCATTTCAAAACATCCCATGAAGAATGCTTTTTCAAAGGTTTGTAGGTATGGATAAGGCAAAAAAATTAAGCGTGAATAGTATGCGATAATGGTGAATCTACTTCATGTGATAGAAAGATAAAAAATTAGTGGATCCAATCCTTGATTAATGCAAATAAAATTCAAGTATACTTTGCATGCTTGAAAACTTTCAATACAGTAAGGACCATGCTAATTATTTTATCTGTGAGATTTATTGTCAAGTTTGGTGCATGAGCATGTCTAGAAAGCCAAAATTCAATCATGTGAACCATATAATCTTCGATAGGTAGGTAGTTATGGGGTGGGCTTGCTAATAATGGAAAATTGAGCCATCGATTATTGATTGTACCTTTATTCTATCCTTCCCAAAATTCAAGCCATGGTCAGCATCTTGGAACTAGAAAAATAATGGGTTGACTTGTAATAAGTAAGGTGCTTCTTGCCAATGCACTCCTAGTCTCGGTTTCTTTTCCAAAGATCTTTTGCACCACATAGGATCATCTGCATTGAGTTCTTCTTGTGTGTATGAAAATGTATTGATTGTAAACTTTCAATCTTTTTCTGGATCCTTTTGGGTGACTTTTTTCATATATCGATGCATGTGCTCTTTTGTTATGTCATATGTTATATTGAAAGGCTTGATTATGTGATCTAGGTCTTTGCTTTTGACCTTAGCATCTTTCATGACTCGTACAACCAATTCTTCACATTTTTGTGTCATCCTACACACCAATAGTGCTCGTTTGTTCTGGTCTAACTCTACAAAATACACCATTGGAATATCTTTAGGCATGGTCTCATGGTGATCTTGTATTGGAGATTCAACAATGGGGTAAAGATGTATTTGCATGGAGTTATAAAGATTTGATGGAAATACCAAAAGAGTTGGGAATATACACTATTCCTCTCATGGCAGAAGCTCGACCAATTAGAGGTAAAATTTATAGACTAAATCCAAAATATGCAGATGCAGTCAAGAAGGAAATCCAACAAATGGAGGAAGCAGGTATCATAATTCCTGTAGAACATTTAGTATGGTTGTCTTCCATGGTTATCGCTCCTAAGAAGCAACCCAATAAAATCAGGGTTTGTGTGCATTTTCGAGCATTAAATAAGCTGATGGATTTCCCACACCATTTTTTGAACAAGTGATTGAAGATGTGGCAGGACATGTGCTATACAGTTTCATGGATGGTTTCAGTGGATACAACCACTGAAAATCCATCCTAAAGATGAACCAAAAGTAGCCTTTGTGACCCCTTGGGGAACCTATTTACACCAAAATGGCTTTCGGCGTTAGGAATGCACTAGCCACTTTCAAGAGGATAGTATATCTTATCTTCAACAAGCTACTCCTAAAATTCTTAAGAATTTTTATGGATGACTTTTAGCATTCTCTAGGGCAGCATGCACCACAGCAGTAGGAAATATACCAGAACATTTGAAGCGATTAGAGCAATTATTCTAGCATTACACAGAGACAGATTTGAAACATAACCCTAACAAATGTCACTTTCTGGTAACCCAAGGCACCTTGGTAGGACATGTGGTCTCTGCTAAAGGGATGAGTCCGGATCCAGACAAGGTAATATCGATTCTTAAGCTTCGAAGACCAATAAATGCTAAGGAGGTCCAGAGCTTCTTGGGGCACACTGGATACCATCGAAATTTCATACACATGTATGCAGAGGCAACACGACCACTTTCATGACTCACTAGTAAAAGTTTTCCTTTCCAATGGTTTGAAGAAGAAGAGTCTGCATTCACTTATTTGAAACAAAGATTGGCATTTGCACCTATACTTATCTCACCAGATTGGTCTAAGACATTTCATGTACATGTAGATGCAAGTTTGTATGCAGTAGGAGCCGTACTTACTCAACCAAGAGAAACACACAAACTAGACCAACCCATTCATTATGCGAGTAAGATCCTCTCAAAAGCCGAGAAAAACTGAAAGGAAAGCCTTAGCTATTGTATTTTCCATCAAGAAGTTCAGGCACTACATTCACAATGATTAGTGATCATCAAACCTTAAAATATTTGTTGAATAAACCACAAGTTGCAGGAAGAGTATGGAGATGGTTGCTTCTTTTCCAAGAATTCAACTTTGAAATTGTACAGTGAAGCGGTAGACAACATATCATTGCAGACCACCTTTCTTGCATCAGACACCCAACAGAAGCAAATAAGGGAGTAGAAGATGATTTCCCAGACAATCAAATCTACAAGGTAAATCTAGCACCCATATGGTATGATGATTTGACTCTGCTCCTAGGAAAGGATCAATTTCGTGTTGGATCTCCTCCATTGGAAAAGCGTAGACTCCTCCTAAAGAGTAATAATTTCATAATGATAAAGGATACCCTCTATAGTAGTGCCTTCAACCACATGAAACAGAAACTATTCTTCAATTTGCACATGAGGGTAAGTCTAGTGGTCATTTTCCTGGGCATATCACTTCAGCCATAATACTCCAAAGTGGCCTATGGTTGCCACACCTCTTCCGAGATGCCACTAAGTTTGCAAAGGCATGTGATATTTGTCAACGATGTGCACCTAAACCTACATGACAAAGGAACCAACCACTTATTATCTCCATAGCATGGAAACCCTTTGAGCATTGGGGAATGGACTTTGTCAGCCCAATTTTTCCTGTAGCACAAGATTCAGGTGCAAAATATCTTCTAGTCGCGACGGATTATGCCACTAAGTGGGTTGAAGTAATAGCAAGTAAGGAATGTACTGCTAAAATAGTAGCCTCATTTTTGTATGATCACATTTTTTGCATATTTGGATGCCCAATAGAGGTAACAACAGACCAAAGATCCCATTTCATTGCTAAGGTACTGAATTTAGTTTTTGAAAAGTATCAAATATTCCATAAGAAGTCCTGCGCATACTACCCAAGGGCAAATGGTCAGGCAGAGAGCACAAATAAGGTTCTCATGCTCCTACTAAGAAAAACATGCTTAAAGTTTCCAAATACATGGGGATAGACATATCTTGGAACATTGTGGGCCTACAAAAATTTATTCAAGGCCACAACAGAACATACCCCATTCGAGCTAGTCTATGGGGTACAAGCAATTGCTCCATTTGAATTCTTGCATGGCTCTAGCCACATTGGAACCAATCGGATTCTTGGGTTTACTGCAACACGCTTAGCAAACATTGTGAGGCTACAACTTCTAGAAGAAAAGAGAAAAATCGGCAATGAGCATCTTTTCACAATATAGGAAAAGAGAAATTAGAATCATGATGCAAACCTCTAGAAATCTAAGATCAAGGAAGGAAGCTTAGTTTTGTTGTACCACCCAAGGCTCTTTGAAAAGAAAGCCAGGAAGAAATTGATGCCAAGGTGGAATGGACATTTACAAATCTCCACACTGACTGGCATAACATTGCCCTTGGTCAACAAATTAAAGCTAAAACCCTATGTGGAATGATAGGAGAGCAAGAACATGACCTTGTACATGATGTACATAATGAGCTTGTGTCTTTCCATATTAGCTTATGTCCTTTCCCTATTAGCTATTGGAATGATATAGATTGAGTTTTCTTTCGGTTATTCATCCATATCCTTCTCCTTTTACACTCCCACTCCCACTGCTACCAATTTCCTCCTTCTACCAACTTCTTCTAACTATTATCACATAGGCATTTTCCCTCCCTTCTCCTCACTATGCAACTTCTCTATGCACTGATTTCTCTATGCACTGACTATCACATGACCACCTCAAACTTCATTCTGGGTGACCACCTTCATGTGACTTAAAGGCCTCATGGGCGACCAACCATTCTTCTTTACCACTCTACCTTCCAATACCTCTTATGCACTCAACTATTTCTTTGCCCTTAAATTCAAAGCTAACGACCACTTCACTTTCCAACTCCAAAGGGGGTGACTACGTCTTCAAATTGGACCTAGAACCACCATTCCTTAATTTCATGAGTGAGCCCTTCCATCGTTCTCCACCATCCACCTTCCTCCTTTAGAGTCAACCTGGACCATCCTCTCATCATCCTTATCACCTCTAGTCATCAAGAATTTATTGAAAGACGACCTCCTCAATATCTACAATTCTATCTTGGCAACCATCCTCTTTGGCAACCATCCTCTTCCACTTACTCTTGGGCAACCTCCTCACCATCCATAGCTCTATAGTGGCGACCATCTTCTTCCCACTTACCCCTTGGGTGTGTAAGACAATAGTTACGCAATATAACACAGGAGCAATAGCAGAGAAGATAACAGATATAGGAGAATCTCAACAATTTTCTACTAGCAGCAAGTACAAAGATGATGGTGTTGTCCACCCGTGCACTCTCAAGGTAGAGCTTAAATGGTGATCTAGACAACTCTAGATAGGGAGATACAAGGTAGAGGTATGTTGGCTCAATTTGATGTCTCAGGTAGTGCAGAAGTCATGTATATAGGATCATGGGTGGCCTTCCATGGACAGCTATACATGGGTGGTAGAGCATGGGCGACCACCGCCCACATAATTGCCATACACGACTTAGACCACTTGAACTGACCTAACAAATATAAATGATTTCTGACTCCGACAGGGAATATTCCATGGAATATTCCCTTTACCATCACGCCAGGTGCGCTGCCCCCCGGACCCCCACCAGGGGGGCCACTAACCCCCTGGAACCCCCAGCCAGGGCTGCTCATCGCTGCCTCGGACCCCACAATTGGGGACCCTGGTAACTCCCTTTCCTTACAATACCTTACATGGTCCAATATGACCTTCATCCAACATGCAAGTTGGGATTCCCATCAATTGGGTAATGCATGCTTGGCTTCTCCTCATAATGGGGGCCTTACAAAATGTGCATACAATCATGATTGATCATACACTAACAGGGTGACCTCCTCATCATTCCCAACTCTACCTAGGTGACCACCTAGGCAACCACTTCTACCTTCCAACCCTTTTGCACATCCATCCCAAAGGTGATCTCCCAACTTGACTCTCCAACCTCACCTAAGGCGACCACCCATAGGTCCCACTACCATTCTGGTGCACTAACCCTCACAATCTTATCCTAATGAGGCTTTCTTCTTATTATATTCCCTTTGCACCACTTATTCCCACCTTCTTACAAGACGAGCTCCCAACCTCACTCTACCTCACCTAAGGCGACCACCCATACTTCAATCTACCCTCCTTCACCTCTAATCTAGGTGACCAACCAACCCTCCTCCACCTCTAATCTAGGCGACCAATCCATTATCCAACTCTACCACTTAAGGCCACCACCACCTCTCACCTTCCTACACCACCTATTATCCAACTCCTCCCACCTAAGGCGACCATCACCTCTCACCTTCCTACAATAGATAACCACCTATCACCCAACTCCACCACCTAAGGCAACCACCTATCACCCATCTTCTCCACCTCCTATTCTCCCAGAGGGGGACCACCTCTTCTCCAACTTCTCCACCTCCTACCCCCCCACAAGGGGTGACCACCTCTTCTCCAACTTTCCCACCTCCAGGGTGACCAACCTTCTCAACACCTACTCTCCCACATAGGGTGACCAACCTTTTCACTACCTATTCTCCAACATAGGGTGACCAACCTGGATGACCACACAACCTTTAGTCTAGCTCTAGCTAAACATCTTCCCTCATGGGCATTCAACTCCACATAAAAGACTAAACGGAATCGGAACCATCACCTGACCTTCCATAGTTAGCATCGACTTCTATAATTAGGCATCTGCCACGGGAAGCACGAAAGATAATGCCACCTTACACACCAAACTTTAGGCCAATTATAGCATTCTTATCAAAATTCAGGCCAATTATAGCACTCTTATCAAGCCAATTATAGAATTATAGATTTCTCCTCATCTCCATCTTTATGAACTATGTCTCCTCATCTCCATCTTATCAATCAACTTTGTTAGCAAGCCTTGCCTTGCATCACTCGCAGTACACCTCTGGTTCTATCAACTATCAACACATCCAATTTTGTTGATCCTCATCCATACTCGGTGGTGCTGATCCTCATCCATACTCAATGGCTCTGATGCTCATGCATATTTGGTGGCTCTCAAAGGATCCATATTCGGTGGCTCTCACCAACCCTCTCCAACGAGAAATTCTCCATGCTTTGCTCCTATTTTGAATATCAACTGGCTCTCGCCAAAACCTTATGATGACCAATTCTCGATGTTCTGCTCTTGTTTTGATCGTCTGTCAACCATACCTAGTGGCTGTAATTCTCAACATATTCGGTGGCTCTCACAACCTCCTTCCGACCAACAATTCTTGATGCATTGAGAGTCAATTCTCGACCATATTTAGTGCTCTCTCTTACCTCGGTTGCCCCACGACTACTCCAGATTTGCTTAAGGTTGTACCACACTTGATTACCAAGCTTTCATTGCTAACCCACAATTTCAATCTATACTTGCTGATTAGTTATCACTCCAATCACACAAGGAATCTCCACCTGCCCTTGAATTTAAGATAGATACAAAAAGTGGATCCTCTTCTAATGGAGACTCCATCAACTCGTTATATGTTGTCTCTCAGCAGAATTCTTCAGAGTCTGAGTCGCTCAAAGAAGAAACTCAAGAGGATGAGGGTACATCTACAAGAGCAATCAAAACACCTTCAACAACAGCAAATGTAACTAATGTGGCAACAACAAATGTCACCAATGTGGAAATGACAATGGAGGTCATCATCTCTATCCCAGGGGAGCTCTCCTTGAAATTGGATATGAGCATTTCAGGTAAGCTACAAAACTCCTTCACTCTAGAAGAATTGGGAACCATGGACTTCTTAAGATAGCAAAAGCCACTCTACCTTCCCTCAGTGACCCACAAACTTGTGGTATAGAGATTCTAAACCTCTTCAAAGCGTTTCCATACCTTTCTGGGGGCAAGTTCACTAAGGAGAAGTTGGCCATTATGTTAGGCAGCCAAAATATTTCAGAAACAAAGAAGGCAAGAAATTATGTTGAACTACCAGTCACAGATATCCGATAGACATGTGCAGCTAACTTTTCAGTTGCAAATTGTAATCAGACCATGATGCAGAGGCTGCTCTTATTCAAGGCTTTCTTTCTACTAAAGGATAATGTACACTTCACATATATAAAAATCTGTGAGCCACTCTTCTGCTTCATGCATGCAAAATCATATCCCTATCATAAGACCCTCCTTTAGATGTTAGCTGAAAGGAAGAAGAGATACATGCAACAAGTAGCAAAGAAAGTCCTTGCATCCTCCAAACAACCTCATACAACTCACCCTCAAAAGAAATAGAGAGCAAAGATCCAAAAGGATTCAAGGGAGGCATTGGATTCTCTCCCCATCCATCAGCAAGGGTATGCCCGCACTATGAAGAAGGTACACACATCATCAAATACTCCATTCCCACCCATTTGCCTCATTCCCATAGCCTCTAGGAAAGCATCTCCTGCCATTTTATCTCCCCAAGCTTCATGCCACACATCAACCTCACCTACTCCCTACCCCCTCCATTGAGTCTCTCCTAGTAGGCACAATCCAGCTACATAAATGCCTCCGGATCCCATATTTTCCAGCCTACCATTTCAGAGGTATATAGAGGCATCAAACTAGAACACCTCTTGGGACAAGGCACCTCAAGTATTCCAGCATCACAAAAGCTCTCCACAAATGAAAAGTCCAAGCTGAATATCTGGCCATTAGTTCTTGACCACTTATAGAATATGGCACAAATGGATGTTGCCAAGAATAGGTTTTCAAAAATTGCTGATAAAATTTTTGAAGATAGGGAGACATGTATCAATTTGGAACATCAACTATGCACTCATATTTGTATGCTTAATGAGGAATGTCTCAGGGTCTGCCTAGTCACCAAAGAAATGTACATGTAGATAAAAGAATTATCTGAGCACTTCAAGGATGCAAACAAGGCTGAGGAAAAATCAAAGAATCTAGAAGCATTTTTGGAAGATGCAGAAGAAAAGAACAGGAAATTGAAGGCTGAGAATAAGGATCTTAAGAAAGAAAACAAGAAGCTACAAGTAGAGAGTTCAAGCTTACGAAAGGAGAGAGATGCGTTAAAGTCAAAATTTAATGTCTTAAAGTTACTCCTTTCTTCTTCAGAAACAGAGGAAGTCCTGCAAACTCAAGAAGAAGATGAAGATCAAGAGGAAGATCTAGCTCATAACAAGAGGCCTAGAAAAGAGCATGCATGTGATTAGCATGTCATTAGTAGACCTGTCAACTCATTTTGGCTAGTAGCATACATTTTATCACTGTACAATGTATTTCATTATGTACTAGTGTTATAGTATTTCATTTTGTATTATCAGAAACTCTTTTGCAAAATTATATTTGATACTTCATGGGCACATCATTTCCTTGTTTTGATGTAATCACTCCATTTTGTTCTCTTGATGAAACAACTGAGTATTTTATTTTCCCTTTCTCTCTAAGACGGAGAGACACCAGTGGCAGGCAACTTGTAGAATAATTTTTTTGAAGAATAGAGAAAAAGGCAAAAGATACTCCAACTAGGCATCTGGGAACCCAAATACCAAAACTGGGCACCAAGAAAGTACCAGAGCTGAGTACCAAGACGTCCAGATGTTGGAGTTGGGTGCCAAGACGTCCAGATACTGGAGTTGGGTGTCCTGACGTTCAGATGTTGGAGTTGGGCACCGAGGCACCCAAGTTCTAGAGAAGGGTGCTAGCATGCCCATATTCATCAAGGGACAAACCCTCCAAGACAACAAGTAGACCTGACAAGGCAGCCAAGTGGACCCCAGCCACTCATCACTACAAGACAAAGTCTGGTACTGGCGGCCATGCTGACAATTGAAACTGCCTAGTGCATTAACTTTCCATTACTCTTATGTAACAAACTCTCCTCTCGTAACCTATTCCTCACCTCTATCTTATTGAAGGAAGAAGCCTCAAGGGCCTCAAGGGAAGGACACACTACATGAGACTATAGCTGATGGAGATTCGGAGAGAGTGAGTGCAGTCCTAGAGTTGTAGAGCTAGATTGAGTTTCCATTGCCTTCCAGTGTTGTGTGTCTATAGGCAAGTGGTATAACTAATTGATGGTTGCACCGATTGTGTTATATTTGTGTTACATTTGGTTCTTGTCTGGTGTTATACTCCGTTGTGGTGCTATATCGCATTCATAATGGGTTGTTGTCTTGTGACATATTTTGCTACATGTTATATCTCCTGTTCTGATTCGCACTTGTGTTATATCTACTATTCTCATTCTCACTCGTTCTATCTCTCATCTTTGTGTTTAACTCCTAAGTATAGATGGAAGTGATGATAAGGATTCTGGTGGAGAAGTGTATTGTATTGTAATGTGCTCAAGAAGCAGTGCATTTTGCATTCCCTACACCCACACACTTCACACTTCACCAGCTAGAGTGCTCCAAGCTTCTTCTTCTTCCTTGTGCTTCCACAAACCTCGAACTCCAACAAGAAAAACTCTGAGAGCTACATACTTTCACCACATCAAATAAGCCAACAGATTTTGATTCTTGTGTTTTGTTTCGTATTTCTATATCATCCAATGTTAGTTGTTAAGCTATGAGGAAAACTTCCATGCTCATTCGTGACCTATAGTAAGAGTTAGGATAAAAGATTCTACGTTAATGTTGCTAACTCTGAAGCTACAATTTGGACCTTTGAAGTGATATCGAGAATTGATTTTCAATTACTTTCAAGATTGGAAAAGTGTGATAAGTTTTCTGCTTTCATTCATTTTTTAGTCATTCTAAGCATTCACCTAAGATAATTCCAATGGAACTTGCTTATATATGAGATCGTGAAGATAAAAGTCGTTGCCTTGACGTTGCTAAAAATTGGAGCTAGTTGTTTTGAATTTTAAAGATTCTTCTAAGAGACCATCAAGGAATCACCTTCCAACTTCTTTAAGCATTTCAAGAGGTTTGATGGAGAAAGCTTTTACATTTTTTCCTTCTCGGAGCGAAAACTTTGCAAAGTCAATATGGAAAGTAATAATAAACGATGCTCATGTAGTACGTATTTGCTTAAGACTGTAAATGAATCCTTTATATATAATCATATGTTGACATAGTTGTAACGTAAAGGGAATGCATGGGTTTAGGCATGAGCACCTTAAAAAGGCCTTACAAGAGTTACATGAGCCATGTACTCTGTGTTTTTTTGTTAAGAATTACATTGGGAATCAATGAGCATTTGCAATGTGAGTATTATAATTGTGTGTGAAAGCGAGAGTACTTTATGGACTTATGTTAGAGTGTGCACAAGTGACTTTGTCTACTTGTGTTTAAGTGTTAATGTGAATGAGAGTATTTGCAAGAGCATATGTGTGCTTGGGTAAGTCGATGAGCCTTTATAGGGAAGCAAGCTAGTGTGAGAAAACGAGCCCGATAAAGTGATCATAAATGTGCACATTAGAGAGCCTTGGGTAAGAAAAGTTTGACGAAGTACACAAAGTTGAGCAAGATATAGTTGCACGGAAGCATTCTTCTCTTGGGCTAGGACCTATTAACATTTGGTGATCCTACTTGACATCAAAAAAGTGAGCCAAATCATGCACATTTCTGGCTTGAGAGTAAGAGAAGCTTGCAAGATACGAGGATTCGAGCGGATATCGCTAGATATAGCTTCAATTATTTGCATTTTTTCAGGTCAAGGACCTCAAACATTTTGATGATCCTGTTGGGGATCGAGAAAGTGAACATATTTCTACACGTCGATGGGCTTAAAATAAGAGAAGCTTGATGAAGTACGAGGAAATTGAGTAAGATATAATGGAATATACACATTCTTTGCTTGGGCTTAGGACCTTTTCCATTTGCCAATCCTACTAGGAATTGGAAAATTGATCCAAATTTCACACCTCAACGGACCTAGGGAAGGAAAAGCTTGCCAAAATAAAGGACCTTAAGCAGATTTTGTTGCAAGTAAACATTGTTTTCTCGGGTTTTACCTACTTCATTTGGCGATCTTAATAGGGATTCGAAAATTGATCCAAATTTCATACCTCAACGAACCTAGGGAAGGAAAAGTGTTATGAAAAAGGCTGCTTCCTAGAGTATAGCATCCACCAGAGGGTGAGTGAGTATGTATCCACCCATCCAACTCCACTCATATTTATACCAAAGGTCCAAGGGGTGCATGTCTTAATATTCATCCATTGTCCTTCATGTTGACACTTTTCGAATAAAATCACATGGCTTCTATTTCAATTGAAGCCATCCCTTCATGTATGAGTCAAGGTGTCACTTGGGAGAAGCTTCTCCCAAGACTAAGGTTCCTTTTACCTTATGATAATTATTCCTAAGGTAAAAACCCTTCAATTGAGACTTCAATTGAAATAAAACCTCAAAGATTAAAACCAAGAAGCATAGGTTCCTAGTTCAAGAGTCTAACCCATTAAATTAGATCAAGGGCTCCCCAATATTTGAGGGTCTAGCCCAAGGTTTATACAACATTCTCCCCCCTTTAACATTGTTGTCCTCGAAAATGTGTGTTGGTATAATATGTGGTGTATTCCCCATGCACCATGATTCAGTTCGTTGATCATGTACTCACTCTCAAAGGATATTTGCCTCATTTCTAACTGATAGTTGGAAAAGAGGGAAATCTTTTGTTTATGGAACTTACTTGTTCCCAAGTGGCGCTTTCTTCAGTTCCATCCCTCCATTTAACTAGGCATTACTTATATAGATGATTTCTCATCTTTTTATCTCGAGTGAGTAGAATCCTTTCTGATTCATGAGGGATGTTAAGAAGGGAGATTGGTTGAACTATTGTATCTGAAGATACAAGATTGTCTTGTTCAACCAGTTTTCTTTTTAATCTACTTACATGAAATACTGGGTGAAGTAAACAAACATATAGAAGTTCTAACTCATAAGCCAAAGTCCCTGTTCTTTTGAGAACCTTGAAAGGGCCATAGAACCTTGGAGAGAGTTTAGGACAAGGTCCTGATTTCAATGTTTAAGATTTCTCAAGAACTTTAAGATATACTAGTTCACCAACCTAAAAGGAAACATCTCAGCTTTTAGCTATTCTTAGCTTAAAGTCCATGTCTTCTAAGAAATCTTAGTTGCTTGTACTTTTTCATTTTGTAGTCCAACTGCATAGGGTGCTCTTGGTTGGAACCCACACATTAGCATGAAAGGACTATATTCAGTTGCAGAGTGCTTTGTGCTATTGTAAGCAAACTCTACTAACGATAAATAGTCTTCCTAGTTGGTTTGGGTAGAAGATACGTATGCTCGTAACATATCTTCAAGTATTCGATAGGCCCTTTCAATTTGACCATCCATTTGTGGATAATTGTAGTACTCATGTTTAGCATGGTTTCCAATCTACTGAATATAACTCTCCAGAAATGACTAGTGAATTAGCTAAGTTTGGAGTTTTTACTGTAGTATGAGTAGGTATGAGACGATCCATTTTGTTCAATCGATCAACTATGACCCAAACAACATCATGGCCTTTAAGGGTTCGTGGCAAGCCTATAATGAAATCCATGGAAATGCTTTCCCATTTTCCATTGGGAATTTCTAAGGGATGCAACAAGCCTCTTATCTTAAACTTTTCGGCTTTGTTTACTAGGCACTTGGTGCATCTAAGTACATAATTATGTACATCTTTATGTACACTTGGCTAGTAAAATTGTCTTTTGATTAATTCGTAAGTTTTGTGGATTTCAGGATGTCGAGCACTTGGAGCATCATGACATTGAAACAATACTTTTTTCCTAAGTTGAGGGTCACAAGGTACACAAATCTTTCCCTTGTATAACAGATATTCATCTTGAATATTGTAGTGTTTAAACTTATCTTCATTTGATAAGTTTATACTTCAAGTTGAAACCTTCTTCTAGGCTTCTTTAAAGCTTATATCCTCCTGATACTTGCCCCTCATAAGTGTTACTAAATCATTAGAAATTTATAGGAGACTCAGAGGATTTAACATTGGCATCATACTTAGTGCGTCTGCCACCATATTAAATTTTCCTTTTCTATATCTGAGTTCATAGTCGAATTCTTGTAGTAATTCGGCCCATCTAGCTTTTCTACCTAATAGTTCAGTTTGTTTGCAAACCATTTAATACTTGCTTGAAAAAAAACTTTAGTTACTTTGGTGCCAAACAAGAAATGTCTCCATTTTTTAGAGCATGCACAATTGCATAAAGCTCTTTTTCATAGGTAGAATAATTTCTTTGAGTCGGGTTTAGCTTTTGACTTTCAAAAGCAATTGATCGACCATTTTGATTCAAAAAAGCTCCTATCGCTAGATCACTAGCATATGTTTCAACTACAAAGGGCTTATTTGGATCTACTATCTGTAGAATCAAGGCCGAAGCTAAGGCTTTCTTAAGTCTTTCCATACTTTCAGCCTGTTCTTTCTCCCAATTAAGACTTTTGGGTTTTCCCTTTAATTTCTCAAATAAAGGGATTGAGATTTTTGCAAAGTTTGGTACAAAATTTCTATAGTATCCTGCTAGCCCTAAAAAACTTTGAAGTTCTGTAATGGTTTTAGGGTGAGGCAAGTTAAGAATAACTTGGAACTTTTCAGGATCTACTTGAATACCCTTTTTAGATATAATGTGTCCAAGATATCTGATTTCTATTAAAAAGAATTCACATTTATCTTCTTTTCCAAATACTTTATTTTCTCTTAGAACTTGGAAAACTCTTTCCAAATGTTCTAAGTGAGAAGCTTCATCCTAACTATAGACAAGAATATCGTCAAGGAAATCAACTACAAACTCTCCTAAATAAGGGCTTAGTATAATGTTCATTAGCATCATGAATGTAGCTAGGGCATTTGTTAGTCCAAAAAGCATGACTAAAATTCAAAATGTCCATATTTAGTTCTAAAAGCTATTTTATGAACATCTTCAGATCTAATCCTAATTTGATGATGTCCTTGATAGAGATCAAGTTTTGAAAATATCTTAGCTCCTTTCAGTTGATCAAATAAATCATCAATTCCGGGAATTGGATATTTATTCTTGATCGTAACTTTAATTCAGGCTTGATAGTCAATGCATAGTCTCATTGATCCATCTTTTTTCTTTACTAAGAGAATGGGTGATGCCCAAGGTGAAAGGTTAGGCTGAATGAACCCCTTAGCTAGGTATTCGTTCAACTGTTTCTCTCCTTCAGCTTTCTAGGAAAAAGGGAGTCTATAAGGGGGTTTACATATAGGGTTAATTCCTTGGAGCAAGTCTATAGCATGATCGACTTGTCCGCAAGAAGGAGGTAAGCCATGGGGAAGTTCTTTTGGAAAAACATCCTGACAATTATTTATTAAACACTTAAATCTAAACTTTTCATGTTCAGATAAAGGAGAGGAGACATAAGAATCTTGATTCATATTATCGGTTGGAAGTATCATAAAAACTTTCGCTTTTTAGGTATTTACAAGTCTTTTCAATTCCATGCTAGAAATCAAAGGAGTACTCAACACATCATGCTCTCCTTGAATTAGGTAACACATTCCATTCTTATCAAACTCCAGAGTATTCAGCTGATAGCTTCTTTTAAGTGCTTTTCCTAAGCCCCAAAACCACATCAGTTCGTTCCATGTGCATGATGTGGAAGTCCAATTTATCTTTATAACCTTGAAATTCTATTTCTAGGTTACAAATCATAGTATCGCAGGCCTTCTTGTCTTGACCCTGCATCATGGATACTATATACTGATGTGGTGACTTTTGTTAGGGTAACTTCAATCTCTGCACAAGTGAGTAGTTTAGGAAATTATGGGTGGCCGAGTCGTCTATCATGACTCTAGCCTTTTCCCACTTATGCAAGCATGAAGTTTGACCAAGTCATGAGTTCCAAACTAATTTTGAACCCACACTGAGCCAGACAAACAACAGTGATGCATGCAATATTCATGGACTTCCACTTTTTTCCAAACTTTCTTATTTTCAAGATGTAAAGTTTGCACTAAGTGTATTCCTCCCTTTTCTTTCCCTTTCATCTCACGGGTGGCTTTTTGTTGCCCCCTTGCAGTGCAATTCTTACTAAGATGACCTGGGTTAAGGCACTTAAAGCAAAGGTTTTCATTTTTTGCTTTCTCCTAGACCTCACAGTCAAGTCTATGCATTGAAGGTCTACGAGTCTTAAAGACATCTTTTTTGAAAGTGCCTAACTTTCTTTTACCTCTTTTGAAGTTTTTATTCTCCCTGACAAGATGAAGTGGTTGTGTTCTGATTTTAGCATGAACCTCATAGATATGTGCTAACTGAATAACGTCTTCTAAACTTTTTGGAGCACTTCTCTTCACTTCATGTTTTATCTGCTTGTCAAGACCACAGATAAAGCCTCTTACCTTATGAAAATCATCTAGGTTTTGAAGTTTAAGTACTATTTCTCGATAATGAGAAATGTACAAAGAGAGGGGACGTCCTCCCTGAAGGACTTTGTCCCACTCTTCCCAATTCGCTCGTCTTCATTTTCTCATAAGAATTCTTTTTTGAAGAATTATTCAAATTGATTCCAAGTTTCTGGGATTCTTTGAGCCTCTTTCATGCTCATCCACCATTTATAAGCCTTAGGTTCAAGTGACAAACTTGTTTCTAAGACTTGATAGGCTTCAGGGGTGTTTTTCAACTAATAGAAGTCTTGCCATTTTTTCCAAAATGTCAGGAGTGCATCCTTCTTTCGGTCTTTATCTTCCCCTGAAAATTGAGGTGGTTTTAAGTCTTTCACGAACAACTTAAGACTCCTAGACCTAATGGAAGTAGGAGGAGGATTTATGGTTACTCCATCATTCTTATGTTTTAAAGATAAGTTACTATGGATTGGTAAAGGAGCATTTGGTCCTATACTAGATGATGGGTTCCTTGGTCGAATGGACAAGGAACCCATTTGGGTAGGTAGAGGTAAAGATGGAAAAAGTTTATTCAAAATTTGTTCCATCTACCCTTTAACTTCATGAATCGAAGTATGAAGGGTACCCATCTCATTTTGATTTTCCTTAACCATGAATATATCCGCTTGGATATCATTCATCTTCTTGTCCAATCAATTTAACTCTTTGTAAATATTTACTTATTGCCTTTCCCGTTGGCCTATCTAAGGAAGACCCAGAGTGTAATCTAACTCTCTACCCCCTTCCAATGGCGCATAATCTACTTCTTGTCTAAGTATGTCTAATAACATATTACTAGCATAAGAATCTCCCATTTTTCAGTGAATACTTTGGAATCAATTAGAAATGAGAAAATGCCATTCCTAATTCTGAAGGAAAAATAGATGAAAATTAAACTGAGTACTTCCTCGATTATTTCTTGCAATTTAATTTTAGTTGTAGGTCGGCTTGGGCCACCTTGGACGATTCACTGCTCCACGGGTTTCAGTAGATGAACTCCTTTTGAAACGAGTCTTTTCTTGGATGAGATTCCTCTTACATTTCAGGCTTCAAATCTCCTTCATGGATTGAATTGAATGAATTTCTTCTTGCATTCTGGCTGAAGTTTCTTCTATTGTCCTTTAAATTTCATGCTTAATTGCTCTCGGGTTGGCTTCAATGTATGTAGAGATAAATTTCTACAAAGGCTAGACGATGTGCAGATTGGCAACCTTTTGTATGGGCGGGGATATATCCCATATATCCAAAACAAATTGTATGAGAGAGGTCTATATGAAGACAAATCACTTCTTATTCTCTTCATCTGTCAAAAGAGAGCATGGTATTTGCACATCCCTATCGACTAAGGAACTCTTCTAGGCATGCGTCGGTCCGGGGGGGGGGGGGGGGATCTCCTTTGGCCGCTCGTCAACTGGGGGGTCTTCTCTGACCGTCCATCAACTAGGGGCATCTCCTCTATCTGCTCACCGATTGGGGGGTCCCCTCTAGCCATGGAAAGCCTGGGGGGTCTCCTCTAGCTTGATCAAAGCTAGTGTGGGAAGATCTGGCACAAGTGGTGCCTCCTCGATCATAGAACAATAAAAATCTTTTGAAATCGATGCCAGAGAAGGATGCACGTAGCAAAATACTGAGAGATCCACTTCCAAGATGATTAAAACAGCACAAACATTTGAAAATCTCATAAGGAAGCTTACTTTCCCATAACTTCAAAAATAAGGCCTGCACAAAAATCAAGAAGTACCACAAGTACTTGCAAATGAAAGAAAACCCAAGCTCTGATTACCATTGTTATGAAAAAGGCTTCTTCCTAGAGTATAGCATCCACTAGAGAGTGAGTGAGTACGTATCCACCCATCCAACTCCACTCATATTTATACCATAGGTCCAATGGTCTTAATATTCATCCATGTGTCCTTCCAAGTGTCCTTCATGTGGACACTTTCCAAAGACAATCACATGGCTTCTATTTCAATTGAAGCATTCCCTTTGCGTACGAGTCAAGGTGTCACTTGGGAGAAGCTTCTCCCAAGACTAAGGTTCCTTTTACCTTAGGATAATTATTCTTAAGGTAAAAAACATTCAATTGAGACTCCAATTGAAATAAAACCTCAAGGGTTAAAACCAAGAAGCATAGGTTCCTACTTCAAGATTCTAACCCATTGAATTAAACCAAGGGTTCCCCAATATTTGATGGTATATCCCAAGGTTTATACAAAAGAATACTTGCCAAAATACGGGATGTTAAGTAGATTTGGTTGTGAGTAAACATTGTTTTCCCTAGTTTAAGACCTATTAACATTTGATGATCCTACTAGGAAAGGTTTGGCATATCTCAAAGAGACTTCCATAGGTTCATCTAGTGCTCCTTAGTGCAAAACAACTATCCCGATCCAAAAAAATGGCTCAAAGACCTGTGGGGCCTCTTAGCAATTTTCCATGATTTGTGGGCACCCTCGATGAAGATCTTGATGCCCACATTCAATTGTTTGAGGTAATTTGTTGTGCCCATGAGATAGTGCACGAAGGTATCCCAACAATGTTGAGCAGTGATGCAAGTGAAGAGAAACTAGCACAACAGTTGGATCACCTAGAACAAGGGGACAATGAGAGTATAAATGGATATATTTTGATCAAATGGATCCCTTTGTGAAGAATTTGGGAAATAGGATATCTGATAGAGAGTCCTTGAAAAGACGATTCCTAGTGCCTTACATGATGCGAAAGTTGCACAATATACTAGGTTAAAGAGATCTTCTGGTCTAGAAGAGGCAAAGCATGAGGTGAGGGTTTGGGAAGAGGTTGAGTGTGTGCTCAAAATGCATAAAGTGAGACAAGATTCACATTCAAGAAGCATAAAAGAAAACCAACAGAGCTCTAAGGTGGGAGGTATCACAGATGAGAAGGTTGTGAGATCTTAGATAATCTAAAAGCTAATCTCTTTGCAAGAGTCGATCCCACTTGCTTTCCAATAAATGTAAGACCATCAGAGTCTCCTCAAGAATGATGACACTACAACCAAATGGTGAATGGAAAAGAGAGAGGATGTGT
>CM035438.1:82765347-82797847 GCA_020310875.1 Ceratopteris richardii | reverse complement strand
GCGACACCCCAAGGTATCGCGACACTCCGAGCTATCGCGACACCCCAAGGTATCGCGACACTCCGAGCTATCGCGACACCCCAAGGTATCGCGACACTCCGAGCTATCGCGACACCCCAAGGTATCGCGACACTCCGAGCTATCGCGACACTTGGAGGTATCGCGACACTCCGAGCTATCGCGACACTTGGACCCGAGCTATCGCGATACATGGCCTTAACGCACGAAATTTTAGGGTGAAATTTTTGGAGTAAAATTGAGGTACAATTGAGCTTAGTTTTGGTCACATTGGAGTAACATTAGAGCCTTAGAAGGGGGACAAGACCTAGGAACCTGTGAGGAAATCCCTGACCCCTGAGAGCCTGTTTGACCCCTATTTGCCTGAATGGTCACAACTTGACCATACGAACTCCGATTGAGGAGATTTTGGTCTCGTTGGAAAGCTCGTTGAGAATCCTACGTGGACCTCGACTGGTTTTTGTAAGAATCATACGTGGAGTTTCAGAACATGCATCTTTAAGTTGACCTTTAGGTGGAACTAAGTGGTTCTCAGATTCAGGGGGTACCGTGAGTTACTCCAGGGGGACTAAAAATATTGATGTGTGTCTTCCGATTACTTGTGGTAATAAAGCTATACTAACTGGTAAGTTTTTGTAGGAACTTGGTGTGCGCTCAAGGCAATCCAAAGCAAGCTAGCAAGGGTGAGTACCAGGCTTGGGAGAAGGCTTCCTGGGCTTGCATAGCTGTCGGGTCAACCAGCTGATTGAGGTTGGAAGATCTCATAACCCTCCTTTGTCAATTCCTAGCCTAGGCTAAGTACGACTTAGGTGTGGAAATTAACCAGGGCAACGTTAGGCACGAATTAAGTCCAAGAGAATTAATCAACCAAGTGCAAGAAAATAAATAGGTCTTAAGTGCGAAAACACTAAGGGACAAAAAGGTAAACGGGAATCGATCACTCATCAAGTGCGGAAATTCATTTAAGTACTCCTGACGACGCAATTTCAGACAAGACCATAAACATAATAATCAACTAAAAAGAACTAAGTGATTGGGGCAAAATCAACCTGCAACGAGAGTGTGCTTGGGTTCCAGGGGGTGAATAAATCAGGCATATGAACCTTAGATCAGGCAGACACTTAGGCCGAGACAGACAAAGCCTCAGATCTTCTGAAGCTAGTGTCAATCACACTGCCAGGTCTTGGGCCCAGCAGTTGAGTGATTACCCATACACTGCCAGATCAGAGACAAGTGATTCTGAGATGTCCTATCACATGGAGAGATCAGTAGGTAGTTCAGGGTTGGCATATCTAGAAAAGCCAGAGGGGCCTTATAAGACTCAATTGGAATATATCAGGACGAATCGTCTAGGTGCTCGCATCTACGAAGACGGACTGAGAAGATCAGTGGTCCAGATTAAGAACCCCGACCAACCCCATGGAATAGACCACCCGGTAGTCAAGTTTGAGAATGGAGCATACCTAGATAAAGAGGGGACTATATATGTAGTCACCACTCTTCCCGATAGAACTGATGAGTTTGGGAATGTGATTGCGGAGGCCGACTTGGGAGATATAGAGCAAGGGAACTTAGAGAGAGAGCCCAGAACTCCCCGTGGTAAGTCTGTCTTGACCAGAATCATGACTCCTGAGTGGATTCCACAAGATAATAAAAGCATAGATCTGCTTTTAAATCGGGAAACCGATGAGGCTTTTTGGAGATATAGAACCTCTCAACCCCAGGAGGGGAACACCCTCACAATCTACGAGTTTAAAGACCCTGATAGTCCAGGCCAAGTAACCTACCTAGACACTGCATCAGAGAGAATCTTCGTGGTCACTGAGCAGGGCAGACATGCCTACACTTGGAAGGGTGAATTTGTTTTTCCCCAACCAAGGTCTAATGTATCCTTTGGTCATCAAGGAACTGGGACCTCCCACGCTCATGGTGCTCAAAGAGATAGAGGTAGAGACAAACCTGAGGTAAGTTTTGCCAACTCCCTGGGAAGAGAAAGAACGGGAACAGAAAGGAATAGAGTAGAAACTGAGAGACATAGAACCCCTTGGAATCACCGGGACATTGATGATTTTCCTTTGCCAAGGCCGAGAGAACACACTAGGACCCTACGACCAACCCAACTTGTGAAGTCCATGAAGAATTATTTCGATGGCACGGGAGACCCTTATGACCATGTGGCCGAATTTCGACAAGTGTTGAAAGCTGAACAAGTGGAGGACCTATTCACGCAATATAATGCTTTCGGTCTAACCCTTAGGAACACTGCCCTTACGTGGTTCCAACCACTGAATGAGAGGCATTTCAGAAACATAGACCAACTCTTAGAGGCATTTATTGTTGAGTTTTCTAAGAGTGGAATCAGGCATAACACCTCCTCACTAATTCATAGCTTCAAACAAACACCTCAAGAGACGGTCAGACTAGCTGGAAGAAGATTTAGACAGTACCTAGAGAGATGCCCTATGCCAGAGTTACCCACACCAGCCAAACAAGTGGCCTTGTTCCTAGATGGATTGTTGAGCACTAAGCTCAGGTCCTATGTGTACCTGAAGGACCCTAGAACGATAGAGGAATGCGTGCGCATGTGCATAGACATTGAGGACAATCTAGGTGAAGAGTTAGAGCTATCAAAAATCTATAAGGATTCTGATAGCTCTAGTAAACAGACATCTGGTCAATCCACATCCATCGAGGAACTTGCAGAGAAGGTAGCCCAAAAACTAGGTGTCTCTAGTAAGCAAATTCCTAGATTTGCCCCAGTTAAGCGGTGTTACAATTGTGGCGGTGAACATATGGCAAGTGTGTGCCCCATTATGGCCCAACCTCAGGTGAATCCTAGTAGCCAGTACTGCACCATAGAGCGCAGGTATACCAATCACACGGCACAAGACTGCCCATATAACAAACAAACTGTTAGGCAAAATTATCCTCAGCCATATCCGCAACATGGTAGGTACCAGAATCAGTACCCATCACCACAATACAACAGACCACAACAAACTTATCAGCCACCTTATCAAGGGCAGCAGAGACCTCAACCAGTCCTAGTACAGCAACCCCCTGCTCCAACCAATGTGATCCCAGTAAAATATGCCTCTACAGAAGAAAATCCGAATAGAGCCATAGTTCCAGTCACCCCATTGCTATCAAACAGTGATCCAAGTGACCATAGTTTTGACTCCACATATATTGATAGCCCACAGGCTTACTACATGCAGTCACCCGAGCATAACGAGTCATACTACTATGAGGACCCAAGTGAAAATAGTGGGGAACCGGAGTATTCTAATGTCATGTACACAAACCCCAACTCTAGACCTCAACCTAGGCAGGTACGACCTCCATTTCCTAGAGGGCCATGCTTCAGATGTCAGGGAGATCACCTTATACGTGATTGTCCACTGCCTGCCCCTACACAGCCTCAGCCAGTAACCATTCAGGGCTTTTGTCAAGACTGCGGGAAAGAGCATCTCCTACGAGATTGCCCAAAAAACCCCAGTAACATGCCTAAGATCACTCCTATCAATGTTGTGGGATTAGTTGTAGACTCCATAGGAAGCGTGACTTCCACTGCACCTGTGCAGGTGATCACAAGAGCCCAGGCACTTCAACAACACCAAGGTGTTGGTCCCGAACAGAGCCCCGAGGTGAGTGAAACAGAGAGCATAACCAAAAAGAGGACTAGAACCTGGAAGGAGAGTCGTGAAAGAATGAAGAGACAATGGGCAAAAAAGATAAATGAACTTGAAGAAAGCGTGAGAGAAACCAAGGCAAAAATCATAGAAATCACATCTCATCCGCACTCCCACACACTTCCTCCACTACCATCCCCATCACCCCCCAATTCTCCACCCTCTAATACACCCCACGTAACCCACCCACCACCCCGAGTAGGATCAGTATTAGCTGACCCCACTCCTGAAGGCTTGGACATGATGTTCAAGGCCTACCAGGCTCGACTTCAAGAAGGGCCAACAGCTGCAAACCTAGACAGGAGTTACCCTAGAGCCGACTTAGAGATTGAACGAATGAAGATGTGCATGAAAATGGTAGAACAAGCTCAAGCTATACTTGAGACTAGCCAAAAGTTCAATCAGACAAACTCTGTCAAGCCAGAGTTGCATTTCCAAGGCTTACTAGAAAGATTAGAGCAGTTGGTAAACAAATCACAAGTTTCTTTACCTCCACAGGCTCAACCAGTCGTTGAAAGAGGACGCTCACCACAAATGGTAGCTTATGTTCCTAATTCTACGGATGCTGGAACACCTCCTTCAATACAACAGTACTCTCCAGAGTTCTTGCGGGAAATACAAGAAGAGAAATGGGCCAAGGAAAAGGGTGATTCCCCTCCTATTCCTGAGATTGATGACCTTCATGATCAATTTCCCCAAGACATTCCCTCTATCTATGGGGATCAAGCAGAGCAACAAGAGGATGAGAGATTAGATTTTGAATCTAATTCTCTACAAGAGTTGCCTCATTTCACAGGCCCATGGGAATCTGAATCTCTCCAGATCAGAGCGCCCACTATATTGGTAAGAAATGAAGACTCAGTGATTCCCAGGAACACTGATGTTGTGAAAAACACTAAGGTTCAATGTCACCTCACTGTAGAGGAGCTGCTCAAGGCAAAACCGGAGCTCTGGAATCATGTGAAGGATCAGGTTCCAGAACTTGAATCCAATTTACCAAAAGTAGGCCCTAAGCAGAAAGTTCCCGAGATACCTCTCGACAAGATAGGAGACATGAGCGAAGGTGAAGAAGGTAACACTTATCTTCCGATCACTTATCAAGGTCACACAACCAAAGCAATTGTGGATTCGGGTGCGGGAGTTGCTATCGCGACCATCTCCCTGTGGAAGCGATGGGGCAAACCCACCTTAAGACCAACGAGAATGAAACTTCAAATGGCAGATGGTCATTTTGAAAGGCCTCTCGGATTGCTTGAAGGGATAACTCTAACCACTTGTGGTGTAGAGTTTGAACATACGTTTGCCATATGTGACTTTGAGAAGAATAATGTTTACGAGATGATCCTAGGAAGACCTTTCCTACGACAATTGCAAATAGTACAGGATTGGGGGACCAACTCCTTGTACTTACAGCACTTAGGGGTCACCACCAAGGTCAATCTGAAGGATCACACCTTTAGAGATGTACCACCCCTACAGTGGAATTCTATCCACAAAGCGAAAGAAGATTCTATCTCCGTGCATTCTGGAAGTTCACCTGAACCATCCTGGTTGCATGAAGATACTCACTTGTGGATGTGCAAGGTCGCGGAGGAAGAGGAAAAGCGCCGAAAAGCGAGAGAAGAAGGAGCTCCCCCAGGAGATAGACCAATAAAAGACCCAGCCTATACTCCGATGATATTTCCTGACGAGGAATTTGAGCCTCATGGTTGGGCAGAAATCTTAGCTACCATGGACATTGCAGTCAATGAGGAACAATGGACACCCCATTGCGATGAGGAGGGCTACGATATTTCAGTGTTCATGTGTCAGCCCTTGTTGGAAGAGTGTGGTCCTAGTGAGTCCATGGAAGAAGAAGAGAGTGACGATGATCTAGAATCCATTGTGATGGATACTTACTTCGACTCAGAGGAACACTACTTAGAAGACATAGGAGGGTTAACCCAAAAAGAAGAAGAACCCCTTGCGAGTATTAAAACGATAAATTCAAAGAAAGGAAGTGAAGGAAGTCAAAAGAAAAAGAAAAGGAAAGTAGTGAGACAAGAAGAGGAAGAATCATTGTTTGAAGTACCAGAGAATTTCAAGAAATATGAAGTGGAAGACCGGAAAATTTTGGTACGAATGCCTAAGAGAGAGGCCATTATAGGAGAAGCATATGACAATAAAGAAAAGACCAAAAAAATTGTAGTGACCATTGAAGGGAACGAAGAGCGATGTACGTACATAGGAGACGACCTAAGTGCAGAAGAGGAAGCAGAACTTGTAGCTCTATTAAGGGAATATAGGGATGTGTTTGCATGGCATTATAGAGACTTGAAAGGAGTAGATCCAGAGATCTGCTCTCATACGATTCCGATGACCGCTGAAGCTAAGTCCACCAAACAAAAACCCTACACATATAATGACAATTATGCGGCCAAAATAAAGGAGGAAATTGACAGGCTGATTGAAGCCGGATTCATCTATGAGATTGAGCACACTGAATGGGTGTCCCCTATTGTAGTGGTGCCCAAGAAGAATGGGAAATTACGAGTGTGCATTAACCTTAAAAAAGTTAATGCCGCTACGATCCGAGATAGTTATCCTCTTCCAATCACCGAACATCTTTTGGAGCGTGTTGCAGGCAAGGATGGTTACCTAAGACTGTGCGTACATGAATCAGATTACCTGAAAGTCTTAGAAACGGCACACAGCGGTGTTGCAGGTGGACACTTTGGGCCTGACAGAGTAATTAAGACCATTCTATTTTCAGGACTGTGGTGGCCCACTCTTCATATGGATGCACATACCTATGTGAAGAGTTGCGACACATGCCAACGTGCCCAATATCCGACAAGAAAAGATGAAATGCCCTTGAGGCCAATGATGGGAGGACGTGCCTTTTCAAAGTGGGGTATAGACTTTGTAGGTCCCATCAACCCCCCAGCTAGGAACTCCCATGCAGAGTATATTATTGTAGCCACAGATTACCTTACAAAGTGGGTGGAAGTAAAAGCCACGACAAAGAATGATGCTCAAACGACGGCTAAATTCTTATTCGAAAATGTGTTCACTAGATATGGGCTACCAATAGAGTTGGTTAGTGATAGAGGTACGCACTTCTTGAATGAGGTCATTGAAAATCTCCTTCAAGAATTCATGGTGGTACATAAGAAGTCTGCACCCTATCACCCACAAGCTAACGGACAAGCCGAGAGCACGAATAAGATCCTGTGTAACGTATTGACGAAACTGGTCAATAATAAACGCTCTGATTGGGACAAACAACTTCACCATGCTGTTTGGGCATACCGAGTTGCTTACAAAACGGTACTCAATGCCACCCCATTTCAGATGGTCTTCGGACAAAATGCGGTGCTACCCTTAGATTTCCTAATTCCAGCTTTAAGAGTAGCACAAGAGCATGAGTGGAATGGACACGAGTTGTCCTCGAGGATCTTTGATCTAGAGCGCTTAGGTGAGACGAGGCTACAAGCAGCAGCAGGTATCTATGCTGCAAAGAAACGGCAAAAGGCATACTTTGATGCCCATGTGAAGGATAAGGGTTTGAAAGCAGGAGATCTAGTGTTAGTCTACACATTGAAACAACACACAAGAAAGCTAGAGAAGAGAGGCTACGGACCTATGATCATTAATAGGATCTCCACGAGTGGAGCAGTACAACTAGCCACGTTAGAGGGGGATGTCCTCCCAAACTATATTAGCGGATGCAGAGTCAAGCTGTATCAGGAACCCCTCACGGAGGAGATGCTAAGCCGACTCAATATTGCTAAGCAACGTAAAGAGGAGGAAAAACGAATTCGAGAGGAAGCACAGGCAGAGGCCTTAGAACGTATTAAACGAATGAAGTTGAGAAGACAAGGAAGAGACCAGCCTATGACTAACACTGAAGAGTCCCCCGGCTATCCCATGGCCATGTGTGAGGCTTCAGATGGACGCACCCACAAGATAGTAGACCGACGACCTTTTCTGACCCTAGAAATAGGACAAAAGGACAACACAACAAGCGTGAGGGCCTTGATTGATTCAGGAGCAGCCACAAGTGCAGTTCGGCTTTCTTACTGCCAGCAGCTGCAGTTGGAGGTAAAACCCATAGAAGCATACCTGATAGGATTAGGAGGTGTTGAAACCCCCTGTATGGGAGAGGTGGATCTTCCCCTCTACATACAAGAGGTCCGCATGCCAGTAAAAGTGCTAGTGTGTGTAGACGAGGATCTGACCGAACCGCTTATATTGGGCCAAGACTGGATCTATGATCACGCAGTCAACCTGAACCTAAGAAGTGGACTTCTTCAGGCTTGGGTAGGCCAAAGTCGTCTCACGATTGAATTAGAAAATCGAGCACTCAAACCAATAGAACAGGCAACAACTCCTGGTCCCTCCAGGAATCTATATGAAGATAACCACGATGTGCTTGTCCAAACTTCTATGGTGCAGAGGAATGTCAACCTTACTGAAGGTTCAGGAGCCAAGAAGGAGTTTCTAATTGATCCACAGGAGATTCTAAACGAACGGACCGAACATCACTCTATACGAGGGAGACCGCTGATCAAGAGGAAGGAGCGCCAACCCGCGCATCATGGAGCATCTCGTGGCGTGAAGCAGGTCTGGATACGCAAGGATGGGAGACTTACAGCTCCAATCGCAGATTCTCAAGGAGACAAGAAACGAGCCTCACAATCAAGGAACAAAACTAAGAAGCCCCCTAGGATAACCCCTAGGCACACCATCTCTACTTGGGTTCCTAAGCGGTCAATGAAGGCTATCCCTAGTGCTAGACAGATATGGGTGCCCAAGGCTAGCTTACAAGCCCAAATTACTTCAACCACAGGCACAAGGATGAAGCAGCTCTCACAAGCACTCTTGGCCAACAACTCAGGAAGTGACAAGATACCTACACCTCTCACTGTCCACACTCCCATCAACCCCAGGAATGTCTGGAAATGGGTACCCACAAGATCCCACATACATCACACTCTCAGACCGAAATCTTCACATGTTCTTAGCTCTAAGAGCTACGACTCCTGTATCAAAGTATGGAGAATTAAACGGTGTACTAAACCCCCTGACTCTATTCTGTAAATCCGTCCACACTAACGTAGAAGCATTCCGAGCCCATTGCATAACCAAAGTATGCATCTAGGATGACACTGACCTTTAATCACCACTCACACATATCATAAACACCTCACCACTAATCACTGACCTCCGGGATTGTCGTGTTAGTATTGTGAAGGGAACACCATTACATCCTGTTTCCTATGCAACACTAATGTGCCTTTCGTCTTCCAGCAGATAAGCAACCTACTCTCATGGCAACAGCGGCAGGCACAAGCTCTCAGGCAGGATCTGGTGCTCCTATCAATTGGGATGCCATGCCAGTAGAAGCTCCACCAACGGCTAGGCCTGAAGAACTCTTGAATGTGCGAAGGATTCCTATTCCAGATCCACCCAGTGGGCTAACTGAAAGAGTAAAAGGGCACTCCCATTGGTTCAATGAAATGCCAGGGGATTTGGGAGACGCGGACCACATCTGGGAGTCCAAGATGGAGTGTGGAGGGGTTTGGTGGACCTTCCAATTCTTTTCAAGAGAATTTGAGGCCTTACAAAATGCAGCTCCCCTTCAAGAGATATGGCGAAAGGCTGGACTGCAAACTTACTTCAGTGCAGCTCTACCAAAACCTGACTTCCTCAGGTGTTACTACTTGATTGCTACGATGAAACCTACCGGGGACAAAGATCATTCCGGCACATTCTGGGTGCCCTCCTTATCTAATCTGGAGGAGATGAGGAAGTTTGAACTAAATGTAACATTAATCAGGGAAGCCCTTCAAATGTATGGCACTCATGTGCCTTCAGATCGCGACCCCCTGATACCAGAATCAATGAAAAGCAATAGAGTCAAGAAGCTCAAAGACATGTGCGCCCTCACCCCCAACATCGCCATACCCCTGCGGATGTGCCTCCAGCACTTCGCATTTCCAGCTCAAGACCGTTTCACTCAGCCTCACAAGAAGATATGGTACGGACTGTACTTAGCAGAGACCGGCAGCTTGCCCATTAAGTTGCCAGTATGGATCTTAGATCAGGTATATGAGGCAGGCAAGCGGGGGGTGAGGAAACCCACTCTACATGGTTGCTGTGCGTTGACTAGAATCATCTACAGATGCCTGGCGTACGATGTACCAGTTGCGCGAGCCCTAAAATATGCACATCTGGAGTTGTTTAAGGGGCGAAAGTCAGGGAGTCAGCCTGCAAAAAGAATGCGTGGATCCCTTTCACAAGTCTTGATCCCTCCAGCAACCACTACCGAAGTCTCCACTAGAGCGGAAGCCCCGGTGGCACCAATCACAATTCATCTCCAGGAGTCTCAACCAAGAGAGGTGGTACAGCCCACCCCCTCGGCCCCTCCGCTACCTACCGATGCAGAATTTGCAGCGATGGCCACTTTCACTGAAGACCCAAATTTTGATTTTGAAACATTTCTGCAGACGGCTCATCTATCAGACAGTGAAGATTGCCCTGACAATGTCGATCCGCGGACATCTACCCAAAGAGAACATGCACGAGGCGAGACAAGCAGCGTACAGGAGCTGGGAGTGACGCAACCCCCTCAAAGACTAAATACACAAACTCAGGAGCAGGCACCAAGGAATAACCCAGAAGAGAGTGAAGACGAAGCCCCTGCATATACGGCACAGCTCAAACGATTATACCAGACAATCAAGCAGGTACAAAGCCGCCATAAAATGTCAGAAGAAGCAAATAGGGCCCTAGTAAACCAGATGTTACAGTCAGAGCATATCGACCCCCAGTTTGTAGAATCACTGAATCTATTGGCGGACACCTGTGGCATCAGTGAAGCAATGAGAACCATGGTCTGTCAAGAGAACCCTGCTTATGATCAAAGAAGAATTGATACACGGCCGCGACAAGGAAAGATGATCCAGATGGAAGTATCTACCGCGTTAGCTACGTCCACATCAGAAGATGTGCACATGATTAGCCCTAGGCACAATGATGAACCGGAGGAAATTACGCATGCCCCATCTCCCCCATCATCTCCTATCCCACCCTCAGAGCCTCTCTCCACGTGTCTTTCTACACAAACATTCTCCTCCTATAGTGAGACCATTGTACACACCCCCGTTTCCACTCTCCTTCCTTCACCCTCGTCTACCTCTGTCACTCAAGTTTTTGAACCTCAATTAGGTCACTCTTTCTTCCCCCATGCCGTTGGACAACCATCTGTCACTAGTCAGACTCTTTCCATCTCTTTGCCCCCCCTCCCCCCATTTCCTTCCCCCCAAACTCTACCTATCCCGTCCCTTGTAACTGCCTCGAGCACCACACTAACCACCCAACCCTCCTTCTGGACCTACCTTGTAAACATTCTTCAACAGGTTGAAGAACATAAGAAAAAGTCCCTTCCCCAAATTCACTCCCCCACATTCACGGCCACCACTATCACACCACCCACCATCCCGGTGTTCACATTTCACGAATCACACTCACTAATGTCCGATCCCATGGACATCTCACCATTCGCTGGATCACCCACCACCACTGTTCTCACAACACCATCACAGGTTATTACACTCTCATCACCACTTCCCCACACGGTAGGCACAACATCCACTTTTCCCATTCCCACTTCCCAACCCCCTGCATCTTCCACCTCATTTAGTCTTGCACTCGACACGATGCTTGAAGCTGCCACTCAGCTTAAGCAAGAATATACATTGTTGGAAGAAAATAACAAAGGGCTTTGCACCCTCACAGCAACACTCCAAGAGCGTGTCACTGCTTTGGAGTTCATTCATACAGAATCACAAAGCAAGATATTCGCCCTCGAACAGGTAAATGCGCAACTCAAGGCGAGACATATGGAAGAGAGCAAAGCCATGGAGGAACAGCTGCGCGATCAAATGAGCCGCAATGCACGGCTTCAACGAAACATGGCTTTGCTACGACGACATCTGGCGGCAGCGCAAGAAGAGAATAGACGGCTTCAACAACAAAACCAAGAGAACCTCGAGGCCGCCATGGAGAACACCCTGGGGGCTCCCATAGACCCGGTCAAATTTCAAGCGGTCCCCTCAGAAAGCATACAACAAATATTGGAAACGTATGCCAATCTATTAGAAGCACATGATCAGCTTGCCGACCAGCTAAAGGACGTACAGAGACCCCAAGAGTCTACACCACACCGACAAGAACACAAAGAAATGACAGACGCTGCTACTTCAACCGAACCTGAACATTCAACGCCCAATGACGTGCTGGAGTTACAGCAGCAGATCGCAGAATTAAAGCTGAAGTTGATGCAGTACGAACGACCCCCTTCCCCCCCAGAGCAACCGTCAGAAGAAGAAGCGGTTACCATTCCAGTGGAGGAAGCATTCGACGACAACTACGAGCCTCAACCACTTCCAGGTGGACGCGTAACAGAAGAAGGTCAAGATACCTATGAGGAACCCCCATCGGCATGGATGAAACAAGTAGAGGAGATGGGGAAAACTCATCAGGAGCGGATATCCACTCAGATGCTGGCAATGAAGGCCGTTGAGGACACCATCCTTCACTCAGAATACTTCAGGCACCTCGCTCCTAGACGCCTGATCACTAGCTCAGAACTGCAATACAAGCCCTATTTTGTATTGTTGGCTGACTACAATGCAGAAATCAAACGAGTCACCAACAAGTGCCCCACATTTGCCACACAGTTCGAACCAGAAGACATACCAGAAGCAGCACGAAAGGGGGCCATATTCCAACCAACGTGGAGGCAAAAGTTACTCGAAACTTATCCGGAAATGCTTCGAACATGGGATCATGCCCCCATGCATTTGAAGTACAATCCGTGTTTTGGGCCAGTGCAAAGACGCAGATCATGGAAAGCTTTTGCCATCAAGGTTCAGAATAACGCAAACTGTAAAGAATGGCTCAATTACCCCGCTATCGCCCCCCCAACCGGTACTCCTACAGTGTCATACATGATTGCAACCATCAGACATTGGATACCACGCCTCCACCCGATGCCAGATGTCGCTGCCATGCCGATGGGGGTTCCTCATAGGTATCTTGACCTTCTTCTGTTACGCGTCCACCTGGAAGTGGTTGAGGCTCGTAGTTGTCGTCGAATGCTTCCTCCACTGGAATGGTAACCGCTTCTTCTTCTGACGGTTGCTCTGGGGGGGAAGGGGGTCGTTCGTACTGCATCAACTTCAGCTTTAATTCTGCGATCTGCTGCTGTAACTCCAGCACGTCATTGGGCGTTGAATGTTCAGGTTCGGTTGAAGTAGCAGCGTCTGTCATTTCTTTGTGTTCTTGTCGGTGTGGTGTAGACTCTTGGGGTCTCTGTACGTCCTTTAGCTGGTCGGCAAGCTGATCATGTGCTTCTAATAGATTGGCATACGTTTCCAATATTTGTTGTATGCTTTCTGAGGGGACCGCTTGAAATTTGACCGGGTCTATGGGAGCCCCCAGGGTGTTCTCCATGGCGGCCTCGAGGTTCTCTTGGTTTTGTTGTTGAAGCCGTCTATTCTCTTCTTGCGCTGCCGCCAGATGTCGTCGTAGCAAAGCCATGTTTCGTTGAAGCCGTGCATTGCGGCCCATTTGATCGCGCAGCTGTTCCTCCATGGCTTTGCTCTCTTCCATATGTCTCGCCTTGAGTTGCGCATTTACCTGTTCGAGGGCGAATATCTTGCTTTGTGATTCTGTATGAATGAACTCCAAAGCAGTGACACGCTCTTGGAGTGTTGCTGTGAGGGTGCAAAGCCCTTTGTTATTTTCTTCCAACAATGTATATTCTTGCTTAAGCTGAGTGGCAGCTTCAAGCATCGTGTCGAGTGCAAGACTAAATGAGGTGGAAGATGCAGGGGGTTGGGAAGTGGGAATGGGAAAAGTGGATGTTGTGCCTACCGTGTGGGGAAGTGGTGATGAGAGTGTAATAACCTGTGATGGTGTTGTGAGAACAGTGGTGGTGGGTGATCCAGCGGATGGTGAGATGTCCATGGGATCGGACATTAGTGAGTGTGATTCGTGAAATGTGAACACCGGGATGGTGGGTGGTGTGATAGTGGTGGCCGTGAATGTGGGGGAGTGAATTTGGGGAAGGGACTTTTTCTTATGTTCTTCAACCTGTTGAAGAATGTTTACAAGGTAGGTCCAGAAGGAGGGTTGGGTGGTTAGTGTGGTGCTCGAGGCAGTTACAAGGGACGGGATAGGTAGAGTTTGGGGGGAAGGAAATGGGGGGAGGGGGGGCAAAGAGATGGAAAGAGTCTGACTAGTGACAGATGGTTGTCCAACGGCATGGGGGAAGAAAGAGTGACCTAATTGAGGTTCAAAAACTTGAGTGACAGAGGTAGACGAGGGTGAAGGAAGGAGAGTGGAAACGGGGGTGTGTACAATGGTCTCACTATAGGAGGAGAATGTTTGTGTAGAAAGACACGTGGAGAGAGGCTCTGAGGGTGGGATAGGAGATGATGGGGGAGATGGGGCATGCGTAATTTCCTCCGGTTCATCATTGTGCCTAGGGCTAATCATGTGCACATCTTCTGATGTGGACGTAGCTAACGCGGTAGATACTTCCATCTGGATCATCTTTCCTTGTCGCGGCCGTGTATCAATTCTTCTTTGATCATAAGCAGGGTTCTCTTGACAGACCATGGTTCTCATTGCTTCACTGATGCCACAGGTGTCCGCCAATAGATTCAGTGATTCTACAAACTGGGGGTCGATATGCTCTGACTGTAACATCTGGTTTACTAGGGCCCTATTTGCTTCTTCTGACATTTTATGGCGGCTTTGTACCTGCTTGATTGTCTGGTATAATCGTTTGAGCTGTGCCGTATATGCAGGGGCTTCGTCTTCACTCTCTTCTGGGTTATTCCTTGGTGCCTGCTCCTGAGTTTGTGTATTTAGTCTTTGAGGGGGTTGCGTCACTCCCAGCTCCTGTACGCTGCTTGTCTCGCCTCGTGCATGTTCTCTTTGGGTAGATGTCCGCGGATCGACATTGTCAGGGCAATCTTCACTGTCTGATAGATGAGCCGTCTGCAGAAATGTTTCAAAATCAAAATTTGGGTCTTCAGTGAAAGTGGCCATCGCTGCAAATTCTGCATCGGTAGGTAGCGGAGGGGCCGAGGGGGTGGGCTGTACCACCTCTCTTGGTTGAGACTCCTGGAGATGAATTGTGATTGGTGCCACCGGGGCTTCCGCTCTAGTGGAGACTTCGGTAGTGGTTGCTGGAGGGATCAAGACTTGTGAAAGGGATCCACGCATTCTTTTTGCAGGCTGACTCCCTGACTTTCGCCCCTTAAACAACTCCAGATGTGCATATTTTAGGGCTCGCGCAACTGGTACATCGTACGCCAGGCATCTGTAGATGATTCTAGTCAACGCACAGCAACCATGTAGAGTGGGTTTCCTCACCCCCCGCTTGCCTGCCTCATATACCTGATCTAAGATCCATACTGGCAACTTAATGGGCAAGCTGCCGGTCTCTGCTAAGTACAGTCCGTACCATATCTTCTTGTGAGGCTGAGTGAAACGGTCTTGAGCTGGAAATGCGAAGTGCTGGAGGCACATCCGCAGGGGTATGGCGATGTTGGGGGTGAGGGCGCACATGTCTTTGAGCTTCTTGACTCTATTGCTTTTCATTGATTCTGGTATCAGGGGGTCGCGATCTGAAGGCACATGAGTGCCATACATTTGAAGGGCTTCCCTGATTAATGTTACATTTAGTTCAAACTTCCTCATCTCCTCCAGATTAGATAAGGAGGGCACCCAGAATGTGCCGGAATGATCTTTGTCCCCGGTAGGTTTCATCGTAGCAATCAAGTAGTAACACCTGAGGAAGTCAGGTTTTGGTAGAGCTGCACTGAAGTAAGTTTGCAGTCCAGCCTTTCGCCATATCTCTTGAAGGGGAGCTGCATTTTGTAAGGCCTCAAATTCTCTTGAAAAGAATTGGAAGGTCCACCAAACCCCTCCACACTCCATCTTGGACTCCCAGATGTGGTCCGCGTCTCCCAAATCCCCTGGCATTTCATTGAACCAATGGGAGTGCCCTTTTACTCTTTCAGTTAGCCCATTGGGTGGATCTGGAATAGGAATCCTTCGCACATTCAAGAGTTCTTCAGGCCTAGCCGTTGGTGGAGCTTCTACTGGCATGGCATCCCAATTGATAGGAGCACCAGATCCTGCCTGAGAGCTTGTGCCTGCCGCTGTTGCCATGAGAGTAGGTTGCTTATCTGCTGGAAGACGAAAGGCACATTAGTGTTGCATAGGAAACAGGATGTAATGGTGTTCCCTTCACAATACTAACACGACAATCCCGGAGGTCAGTGATTAGTGGTGAGGTGTTTATGATATGTGTGAGTGGTGATTAAAGGTCAGTGTCATCCTAGATGCATACTTTGGTTATGCAATGGGCTCGGAATGCTTCTACGTTAGTGTGGACGGATTTACAGAATAGAGTCAGGGGGTTTAGTACACCGTTTAATTCTCCATACTTTGATACAGGAGTCGTAGCTCTTAGAGCTAAGAACATGTGAAGATTTCGGTCTGAGAGTGTGATGTATGTGGGATCTTGTGGGTACCCATTTCCAGACATTCCTGGGGTTGATGGGAGTGTGGACAGTGAGAGGTGTAGGTATCTTGTCACTTCCTGAGTTGTTGGCCAAGAGTGCTTGTGAGAGCTGCTTCATCCTTGTGCCTGTGGTTGAAGTAATTTGGGCTTGTAAGCTAGCCTTGGGCACCCATATCTGTCTAGCACTAGGGATAGCCTTCATTGACCGCTTAGGAACCCAAGTAGAGATGGTGTGCCTAGGGGTTATCCTAGGGGGCTTCTTAGTTTTGTTCCTTGATTGTGAGGCTCGTTTCTTGTCTCCTTGAGAATCTGCGATTGGAGCTGTAAGTCTCCCATCCTTGCGTATCCAGACCTGCTTCACGCCACGAGATGCTCCATGATGCGCGGGTTGGCGCTCCTTCCTCTTGATCAGCGGTCTCCCTCGTATAGAGTGATGTTCGGTCCGTTCGTTTAGAATCTCCTGTGGATCAATTAGAAACTCCTTCTTGGCTCCTGAACCTTCAGTAAGGTTGACATTCCTCTGCACCATAGAAGTTTGGACAAGCACATCGTGGTTATCTTCATATAGATTCCTGGAGGGACCAGGAGTTGTTGCCTGTTCTATTGGTTTGAGTGCTCGATTTTCTAATTCAATCGTGAGACGACTTTGGCCTACCCAAGCCTGAAGAAGTCCACTTCTTAGGTTCAGGTTGACTGCGTGATCATAGATCCAGTCTTGGCCCAATATAAGCGGTTCGGTCAGATCCTCGTCTACACACACTAGCACTTTTACTGGCATGCGGACCTCTTGTATGTAGAGGGGAAGATCCACCTCTCCCATACAGGGGGTTTCAACACCTCCTAATCCTATCAGGTATGCTTCTATGGGTTTTACCTCCAACTGCAGCTGCTGGCAGTAAGAAAGCCGAACTGCACTTGTGGCTGCTCCTGAATCAATCAAGGCCCTCACGCTTGTTGTGTTGTCCTTTTGTCCTATTTCTAGGGTCAGAAAAGGTCGTCGGTCTACTATCTTGTGGGTGCGTCCATCTGAAGCCTCACACATGGCCATGGGATAGCCGGGGGACTCTTCAGTGTTAGTCATAGGCTGGTCTCTTCCTTGTCTTCTCAACTTCATTCGTTTAATACGTTCTAAGGCCTCTGCCTGTGCTTCCTCTCGAATTCGTTTTTCCTCCTCTTTACGTTGCTTAGCAATATTGAGTCGGCTTAGCATCTCCTCCGTGAGGGGTTCCTGATACAGCTTGACTCTGCATCCGCTAATATAGTTTGGGAGGACATCCCCCTCTAACGTGGCTAGTTGTACTGCTCCACTCGTGGAGATCCTATTAATGATCATAGGTCCGTAGCCTCTCTTCTCTAGCTTTCTTGTGTGTTGTTTCAATGTGTAGACTAACACTAGATCTCCTGCTTTCAAACCCTTATCCTTCACATGGGCATCAAAGTATGCCTTTTGCCGTTTCTTTGCAGCATAGATACCTGCTGCTGCTTGTAGCCTCGTCTCACCTAAGCGCTCTAGATCAAAGATCCTCGAGGACAACTCGTGTCCATTCCACTCATGCTCTTGTGCTACTCTTAAAGCTGGAATTAGGAAATCTAAGGGTAGCACCGCATTTTGTCCGAAGACCATCTGAAATGGGGTGGCATTGAGTACCGTTTTGTAAGCAACTCGGTATGCCCAAACAGCATGGTGAAGTTGTTTGTCCCAATCAGAGCGTTTATTATTGACCAGTTTCGTCAATACGTTACACAGGATCTTATTCGTGCTCTCGGCTTGTCCGTTAGCTTGTGGGTGATAGGGTGCAGACTTCTTATGTACCACCATGAATTCTTGAAGGAGATTTTCAATGACCTCATTCAAGAAGTGCGTACCTCTATCACTAACCAACTCTATTGGTAGCCCATATCTAGTGAACACATTTTCGAATAAGAATTTAGCCGTCGTTTGAGCATCATTCTTTGTCGTGGCTTTTACTTCCACCCACTTTGTAAGGTAATCTGTGGCTACAATAATATACTCTGCATGGGAGTTCCTAGCTGGGGGGTTGATGGGACCTACAAAGTCTATACCCCACTTTGAAAAGGCACGTCCTCCCATCATTGGCCTCAAGGGCATTTCATCTTTTCTTGTCGGATATTGGGCACGTTGGCATGTGTCGCAACTCTTCACATAGGTATGTGCATCCATATGAAGAGTGGGCCACCACAGTCCTGAAAATAGAATGGTCTTAATTACTCTGTCAGGCCCAAAGTGTCCACCTGCAACACCGCTGTGTGCCGTTTCTAAGACTTTCAGGTAATCTGATTCATGTACGCACAGTCTTAGGTAACCATCCTTGCCTCTTCTGTATAGGTTATCCCCTACTAAGGCATAGTCTTGAGCCTTTTGCTCCATGCTTCGTCTTCTTGCAAGACTAGCCTGATTGGGTAATGTTCCCGATCTTATGAACTCGACCAGTGGAGCACTCCAATCTGGGATTAAGGACATGTGATAAAGAGTGGCATGCTCCACTGGAGGTCTCTCCTGGCACTCTGGACAGCTCTGGATCCACTCTTGTACTTCTTTGTCCATGCTAGGCCAATACACTCCTAAGCGTTTTAGATTCTGCAAGGTTCGTTGTTTAGAGTAGTGATTCCCTAGCGGTCCCTCATGGGCTTGCTGCAGCCAACTAGCATGTTCATCATCCTCGACACAACAAGCTAATATGCCCTCGTTATCTTGCTTGTACATGCTTCCGGCTAATATTTGATACTTTAGCGATTTTACAATTTCCTCTTGGCTTGTCTTAACATTTTTATTTGCAGGCCCGAAGGTTAGGACTGGTACCAACTTATTTGCCCATTTAGGTACAACTTCTAAATTGAACAGATAAGCATCGGGCAACTCATCAGACACTCCTTGCGGTGGCTCTCCTGAAGTGATGCGAGAAAGATGGTCAGCCCTAAGATGGGTTCTACCTTTCCTGACAACCACTTCAAAGTCGTATTCCATTAGTAAGAGGAACCATCTTACTAAGCGGCCTGTATTGCAAGGTTTATTGACCAAATATAGTAACGCTTGATGATCAGTGAAAAACTTGAACTTGTTGGCCAATAGGTAGTGCCTAAACTTCTTCACAGCATATATCATGCCTAGGCCTTCTCTCTCCGTTGTGGTGTAATTTCGTTCAGCTGCATTTAATTGCCTACTAGCATAGGCTATCGGCAAATCTAGGTTTCCTTCACCTGTGGGTTGTGCTAGCACACATCCTATTGCATGATTGGAGGCATCTACATGGACATGAAAGGGTTTGCTCCAATCCGGAGTAGTCAATATTGGTGCTGTGCACAAACGTCTCTTCAGCTCATTGAAGGAAGTCTCGCATTCCTCATTCCATTCAAAATTCGTTAACAGCCCATAAAGAGGTTTAGCTATGATGGCATACATATGGATAAATCTACGATAATATCCACAATGGCCCATAAAGGCTTGTACCTCTTTCACATTTCTTGGTCTGGCCAACTCTGCTATTGCTCTCACCTTGTCTTCGTCTGTTGATATTCCATTCTTCGAAACAATGTGACCTAAGATCTTACCTTGGCGTACCATAAACACACACTTCTCTGGATTCAGACACACTCGATAATCTCTACACTTGTTGAAGATTTGCCTAAGCTCAGGGATGTGGTAACTCCTTTCTTGGGAATGAGCGCATAAATCATCCACATATACTTCTAAGCTCTTTCGCAAGAACTCTTTGAAGACATGACACATGAGTCTTTGGAATGTTGCAGGTGCATTGGTGAGCCCAAATGGCATCACACGAAATGCAAAGATTCCCCATTCTGTGGCAAAGGCCGTTTTGTGCTGATCTTCGGGGGCAATGGCTACTTGGTTGTAACCTGAAAATCCATCAAGGAAGCTGTAAACTTCCTTGCCTGCAACACGCTCCAAAAGATGTTCGGTGATTGGAAGAGGATAACTATCTCGGATCGTAGCGGCATTAACTTTTTTAAGGTTAATGCACACTCGTAATTTCCCATTCTTCTTGGGCACCACTACAATAGGGGACACCCATTCAGTGTGCTCAATCTCATAGATGAATCCGGCTTCAATCAGCCTGTCAATTTCCTCCTTTATTTTGGCCGCATAATTGTCATTATATGTGTAGGGTTTTTGTTTGGTGGGCTTAGCTTCAGCGGTCATCGGAATCGTATGAGAGCAGATCTCTGGATCTACTCCTTTCAAGTCTCTATAATGCCATGCAAACACATCCCTATATTCCCTTAATAGAGCTACAAGTTCTGCTTCCTCTTCTGCTTTTAGGTCGTCTCCTATGTACGTACATCGCTCTTCGTTCCCTTCAATGGTCACTACAATTTTTTTGGTCTTTTCTTTATTGTCATATGCTTCTCCTATAATGGCCTCTCTCTTAGGCATTCGTACCAAAATTTTCCGGTCTTCCACTTCATATTTCTTGAAATTCTCTGGTACTTCAAACAATGATTCTTCCTCTTCTTGTCTCACTACTTTCCTTTTCTTTTTCTTTTGACTTCCTTCACTTCCTTTCTTTGAATTTATCGTTTTAATACTCGCAAGGGGTTCTTCTTCTTTTTGGGTTAACCCTCCTATGTCTTCTAAGTAGTGTTCCTCTGAGTCGAAGTAAGTATCCATCACAATGGATTCTAGATCATCGTCACTCTCTTCTTCTTCCATGGACTCACTAGGACCACACTCTTCCAACAAGGGCTGACACATGAACACTGAAATATCGTAGCCCTCCTCATCGCAATGGGGTGTCCATTGTTCCTCATTGACTGCAATGTCCATGGTAGCTAAGATTTCTGCCCAACCATGAGGCTCAAATTCCTCGTCAGGAAATATCATCGGAGTATAGGCTGGGTCTTTTATTGGTCTATCTCCTGGGGGAGCTCCTTCTTCTCTCGCTTTTCGGCGCTTTTCCTCTTCCTCCGCGACCTTGCACATCCACAAGTGAGTATCTTCATGCAACCAGGATGGTTCAGGTGAACTTCCAGAATGCACGGAGATAGAATCTTCTTTCGCTTTGTGGATAGAATTCCACTGTAGGGGTGGTACATCTCTAAAGGTGTGATCCTTCAGATTGACCTTGGTGGTGACCCCTAAGTGCTGTAAGTACAAGGAGTTGGTCCCCCAATCCTGTACTATTTGCAATTGTCGTAGGAAAGGTCTTCCTAGGATCATCTCGTAAACATTATTCTTCTCAAAGTCACATATGGCAAACGTATGTTCAAACTCTACACCACAAGTGGTTAGAGTTATCCCTTCAAGCAATCCGAGAGGCCTTTCAAAATGACCATCTGCCATTTGAAGTTTCATTCTCGTTGGTCTTAAGGTGGGTTTGCCCCATCGCTTCCACAGGGAGATGGTCGCGATAGCAACTCCCGCACCCGAATCCACAATTGCTTTGGTTGTGTGACCTTGATAAGTGATCGGAAGATAAGTGTTACCTTCTTCACCTTCGCTCATGTCTCCTATCTTGTCGAGAGGTATCTCGGGAACTTTCTGCTTAGGGCCTACTTTTGGTAAATTGGATTCAAGTTCTGGAACCTGATCCTTCACATGATTCCAGAGCTCCGGTTTTGCCTTGAGCAGCTCCTCTACAGTGAGGTGACATTGAACCTTAGTGTTTTTCACAACATCAGTGTTCCTGGGAATCACTGAGTCTTCATTTCTTACCAATATAGTGGGCGCTCTGATCTGGAGAGATTCAGATTCCCATGGGCCTGTGAAATGAGGCAACTCTTGTAGAGAATTAGATTCAAAATCTAATCTCTCATCCTCTTGTTGCTCTGCTTGATCCCCATAGATAGAGGGAATGTCTTGGGGAAATTGATCATGAAGGTCATCAATCTCAGGAATAGGAGGGGAATCACCCTTTTCCTTGGCCCATTTCTCTTCTTGTATTTCCCGCAAGAACTCTGGAGAGTACTGTTGTATTGAAGGAGGTGTTCCAGCATCCGTAGAATTAGGAACATAAGCTACCATTTGTGGTGAGCGTCCTCTTTCAACGACTGGTTGAGCCTGTGGAGGTAAAGAAACTTGTGATTTGTTTACCAACTGCTCTAATCTTTCTAGTAAGCCTTGGAAATGCAACTCTGGCTTGACAGAGTTTGTCTGATTGAACTTTTGGCTAGTCTCAAGTATAGCTTGAGCTTGTTCTACCATTTTCATGCACATCTTCATTCGTTCAATCTCTAAGTCGGCTCTAGGGTAACTCCTGTCTAGGTTTGCAGCTGTTGGCCCTTCTTGAAGTCGAGCCTGGTAGGCCTTGAACATCATGTCCAAGCCTTCAGGAGTGGGGTCAGCTAATACTGATCCTACTCGGGGTGGTGGGTGGGTTACGTGGGGTGTATTAGAGGGTGGAGAATTGGGGGGTGATGGGGATGGTAGTGGAGGAAGTGTGTGGGAGTGCGGATGAGATGTGATTTCTATGATTTTTGCCTTGGTTTCTCTCACGCTTTCTTCAAGTTCATTTATCTTTTTTGCCCATTGTCTCTTCATTCTTTCACGACTCTCCTTCCAGGTTCTAGTCCTCTTTTTGGTTATGCTCTCTGTTTCACTCACCTCGGGGCTCTGTTCGGGACCAACACCTTGGTGTTGTTGAAGTGCCTGGGCTCTTGTGATCACCTGCACAGGTGCAGTGGAAGTCACGCTTCCTATGGAGTCTACAACTAATCCCACAACATTGATAGGAGTGATCTTAGGCATGTTACTGGGGTTTTTTGGGCAATCTCGTAGGAGATGCTCTTTCCCGCAGTCTTGACAAAAGCCCTGAATGGTTACTGGCTGAGGCTGTGTAGGGGCAGGCAGTGGACAATCACGTATAAGGTGATCTCCCTGACATCTGAAGCATGGCCCTCTAGGAAATGGAGGTCGTACCTGCCTAGGTTGAGGTCTAGAGTTGGGGTTTGTGTACATGACATTAGAATACTCCGGTTCCCCACTATTTTCACTTGGGTCCTCATAGTAGTATGACTCGTTATGCTCGGGTGACTGCATGTAGTAAGCCTGTGGGCTATCAATATATGTGGAGTCAAAACTATGGTCACTTGGATCACTGTCTGATAGCAATGGGGTGACTGGAACTATGGCTCTATTCGGATTTTCTTCTGTAGAGGCATATTTTACTGGGATCACATTGGTTGGAGCAGGGGGTTGCTGTACTAGGACTGGTTGAGGTCTCTGCTGCCCTTGATAAGGTGGCTGATAAGTTTGTTGTGGTCTGTTGTATTGTGGTGATGGGTACTGATTCTGGTACCTACCATGTTGCGGATATGGCTGAGGATAATTTTGCCTAACAGTTTGTTTGTTATATGGGCAGTCTTGTGCCGTGTGATTGGTATACCTGCGCTCTATGGTGCAGTACTGGCTACTAGGATTCACCTGAGGTTGGGCCATAATGGGGCACACACTTGCCATATGTTCACCGCCACAATTGTAACACCGCTTAACTGGGGCAAATCTAGGAATTTGCTTACTAGAGACACCTAGTTTTTGGGCTACCTTCTCTGCAAGTTCCTCGATGGATGTGGATTGACCAGATGTCTGTTTACTAGAGCTATCAGAATCCTTATAGATTTTTGATAGCTCTAACTCTTCACCTAGATTGTCCTCAATGTCTATGCACATGCGCACGCATTCCTCTATCGTTCTAGGGTCCTTCAGGTACACATAGGACCTGAGCTTAGTGCTCAACAATCCATCTAGGAACAAGGCCACTTGTTTGGCTGGTGTGGGTAACTCTGGCATAGGGCATCTCTCTAGGTACTGTCTAAATCTTCTTCCAGCTAGTCTGACCGTCTCTTGAGGTGTTTGTTTGAAGCTATGAATTAGTGAGGAGGTGTTATGCCTGATTCCACTCTTAGAAAACTCAACAATAAATGCCTCTAAGAGTTGGTCTATGTTTCTGAAATGCCTCTCATTCAGTGGTTGGAACCACGTAAGGGCAGTGTTCCTAAGGGTTAGACCGAAAGCATTATATTGCGTGAATAGGTCCTCCACTTGTTCAGCTTTCAACACTTGTCGAAATTCGGCCACATGGTCATAAGGGTCTCCCGTGCCATCGAAATAATTCTTCATGGACTTCACAAGTTGGGTTGGTCGTAGGGTCCTAGTGTGTTCTCTCGGCCTTGGCAAAGGAAAATCATCAATGTCCCGGTGATTCCAAGGGGTTCTATGTCTCTCAGTTTCTACTCTATTCCTTTCTGTTCCCGTTCTTTCTCTTCCCAGGGAGTTGGCAAAACTTACCTCAGGTTTGTCTCTACCTCTATCTCTTTGAGCGCCATGAGCGTGGGAGGTCCCAGTTCCTTGATGACCAAAGGATACATTAGACCTTGGTTGGGGAAAAACAAATTCACCCTTCCAAGTGTAGGCATGTCTGCCCTGCTCAGTGACCACGAAGATTCTCTCTGATGCAGTGTCTAGGTAGGTTACTTGGCCTGGACTATCAGGGTCTTTAAACTCGTAGATTGTGAGGGTGTTCCCCTCCTGGGGTTGAGAGGTTCTATATCTCCAAAAAGCCTCATCGGTTTCCCGATTTAAAAGCAGATCTATGCTTTTATTATCTTGTGGAATCCACTCAGGAGTCATGATTCTGGTCAAGACAGACTTACCACGGGGAGTTCTGGGCTCTCTCTCTAAGTTCCCTTGCTCTATATCTCCCAAGTCGGCCTCCGCAATCACATTCCCAAACTCATCAGTTCTATCGGGAAGAGTGGTGACTACATATATAGTCCCCTCTTTATCTAGGTATGCTCCATTCTCAAACTTGACTACCGGGTGGTCTATTCCATGGGGTTGGTCGGGGTTCTTAATCTGGACCACTGATCTTCTCAGTCCGTCTTCGTAGATGCGAGCACCTAGACGATTCGTCCTGATATATTCCAATTGAGTCTTATAAGGCCCCTCTGGCTTTTCTAGATATGCCAACCCTGAACTACCTACTGATCTCTCCATGTGATAGGACATCTCAGAATCACTTGTCTCTGATCTGGCAGTGTATGGGTAATCACTCAACTGCTGGGCCCAAGACCTGGCAGTGTGATTGACACTAGCTTCAGAAGATCTGAGGCTTTGTCTGTCTCGGCCTAAGTGTCTGCCTGATCTAAGGTTCATATGCCTGATTTATTCACCCCCTGGAACCCAAGCACACTCTCGTTGCAGGTTGATTTTGCCCCAATCACTTAGTTCTTTTTAGTTGATTATTATGTTTATGGTCTTGTCTGAAATTGCGTCGTCAGGAGTACTTAAATGAATTTCCGCACTTGATGAGTGATCGATTCCCGTTTACCTTTTTGTCCCTTAGTGTTTTCGCACTTAAGACCTATTTATTTTCTTGCACTTGGTTGATTAATTCTCTTGGACTTAATTCGTGCCTAACGTTGCCCTGGTTAATTTCCACACCTAAGTCGTACTTAGCCTAGGCTAGGAATTGACAAAGGAGGGTTATGAGATCTTCCAACCTCAATCAGCTGGTTGACCCGACAGCTATGCAAGCCCAGGAAGCCTTCTCCCAAGCCTGGTACTCACCCTTGCTAGCTTGCTTTGGATTGCCTTGAGCGCACACCAAGTTCCTACAAAAACTTACCAGTTAGTATAGCTTTATTACCACAAGTAATCGGAAGACACACATCAATATTTTTAGTCCCCCTGGAGTAACTCACGGTACCCCCTGAATCTGAGAACCACTTAGTTCCACCTAAAGGTCAACTTAAAGATGCATGTTCTGAAACTCCACGTATGATTCTTACAAAAACCAGTCGAGGTCCACGTAGGATTCTCAACGAGCTTTCCAACGAGACCAAAATCTCCTCAATCGGAGTTCGTATGGTCAAGTTGTGACCATTCAGGCAAATAGGGGTCAAACAGGCTCTCAGGGGTCAGGGATTTCCTCACAGGTTCCTAGGTCTTGTCCCCCTTCTAAGGCTCTAATGTTACTCCAATGTGACCAAAACTAAGCTCAATTGTACCTCAATTTTACTCCAAAAATTTCACCCTAAAATTTCGTGCGTTAAGGCCATGTATCGCGATAGCTCGGGTCCAAGTGTCGCGATAGCTCGGAGTGTCGCGATACCTCCAAGTGTCGCGATAGCTCGGAGTGTCGCGATACCTTGGGGTGTCGCGATAGCTCGGAGTGTCGCGATACCTTGGGGTGTCGCGATAGCTCGGAGTGTCGCGATACCTTGGGGTGTCGCGATAGCTCGGAGTGTCGCGATACCTTGGGGTGTCGCGATAGCTCGGAGTGTCGCGATACCTTGGGGTGTCGCGATAGCTCGGAGTGTCGCGATACCTTGGGGTGTCGCGATAGCTCGGAGTGTCGCGATACCTTGGGGTGTCGCGATAGCTCGGAGTGTCGCGATACCTTGGGGTGTCGCGATACCTCGGAGTGTCGCGATACCTTGGGGTGTCGCGATAGCTCGGAGTGTCGCGATACCTTGGGGTGTCGCGATAGCTCGGCTCGAAGTGTCGCGATACCCCGAAGTGTCGCGATAGCTCACGGGGTGTCGCGATACCTTGAGGTGTCGCGATAGCTCGCGATATGGCGAATTTTCCTGTTCTATCTAGGGTTCCTAGGAGCTCTAGGCCTGCGCAATGCCGTGGTGCACTCAGAATCGTGAGAAGTCGAACTTTTCGGAGTGTCGCGATAGCTCGAGCTCAACGCCTCGGGGACTGTGCAGGCAGTTTCTGTACCTGCTGAGCTTGCTGGAGATGATGATGGAGCTGGTACCTGCAAGAACATGCAAAAAAACACACAAATGCAAACACACACAATCGCTCTCTCTCAAACTCGCACACAACAAATGAGGGAAAGAAAGGGAAGAGGGGATATGTAGTGGGGAAGGAGGTGGAGATGGAGATGGAGAAGGAGGTGAAGATGAAGATGGAGATGGAGAAAAATCAGAAATTTACCTACTACTTACCATTCCAACGCGTCCTCTCTACGTCTTACCATCACACGCTCGTCCTCAAAGCTCGATCCCCGGCAACGGCGCCAAAATTTGGTGTAGCTCAGCGATGAGTAGCACCTCCTTTAATGTCAATCCGGGGAGACGTGAGGATGGTATGAAGACCACGAGCAAGTGGAAGCACAAGTGCGTGAGTGAGAAGCACACAAGCATGCACACACATACACACACACGCGCACACACAGTAAGAGCAAAGGGAGAAAGACAATGGAATCACTTCTATTGCCAGGAAGTTCTCATACAAGCTCAAACTACAAGAAGCTACCTCTCAAATGAGCTCTCTAGCTCTATTTATAGTTCTTGACTAGCTTTGGCCCTGTTCAGACCTAGTGTCCGGCCTAGTTAAAAATTAGGTTCCGGGGCTTATTTGAGGGCCCAAACGAGATCTAAAAATTATGAAAATTGGCAGGCAACTACATCTAAGGCTCCCCAAGCTCGAGGACTCCTCGGCTTGTACAAAATGGAGCTACAAAAAGGTGAAAAGATATTTACAAGGGTTTGTAGTGATGAGAATCACTTTAGAATGATGTTGGGGTTTTTTAAAAAAAATGAAGGGTAGCCTCAGTGCTAGATCTGCATGTGTGTCCATACTTGCTTCTTCCCGCATCCTGTCAACAATGGGGTAATAAGAATTCCAGCACATAGTGAAGCTTTTCAACAAATTGATTCTAAATGGCCTGATTTTGCACAAGAGCCACACAATCTAAAGTTAGGAGTTGCATTATATGGGGTTAATCCATTTTCAATGAAATCTAGTAAATGGTCAACATGGTATGTGATATTCATTAACTACAATCTCTTGCCATACTTTAGCATTAAAAAACAACATTTAATGCTTTCACTTTTACTCTCAGGAAAAAGAAACATTAAAGATATATCTATCTATCTATCCATCTATCTATCTATATATCTATCTATCTATCTATCTATCTAGGAGGTAAGCAAGGTAGGGGGAGACCTTTCAACTCTTCCCCATGCAATATATTGGACTATCTAATCACATAACACATGAGTGCTATAGGAACGTCAAGAACCAGAGAGGAAGAGGATTCCAAAGAGGTGGCTACTCACAATCAAGATGAAGATTCAATCATAATCAAGGTTACAACCATGGCTACAAAAACAATTACACCAACAATTATCAAGGAGGATACAAATCAACAAAAGACTTCAATAACTATACAGAGGATCAAGAGGATTCTCTTCTCATTATGAACATGACATCAAAACAAGGTATGAATGATGAGCACCTCTTCTATATTGACTCAGGTTCTTCAAACCATGTAGTAGGCAATATAGCTCTCCTTTTTTATCTTGAAGAGCCCAAGGGAAAGCACCAACTGCAGGCAGGTGATGAGACCAAGCACTCAATTGTCAAGGTAGGAAATGTCAAAAATTCTGATGGGAATAGGAATCTATTGAGTAGAGTTCTTTATGTACCTACTATCACAAAGAATTGGATGAGTGTTGGATAGATAGTAGAAAAGGGTTTGCAGGTTAGGTTTAATAAATTTGGAGCCTTTGTGGAGGACCCCCAACATGGGTTTGGGAGAATTGCAATGGGAGAGAAAATAGCTAGATTGTTTAAATTTGAGCTTGAGGACACTAGAAACGTTGCACTTTATATTATAAGGATCAAACCTTGTCTAAGTTAGAGATATGGCACAAAAGACTAGGACACATTGGTGAGAGAACATTGAAGCAGATATATAGAGATCAATGTGTACTTGGGATACCTAATGCATCCAAGCAACATATGATCCATAAATGTGGTGCATGTCAGTTTGGTAAATCACATAGGTTACCCTTTACAAATAAAGGCTATATGCATGAGGATTATTTGGAACTTGTCCACACAGATGTGTGGGGGCCAAGCAAGGACCCTTCAATTTCAGGCTTAAGGTACTATGTGTCATTTATTGATGATTTCAATAGGTGGACTATCTTGTATTCCATGAAACATAAGGATGAAGTGTTCAGTTGTTTCAAAATGTATCTTGCACTTGTGGAAAATCAAACAAGAAAGAGTTTAAAGAGGATAAGGTCAGATGGAGGAGGTGAGTACTTCTCCAATGATTTTGATGCATTATTGCAAGAGAGAAGTATCAAGAGAGAGATCACAACTAGATATACTCCTAAGCAAAATGGAGTAGCAGAGAGGAGGAACAGATTGATTGTGGAAGTAGCTAGATCTATGCTAAATGAAAAGAAGTTGCCTAATTACTTGTGGGTAGAGGTTGTTTCTACTGCCACTTATCTTATTAACACGTTACCTTCCAAGTCCCTTGATGGGATGACCCCTATGAGACATGGAATGGTAGGAGACCATCACTTGAACATCGCAGAATATTTGGTTGTGTTGCTTATGTGCATGTTCCATCTCAATTCAGAGGTTGTTAGACCCTAAGGAAGAGAAATGCATCTTCATGGCTTTATAATCCATCCAAAAAAGGATTTATGGTCAGTAGAGGTGTTGTGTTTGATGAGAATGACTCTTGGTTTGAAAGTGAATGTAGGAAGGTCAAATTTCCATATGACCTGGAAGAAGAATTTCCAAGCCTCACCAAGGAGGAGCCAAGCACAATTGAAGACATCAAATCAGACGATGAGGACACCATCAACTTGGAAGAGTTTAGAGCATGGAAATCAAAAGGCAAGGTCAAGATGAAGAGGTTGGAGAACATACCTGAGTCATCCAACCAAGCCTTAAGGAGATCACAAAGAGAGAGTAAGAAGCCAATCAAATATGGGTATGATACTTCATTAGTCACTGAGCATTCTATTTATCTTGCTAAGGATTCATCACTTGAAGAACCTTCTTCATATGAAGAAGCAAGTACCAAAGCAGAATGGAAGGAGGCTATGGATAAAGAAATAGAAGCACTCCAAGAGAATGATACTTGGGAGCTAGAACCCAAGAAAGCATCAATGAAGGTAGCTGGTTCTAGGTGGATTTACAACATCAAAAGGAACTTAGATGGATCCATAAATAGGTACAAGGCTAGGCTTGTGGCTAAGGGTTTTGCACAAACCCATGGAGTAGAATATGAAGAAACTTTTTCACTAGTGGCTAAGATGCCAACCATCAGAGTATTGGTAAGTGTAGCTGCATCTAGAAATTGGAATACGTATCAACTAGATGTGAAAAATGCTTTTCTCAATGGGCGGATTTCAGAGGAGGTTTACATGGCTCAACCTACTGGCTATGAAGATCCAAGCAAGGTAAGTCATGTATGCAAATTAAAGAAAGCCCTTTATGGTTTGAAGCAGTCACCTAGGGCATGGAACCATAGGCTATCAACCTATCTTCGAGACCAAGGATTCATGATGAGCAAGGTAGATTTTTCGCTGTTTATCAAGAGGAGTAACTCATAAGTGATACATTTATGTGTATATCTGAACGACATCATTCTTACAGGTAGTGATGCCAATCGCATCAAACAAATCAAAAACCAGTTGATGCAGGAGTTTAAGATCAGTGACCTAGGGTTACTGAAGTACTTTCTTGGTCTTGAGTTGGTATACACTAACACACAGATCTACATCACTCAAAGGAAATATGTGCAGGACATGTTGAAGAATTTCCACTTGGAGGATGCAAAAGTAGATAGCACCCCTATGGAAGTGCATCATAAATTGAGTGCTCATGAAGGTGATTTACTTGAAGACATTGCAGGTTATCAAAGCATAGTTGGGAGTCTAAAATATGCAACATTAACAAGGATTGACATATGTTATGGAGTAAGTGTTCTGAGCCAATTCATGCATAAACCTAGAGGATTTGGACATAAAGTTGTACTCAGATGCAGATTGGGTAGGATGTAAGGATGATAGAAGAAGTACTTCTGGCTATTTATCTTTTGCAGGTGATAAACCCATCTCATGGTCTTCTAAGAAGCAACCAACTATTGCTCTATCTTCAAGAGAGGCTGAATATAGGGGATTAGCGAATTCTACACAAGAAGCAATTTGAATTAGGTTGCTCTACTCAGATTTGGGACTTCACACTCATTCACCAATGATCTTTGGTGATAACAGTAGTTCTTTGCATCTTGTAGTCAACCCCATTTATCATGCAAGAACTAAGCATATAGAAGTGAACTATCACTATGTTTGAGAGAAACTCTTTAGCAAAGAGATTCAACTAGCATATGTATCTACAAATATGTAGTGTGATGATTTGTTAACCAAAGCATTTAATGGCACTATGCTTTGCAGGTTTAAAACCATGATTGGATTACAGGATATTCAAGAAGATTGATGAAGCAATGCAAGCCAAGATGTTTGGCTTGAGGGAGAGCTGTTGGTGCAAATGTTCAAGCCTACACATTTGGCTTCACATGGAAGACATTGTGTGGAACTAGCACTTGATGATTCATGTGAACCATAGCTTGTAACTACTTGATCACTAACCATTGTAAAACATTAATTTCTTGGAGAATCTTGTAAAAGCTTATAGCTCGTGGAGTTAGAAGAATATTAGCTACAACTTCAAATTGATAGAATATCTCATAAACCATTGGAGTCACTTTTTCATTGGAGCCAAAGATTTAATTCAAAATTCAAACTTAGAAGTAACACTTATAAAAAAGATCTTGTAAAATCTTGCGGTGTGATGCCTCATTCAGAGCTCACTCTTTCATCACTTGTAGAAATTGAGTAGCTCACACTATAGCTCACTCAATTCATCAATATTGAGCATCATTACAATGCTTATTACTCTGTACATTTATGTTCTATAATACATATAGCTCATTGATCATCTCTGTCTACTTCTCTGCTATGACTATTCAGAACAATCAACTTCTTCTGCTCATATCTCAGTGAATACTCAACCATTTTACATAATCTTTGGCATGTTAGAACCAACTTAAAGTCTACTTTGTGCTGTAAAAATTCCAAGGCATTTGGTTCTGGCATCAAGGAGAAATTGCCTTCAAAGTGCTCATTAGTCATCCACTAGTTGTTTCCTAAAAAATCGGGGGTAAGATCTGATTTGCTAAAGTTATTTCTGAGAGCATATTTGATCATTTTAAATGATTCCACTTTCAATCATTAGCTACCTAAGCTAATTGAATTCCCCCAAAAGGAATTTTTCCAATTATTACTGTGATGTGAGATTTGTTTAAAAAACCAGCAGTGTATGGCCTAAAATAGCAAGTTTTTCAACACTAATTATCCTTGAACTAGTCTGTTTTGGACTAATTGTTTCAAGTATCAA